>CAUYUJ010001025.1:50291-162791 GCA_963575745.1 Prorocentrum cordatum
CGGCGGCGGTGGCCGCGAAGCCAGCCGCGGCTGGCAACGCCAGCTGCGGTGCTGGCTCCGAGTGCGAGGAGGTGGGCCCTGCTTCTGCCTCTCCTGCCTCGCGTCATCACCTCCTCGCCTCACCGCTCGAAGTACGAGGACATTCTTTGTCAACGATCTACGGAATAAAATAATCAAATACTCTTTGATTTGGGAATCAAGAACCCAATATTCAGAGCGTTCTTTGTTCTTAGATCCAAAGAACCTTTTGATTCGAACAAGATTTCCTAGTAGACCTAGAGGAATGCCCGGACGGTCGGTCCCTGCTCAATGGATGGTGTTTCCTCGGCGAGAAGTTCCGCTCCTCTGAGGACTTGCACACACGTTCCAGAACTTCACGCTCTGAACGTGTTCCTCTCCTCGTTCCGCGCGCCTCGTCCCCTCCCCCTGCCTGATGTACCCCATTCGGCCCCGTTGCATCCCACGGCTTCCCCCGAACTCAGCCACGCGCAAAGGGGGATAGCTAAGGGGGGGGGGAAAGGCTCCTTAGAAGCACCCCTGCTTCTTGGAAGACGCAGGCCTTCTCCATAGATGTAATGAGTTGCCTTCTAAGAATTAGCCTCTTTCTGAAAAATCACCCCCCCGCCCCCTACCCCCATCTGCGCGCCGCCAACGAATGCTGTGAGGACTCTGGCCACAGCGGCTAAAAAGTGTCGATTCTCGGCGGTCGGCACGGCCACAACGCTCCTGAGCGTGCGGATTCCGTCCGCGCAGGTTCCGCGCGTGCGAGCTCCGTCCATGCGAGTTCTGGCTCGTTCCGCCGTGGAAGAGGAGGAGGAGGAGGAAGAGGAGGAGGAGGAGGGAGAGTAAGAGGAGGGGGCGGGGGGGGAGAGAGGAGGGGAACAGAGAGAGAGGAGGGGCAGAGACGAGGGGGAGAGAGGAAGGGGATAGAGGAGGGGGAGTTGAAGGGGAGAGGAGGAGAGAGCAGATTAGAGAGAGAGGAGAAAAGGCAAACTTGGCGCGCTCGTGCCATGTCTCACACCCTACCCATTCCACCCATACATTCCCATGGCGCTGATTTTTTCTCCATCCGCGGACGCGTGTCATAGCCGACCTGGAACCCTAACGAAAAGACCCTACCGTGTTAGTCGCAATCGGAAAAAAACGAAGCTGCGTACATAGGGGGAACAGGAGGGGGTGGTGGCGGGTGAGCAGGAGGATACGCAGGAGGAAAAGGGGATGTGGAAGGAGGAGGGCGAGGACGAACAGCAGCAACAGGAATTGAGTGGAAGGAGCGGGAGGAGCAGGACGACCAAGGGACGGCGGAGGCGGGGAAATGTGGGGAGGGCGGGGGCGAGAGCGCCATTCTGAACGACGGGAACAAAGCGCCGGTCCGAACACGAGGCCCACGCTGCAGCCGGCTGGCAAAAAGCAGAAGTCAAGTCATCATGTGAAATCCGGTGTGTAAGAGAGCGACAATACGCGGAGAGGGCCGAGCATCTTCTTTGCAGGGTCAGGGGAGAGAGGAGAGTAGTGCTCATAAGGTATAATTGTAGAGAGGAGAGACGGGGGAGGAGGAGTATGAGTAGGAAGGGGAGGGGGAGGAGGAGGAAGAAGAAGAGGAGGAGGCGGACTATGAGGAGGAGGAGGAGGAAGAGGAGGAGGAGGAGGCGGAGGAGGAGGGAGGGGAAGGAGGAGGAGAGATAGAGAGAGGGAGATAGAAAGAAGGAGAGAGGGAGAGAGAGAGAGAGATAGAGAGAGAATGAGAGAGGGACAAAGAGAGAGAGAGAGAGAGGGGCAGGGAGACAGCGATAGTGATACATATATATATATGTTTATATATATATATATATCTGTAGAGAGGAAAACAATTGAGAGAGGCAGAGAGAGAGAGAGATAGAGACAGAGACAGAGACAGAGACAGAGCGAGAGAGAGGGAGGAGGGAGGGAGGGAGAAGGGAGGTGGGAGGAGGAAGGAGGGAGGTGGGATGGGGAGGAGGATGACCAGTGCAATTCTCAGACGCATCAGTGATGTTGCAATGAACTTTCCCTCCGTGGCCTTACAAGGATTTTCTTCATTGCGGGGAACTGCCCATTAGAAGACGACCGTCTGAGGAGTCTAATTTGTGCCAGGACATCATTCCTAGGAATTCGACGCCCCTGATCACCGTGATTGATTGTTGCGTGCCGACAATCCTAAATCAATCCAGAATGTCAGTGTTGGGACTTCAACACCGCGAACCAACGTGATTGTTGCGTCCATAGAACCCTACTATGTGCCAGATCACCCTTCCTGAGGTTTCAGCCTTGCGAATAGTTGACAAGGTCGTACACGTTTAAGACGACTGTGCGTGGTGCTATGGCGAGAGCCACGTTTTTTAAAACGACCTGTCCGCCATCTTGTGGTTTCTTGCAAATGTCCAAGACGAATGTGCTAGCGCTCAAGCTAAAGCCACATCTGAAAACCTTCGCCTTCCGTCCGTGAAGCTGCTGCAAACTTCTCAGACGCATGTGCGCGGCGCCAAGGTGAGGTGCGAGACACATTTTGAAAACCACCCGCCCTCCTTCCTGAAGCTGTTGCCAATTTCGAGCTTCAGGAGCATACGTGGTGAGGAAGCCTCAGGTAAAACGGCCAGCCCGCCCTACCGACATGTCTGGGGTGTGGCAGGGGAGGAGGTCATTCAATAGGAAAAGGGATGAGGAAGGAGGAGGCGCAGGAAGAGAAGCAGGAGTAGGACGAGGAGGAGGAGGAGAGGAATGAGGCGGAGGAGGAGGAGAAGGAGGAGAGAGCAGGAGAGAGGAGGAGGAGGAGGATGTCCTCCTTGTGCGAGTTCTGCCGCGTGCGAAGTCTGCCGCGAGCGAGTTTTGCCGCGCCCGAGCTCCGCTACCTCCACAGGCCCCTGGAGGCAGAGGCCTCCAGAGGCCCCCGGGAGCGTTCAAAAGGCTTCTCAGGCTCCCCACATGAGCACATCTCCCGGATCTCGATCTTTGTTGCTCGAGCTTCGCGGGCAAAGCTTGCGGTCACGATCTTTGGCTCAGCGTGTCGTGCCGCTGGACCTGGCCCAACACGCCTCGGCACGACACGCTCACCACGTCCCAGTCCCCAAACGTCAACATCCCGCACTTTTCCTAGGAGCGACAAGCTATCAGCTTGCAGGGCATAGCGTCTCGCAGGGGACGCCGCGGCAACACGCTAAGCAACCATTTCCGATCGTAGCAGCTCTCTCTGCATCCTCCTCGGCGTTGCCCTCCTTGTCTTTACTTTTGTTAGAGGTCCGCTGATTACCTTGGTTGGTGCTGTTAACTTTTACTTCGATCAGCAGCCTCAACAGACTTGTGGTCGGATTGGCTCGGGCTCATGGTCCTCGTCGCCGTCCTCCTCTTCGTCGTCGTCGTCGTCGTTTTCCTCCTCCTCCTCCTCCTCCTCCTCCTCCTCCTCCCTCCTCTTCCACCTTGCTCCTCCTTTGGGTTCTGACAAGGATCCGCCCAAACCAGTCCAGTCCATCCTGGCCGATTTTGCATCCCGGACCAATTTGTCACGGCAATGGGCCCGAACCGGGCCCCAGAGACCGATAATATAACACACGCAGGGACGTGTTGCAGATCTTCGTCATTTTGCGCTTCCTCCCTCCTCCTTCTCTTTCTTCTTCTTCTTCTTCTTCTTCCTCTCCCTCCTACTCCTCCTACTCCTCCTCCTCCTCCTCCTCCTCCTCCTCCTCCTCCTCCTACGTCCTCTTCCTCCTCCTCTTCCTCAGCAGCCGTTTCCTGCTCATTCCACATCCGCAGGCGGCCGCACCAGGCATTCCCCGCAGAGCTATTCCGCCCGAAAGGGCATGTGCACGCATTCACCGCCAGCTTGGCTGGCCTCCTCGTTCGTATTTCCTTCCATGGGCGACAGCGGAGTCTACAACCCGATGCCAATTGTGGCCCCGCTCAGATGCTTGGAAGTTTCGGCTACACACGGGGCGCTGGACGTGCTCATGTTAGCCACGACGAGATGGGGGGCCAGCACAAGAGCACAAGCGAAGTTGACCAGCTCAAGTCTAAGAAGCACCGCGTGCACACTCGGAGATACGGACGGGGGCCGCTCACGAACAGCCACTCAGGAGTGGCCATCAGGATCAACAAAAGGTCGTCTGAGAAGAGCGTCGTGAATGTACATTCGCCATCACGGGATGTACACAGACGCGCAGCCCCCAGCGGAACGCGACAAAATTTTCGGCAATGCAGGACCTACAGGGTTACCTCGAGGAGCAGCAGCAGCCTTGCATAGCATGCTCAGCACGTTCTGGGACGCGGGGCCTCCCTTCCCCAGAGGCGAAGGGCAAGCGGCAAGGCCAGACTACGCAGGAGTATCTCAATGATTCAGACCCAACATCACGCAGTGTACAGTTTGGTGGAGGGCCGCGAAGCGACCTCATCTCATCAGCGGCTACAAGCTCAGGGAACGCGAGTCGATCTCAGCCAACACCATCATTCCCAAATGCTTCGCGGGCCACAAGCGCACGCAATAGGACTACGACAAGCTGACCATCAGCATGCGACCAGGCGCCTGCGGGCATGACGTCATCACGGCTCTAGCAGGACAACATGAACGATAAGCAGGACGTGATGGAGCAGAGCGCTGGGGAACACGCCACCGACGAGCGCTGGCAGCTACTGGTCGACGCGGTGCAAGACGTAGCCAAGCCCTCTGTCGAGCGCAAGAGGAATGATCCAGGAGGCCGACGTCACCCACTACAGCGAGAACGATTCCTATTTTTGCAGCAGCGCGCGGTACTACGGGATAAATATTTCGGATCCGCCCCCGGCATCGAAGTGGAGGCGCAGCTCGCGCGATCCACGCATGCCCCCGGGAAGCTGAAGCAATGTCAGGCAGATGGGCGCCAACAGGAGCTATAGGCACTCATCGTTGACGCCGGGGCAAAACGACAGCATTCAGAAGCGCGCCAGCTTGCTCGGTGCCTCGCCGGCATCAACTATGGCAAACGCAACAGGGACTACAGCAGAGCCACAAGGGCCAGACCGAGCCGACCCGAATGGACAGAGCACGTCCGTCAGGATGGCGGAGAAGGTTCCCAGGCGCACCCCATCTACCTCAAGGAGGAGAAGAAGCTGCTGGTAGAGGCATCAAGCAGACGACGCCGGACGCCAGACTGCAAGTACGGGACGAATGCGAATGGTGCCGCGGCCGCATCAGCGAAGTCAACAACGGCCTCAATGCGGGCCCCAAGCGCTTCAAGAAGCGCGGGCCTGCGTGCCTAACTGGCCACTCCTCGCCAGATGTTCCACATCATCTCACCCCCACCGAAGTCACCGAGGGAGAGCCAACAACGCTTGATCAACAACTACCAGAAAAGCCGCGCGCGGACAAGAGCTCCGAACGCGTCTTCGAGCACGCGAACAGAGTCGGCATTGCCCCCCCCCTTCTCCTGGACGCAAGCCATGCTCAGAGTTTCACGCTTGAGAAGCAGGCCGGCAAGCCTAAGACGTAAGGTCTACGTTTTCTACAGATGCTATGCCTTTTCGGGCGTTGCTCTTTCCGACAGCTTCAATGTCGCGCCAGCGCCCATGGCTGCGTCGCGCATAGTCGCTGCCAGACTCGCCAGAGCCAGCCAGGGCGTCGCCGTCAGCAGCAAGGATGCGACCAACGCCTTCCCCAGCAACGAGACTGTCAAGGTCTGCGATGCCATCGCCCAAGAGCTTTCAGCGACCGAAGACCAATTATTCTTGCGGAGATCTCAAGGCGCTAGCGTTGTGATCGACGGGTTCGACTCTGCAGGGGATTTCGCAGTGGGGCCAGGAGTCACGCCGGGAAGCGGTGCAGGGCCTGCGTCGTCCAGCTTCACTTGCGAGCGGCCCATCGGTGCCTGGCTACGCGAGAACAGGACAGCCTCCCCTTTCGCAGCCACGTCTCCCGTTGCCCGCGAGCTCATCGACCCGCCAGTCTACCTATGCGCCGACGCCCCCCAGCAGCACCTCGTCCCTTCGGTCGCAGTCAAAGCAGCGGCAACCGGCCTGAACGCAAGCAACCGCGCCCTCGACCAATTAGAGGACTGCGAGCTCGTGTGGAGATGCGCGAAATTGGGCCGACATGTCAAGGGCAGCGTTCCCGGTGCCATGAAAGCTTCGGCGGCCGCATCCACCGCGCCGGTAGCGACGCAATCGGACGTGACCAACCCGTCCAGAACATCGTGCTTTCCTGGGCGATCATGGGCAAGTCCTAGCACAGTCGGGCATTGTGGGGGCTGGAACGGGCGATCTTCATCAACGGAGTCGTCGGAGCTGCTGCCGGCGGACTCGGGCCATGCCTATTAGATAGGACTGAGCGCAGCAGACTGCGCGTCGTTGTCGCCATCATTAAGCTGCCCGATGCAGAGAAGAGACGCCGACGAGGACGGCGACCGCCACCTGCCCCTCAGCAGCCACTTCGACGTTCAACGCGTGCAACATAGTTCGCATGTGCGTCAAGATTTGCGTTGCGCGCGTAATCCAGGCTCCCAACGCAGTCCGCGCGGACAACGACCTGTGGATCACCGCGCTTTTCGGGCAGCTACCATTCGAGGCGAGTTCCAAGGCAGAGGGGCGAAATGAACGATGCGCGGACGGGCGCGTCGCGGAGAAGGCGACCCCGCGGGCGCGGCAGCACTGCCAGGGCGTCTGTTCCTCCCGCGAGGTCGACGGCGCAGGGCAATTCAGCGCGACGTGGATTTGCAGCGTCGCCAGACCTTATCGCGACCCAGATGTCTCAGCTGCGCCCCTCGCCATCGACGGCGCGAAGTTCCTCGCCGTCGATGGCGCGAAGGCCAACGGCGTCGCCGCGTCGCCTCCAGGCCTCGCAGAGAACGTGCCAGGCACAGAACAACAGGGGGGCAAGTTGGGCTCTTCGAAATGCCAGTTGTTGTTGGATAGCGGACAAGTCTGCTCCGGGGCGCCCCCGTCTTGGGCGGCGCTTTGCACGCGTCAGAGCGCGGCAAAAAGGCAGGGGCCGCGGTCTCAGGTCAGCGGCGGCAGCGGTCACCATCGCCGACCAATGCCCCCTCTGTCGCGCCATCATCCTGGAGAGACCGCAGGCCGAAGACCAGATGCGACCTACTTGAGCGTCAGCGCTGCGAAGCATTACTCGGATAGACTATCCAGTGCTTCCAGTTGCCGAGCTCAGATACCAACTCCGCCCTGGCCTACAGATCATCGCGCAGATATGCGAGAACATTTGTGCTTCGAACATATACTCACCGCAACTCGCCCCGTCGGCCTCGGCATGGGGGTTGGCGCCGAGGACAGAGCTCGCGCGAAGCAGCGCGACGGCGACGCAGCTCGTGCCCGACAGCAAGCAGATCGACGACGCGGCCAGCGGCTTGGTCGACAGCGAGCGCACCCGGCGGCCCCGGCGGACCAGGGGCGGCAATGGCGGCAGGCGCCCGAGGAGGATGTCGCAGATGGAAGTGGGCGCGGCGGCAGATGCAACCGAGGGGGGGCACGGGCCGCGGCATGGCCGGCCCCGGCAGCGGCGGCGTCGCCCAAACGCAAGCCAGGGGCAGAGGGGCACCGCGTCAAGACCGACGTCGAGCTGACGAAGCTCCTCACAGTGCTCATTCAGCAGATCCTCGCCAACGCGCGCAGCAGCTGGCCAGGGTCGGGGCCGTGATCTGCAGCGCCTGCCCCATTCCAGTGGCGAGCGCGATAATTCATTCGTTTAGGGCCTGCGTAAGGGGCCAGCGCCAACAAGCGCAGTGGCGCCCGCAGGTGCCGCGCTTTCGGACCGCCCGGGGGGCACCTCTACACGGCGCTAAGTTCGGCCCTTTCCCCCGAGGGCGCGGGGGTCAAGGCCGGGCAGATCTTCGGAGACAGCGGCAGGGGCGCGTCGACGAGGCATCGGCGCGTCGGGTTCCGGCGAAGGTCAAGCGCGCCAGCGCCAGCGAATCTTGCGGCAGCAAGCAGGCGAAATTCGCCGCCCACATCGAGCCAGGCCCCTGGGCGGACACGGAGACGGAGAGAGAAACTACAGTGGAGAACCAGCCGCGGGCGGGGATCAACGGCGCCGCCCATCGCGCGCTGCAGCAGGTCGGCGCCATTGTGAGGGTGGGGAAAGCATTCGCTGAAGCGACGGAGGATGAATTGGCCGCGTGCCTGGCCAGCCTGTGAGGAGCGGGCTTTCGATTGCGCCTCGGATGGCCAGCGACGGGGGGCTGCAGGGCCCCGCGCCGCCCGATCGGGCGACTGCGGAGGCGCCTTTAGATGTTGTTTCTGGACCTTGCCTCTCGAGGCCCATATTATGTTGATTCCTTCTTCTTCATCTGCGTCTTATTCGGATGATTATTCGTCTTCTTCTTTTTAAGTGTGTCATTATTTGTTCAATCGTGTGTCCTCCTCTCTCCTTTTCTCTCTTTCCGTCCCTTCTCTCTACAGCGAGCTACGCATTATGAGTGCCGCTCTTCTCTTTTCCCTTGAATCCGTCTGATGCGGGGGCGCCGCGCCCCGTTGATTTGTGCGTCCGCACTCAAGATTTCAAAACTGTTATGTATTTGTTTCCTGATCTGTTCAATCGAGCCGCTTCCAGTCCCCAGACTGCGTTCCAGCTGCAGCGTCGGCCCTCATTTCAGGACTGGCGCTTGCTCTTCCCGCCCCAGCGCGGACCGCACTTCTGAATTAGATTTGCTGTTCGTTGTTGCCCTCCCCGCCCTTTTCCCATCCTCATCCTTCCCTTGGTCATCCAGGTCCCCCTGATCCGCTGTTGCTGCCCGTCCTCCTTTTCCCACTTCGTTCCTCATCGTTTCTTCTGCTCATCCTTCTGCTCGTCCGCCACCTCCTCTCCCCCTTCTTCCTGTGTGCAGCCCACCTTTCTGACGGTCCATCACACGATGAGGATATTTTGAGGGCCGGCGCCATCCAGCACACCCCCACAAACGGACATCAAACAAACAATGAAATCTGAATGGGTGGATGGGAGGGGTAGGGCGCCACATAAGGCGCGAGCACATATGGATTGCCCCCCCTCCCTTTTCCCCCTCCTCTTCCTCATCCTCCTCCTCTTCCTCCTCCTTTTCCTCCTGCCCCTGTTCAGTTGCACATCCCTCTCTCCCCTCTCGTCCTGATTCTGTGAGGAGGATCTCCCGCCCCCCACGCACTGTTTTCATCCAGCGGATTGCATAGCCTTTCCTCTACATACCTTTCCTTTTCCCTTTTTTGTTCCTCCTCTTCCTTCTCCCGTTCTGCCTCTCCCTTCTCTGATCTTCCTTTTTCCCACCTCCTCACGGTTTCCTCCTCCTTCCTCCTCCTCGTCCTCCGCCCTCCTCCTCCTCCTCCTCCTCCTCCTCCTCCTCCTCCTCCTCCTCCTCCTCCCCTCGTCGTCGTCCTTCTCCTCCTCGTCCACTTCCTCCTCCTCCTCCTCCTCCTCCTCTCCCTCCTCCTCCTGCTCCCTCCTCCCTCCTCCCCCTCCCTCCCTTCCTCCCTGCTCCTTCCTCCCTCCTCCCCCTTCCCTTTTCCCTTCTCCGTCCGTCCTCCCTCTTTCTCCTCCTCCTCCTCCTCCTTCCTCCCTCCCTTCCTCCCTCCTCCCTCCCTCCCTCCCGCTTTCCGCCCTCCTCCCTCCCTCCCTCCCCCCCGTTCTGTCTCACAATGTGTGTCCCTCTCTCTCTTCCTCCCTCACTCTCTGAGTCTCTTTCTCTCTCTCTCTCTCTCATTCTCTCTAGACTCTAGTTTCGGCTCGAGGGCCCCCGACCCAGAGCGTAGCCAGGACACGAATCATTCCGCGCCCTTCAGCCTGGTGGCACCGTACCCGTGCCACTCAGTATTGGACCGATTCGTGCCACTCTCACCTTCAGCCACCTTGCCGCCATGCCTTGCCCGCCGCCCTTCCCTCCTTTCCTCCCTCCCTCCTTCCTCCCTGCTTCCTCCTCCTCCTCCTCCTCCTCCTCCTCCTCCTCCTCCTCCTCCTGCAGTTCAGCGTCCACCAAGAGCGCTTTGGAGCCGGAGGCCCAGGAGTGGACTTTTTGACACGCTCTCGCGTGCGTGGGGTGGCGACGGAAGTGGCATCCACCTGGGCACTTGGAACTGCCGTGCTCTGAAGCAGTTCGGGAAGGGTACCATGAAGAAGATCAAGAAGAAACTACATTACATCCGACGTTATTGGAAGGGTCCAATGGTGTTGGCTCCTCAGGAGACGCACGCATGCTCCTCCAGTTTGCAGGTGCTCCTGGAGAGACTGGGGAAACCGTTTCGTTGTTTTTCCTCGTGCGTGGCAGGAGGAAGAGAAGATGCGGGAGGTGTTGCTACTGTGGTCCCCGCCACCGCTGAAGGCTACACCTGCGATTTCGATTCAGAGGATGTTGTCCCGGGCCGCATCCCCAGGATCTTTGATACAGTTTGGTTTCCGGCGCCTGGGACGACGTCGAAGACCTTTGTCCATTGGAATGTGCATAACCATGATGTTTCACCTGACCAGCGTAGACGTGCCGCGGCACGCATTCGGACTGATCTGACTTGGGCGCATCAGAGTCCGACGACTCGCACCATCTTCATCGCTGGCGACTTAAACTTCGGCGACTACGACGAACACGACGCCTTCTTGCAGGACGTCCAGAACCTGATGCAGCAAGCGGGACCACCTCGTGGTGACCTCGGCTCGTTGAGACCATCTTCGAGTCAGGCTGCCCGCTTAGCGCGGCATCCTGGCCAACGGCAGTGGCTCGAGGCCATGCGAGACGCTACGGAGCTGATGCCGGGGAAGCCCACGCATTGGAATGCCAGCACGCGCACGAGTTCAACCATCGACCGCGTGTTCGTGGGGCCTCTGCCTGGCAGATGTGCCAAGGATGGCAGGCGAGCCAGGTGCGTGGTGAGGCTCGCGAGCTGAGCGATCGCGCAATAGTCGTGGCTTCGTTTCTGCGCCGAAAGCCGGAGCCTCGCCACCCTGACATGCCTGCGGCTATACCGCGGCATGTGGTCACGAAGCCGCGTTTCAAGGAAATCGTGGAAGGCTCCTTGGAGGTGGTGCAACTACACCGCCAGTCTCCGCCGGACGAGCACAAGTTCTTCACGAGGATCCTGCAGGCGGCCGCCAAGGACGTCCAGCAGGAAATCCTCGTTGCCGAGGGCTGGACTAAGGGGGCCTCGGCCATTATCTGGCGGCAGCTGGCCCGGGCGTACTGGAGGCAGGACTGGCGGCTTGCGCAACTGGTGGTGTCCCAGAATGCGTTGGCGAGGGAGCTGGTCCAGGTCTCCACGGAGTCGAAGGCGGTGTCAATCCTGGACTTTGCGGAGTTCCAGCGGCGATGCAACAGCGCACAGAGGAAGGAGGCGGCCAGCAAGCGCAAGGCCTTGGAGGGGGAGGCCCAACAGGAGACGGAGGAGGGCAGGCGCCAGCAGTTGGCCGCTCAGCAGCGGGCTCTCCGACGTCGGTCTCGGCTCTGGGCGCCTTCCAATGCACGACGGTACTTGGCAGTCCTCGAGGTCGACGGCCGTGAGCTCGCGGAGGCGAGCGACATCAACCTGGCGCTTAGCCAACACTGGGGACAGGTGCTCTGGCCCGCCACGCCGCCTACGGTTGCGGCGCGGCGTAAGCTGCAGCAGCCGGCGTATCTCTGAAGGGGCCCTGGGGCACACAAATAAATACACACAAATAAAAAGATTCCCCATATTTTCCTATATTTTCGGGGTTTCTGTCTTCCCGCCCACTTCCCATATTTTCCCATATTTTCTGGGAAATCGAAGATTAATTGTGTCTGTGTGTTTCTTTTCCTCCTGAATCTCGAGCGCTGCGGGGTGCCTGCGGTGCAGTGGGACGATTTCCCGGCGCCGTCGCTCGCCAGCCTGCGCGGAGCGCTTCGCCACGCCCGCCCGGCGGCGCCTGGTCCAGACGGCCTGCCCGCTGCAGCCTGGGCGGCGGTGAGCAGCGGAGCGGAAGTCCTCCATCGTGCCTTGACGTGGATGCTCGAGGGGCGGCCGAGGCGGTCCGATTATAACCACGCGATCGGCATTTTCCTTCCCAAAGGCTCAACGGTGGCGGATCAGCACGCCATCTCGAGTAGCGCTGGCTGCACCCGTCCGCTCTCGCTTCGCAGCACTGGTGCGAAAGCGATTAGTTTTGCCATGAACCAGCCCATCAAGAAAGCAGTGGAGAAATCAGTTGCATCATGCCAGCGCGGCTTCATTTGTGGTAGAAGCCTTCTTGAAAATATGATTGAACTCGACAGCGACGCCAGGATAGCCAGCATGAGAGCACTGAGTGATCCTGAGCCTGCCCTCGCTTCTCCTCTTCTCCTCGCGTTTGATTATGCCTATGCATTTCCGTCGATTGCACATTCGTGCTTGTGGACGGTCCTGTCTGATTGGGGAGCCCCGAAGCTGTAATCTCGGCTGTCCAAGCGAACTACCAGATGGCCGCCACGATCAGTTCGGGCAGTGCCTGGACTTTCCTCTTCCCTATCCTCGCGGGAGTCCTCCAAGGTGACCCTCTCTCGGGTAGCCTATTCGTCCTGTCAGTGCACCCGTTCTGCGCCGATATGGTGCGCAACCTTGAGGCCGCCGGGAAAGGGGTTGGGCGACGGTGCGCGGACGATGTGGGAGCGGTTGTGTGGGGATGGCCTGGCCTCAAGGTGTAGGCACGGAGTTCCAAAGTTCCGGAGAGGCTGGCGGGGCTGAGCCTCAAGCCACCTAAATGTTGCTGCACCCCCTTGTGGGTCCCCTGGTCGGAGGAGATGGCCGCCCAGACTGCGGATAGTCTCGAAACGGCGAGCGCCGGTTGGGGGGAGTTCCGGGTTGGGCCGTCGCTTGAGTATTTGGGGTGCGAGGTTGGGCCAGCTGCTGAGAGCTCGACGCAGTGGGCGGGCCCCTCGGCCAAGCTGGAGGCTAGGGTGGTTGCCCTTGCTCGTACCCATGCCGATGCACATGCCACGGTCGCCTTATATCACAAGAGTGCGCTGAGTGTGGTTTCGTACAAATCGCAATTGTATGAGATCCCCAAGCCCCTCCGGCGTCAGGAGAAATCGCGGTTTTCGCGCGCCTGGCTCGTGGCTCTCCACCGCTTGTTTCCTCGACCTCGCCTCACTCGGTGGCCCTCTTGTCCAGGGGATCCGAAGCAATGCGCTCGCCGCCAGAATGCGCGCCAGCATTGTGTTCAAAGCGTGCTGGTCCCGCATGTGTGCTCTCCTGGAGGACTGCGCTTGGCAGCACATGCGCGTCGGCCAGTTGCACTGGAGAGGCCCTGCGAGGAGGAAGGAGCTCTGCCACTGGCCCAACTTCTGGCGGGAGCCGGCGGTTGCGTGGGCTTTGCGGGAAGCGGCGGAGGCTCGTGCGTCCCTGGGGGCGGACCAGCGTGCGGCCCTCGCTGGGCTGGAGGCGATGGACGCTGAGAAACGTGTGATGCGGGACCGTTCGGCTGCGCAGAGGGCGGAACGATCTGGCGGCACGCGTAGCAGGGCTCCCCGACTCAGAATTCAGCGTGCCCTCGTGCGCGGAATTCTGCCTGTACTCTACAAGTCCTCCTCCTCCCTCCTCCCTTGTATCCGAAAGCGGCTCTCGAAGTGGTTTGCGATCGACCTCGACCTTTCGCGGGGTTTCGATTGGCAGACCGTCCGTCGGGTCATGGACTCGGCCCCTCCCTCCTGGCCATCCGCACTTGGACTGGAGGTTGGGTCACGGACACCCGTTTAAGGAATGACGATCGAGGCTGCTTGCTCGGCTGTGAACGCTGCCGAGAGCCTTTCTCATTACATCGATTGCCGCCGTTTCCTCTGGAATGTGGCGATGGTCTCCCGCTCGAACCTCCCTGCCCCAACCCCCGAGAGATTGGCCATGGTCAGATGCTTTCTGACCCGCCTGCGCCAGGTAGTCATTCTATCATTTTCATCGTCTCCTGCATGCTCGGAGTCGGGCTAGAGATGGGGGCGACACCCCGGGCCTCGCCGAGTCGCTCGAGATCGCGAGGGCCGCTCGCCTCGCTACAGACCTGCCGATGGGCAGGTGGCGCCGGGCTCAGCGCAGTAGCAGCGGCCAGGTTTGATGAGATGACAGACTCATGTCGACGCTCCGCCTCCTCCTCCTCCTCCTCCTCCTCCTCCTTCTCCTCCTCCTCCTCCTCCTCCACAGGACCCCCTCGCTCCTTCCTCCTCGCCCTCCTCTTCCCTCCTCCTCCCCAGGGCCCCCCCCAGGGCCCCCCGGTGCGAGGTGGACGTCGAGCCGCAGACGGTGCTGCTCCTGCAGTCGGCCCACTCCCTGAACGGCTCCCTCAAAGGCGCCCGCTTGCCGAAGGGTTCGGAATCGCTCCTCCGTCTGTCCAGGAAGGGCGGGAGGGAGGGAGGAGGGGGGGAGGGTGGGAGGGAGGGGGGGAGGGAGGAGGAGAGGGAGGGAGGAAGGCGAGAGAGAGAGGGAGGGAGGGAGGGAGGGAGCGTGGGAAGGCGGGAGGAGGACGACGAGGAGGAGCAGACGGAGGAGGATGAGGAGGATGAGGAAGAGGAGGACCAGGAGGAGGAGGAGGAGGAGGAGGAGGAACAGGAACAGGAGGAAGAGGAGGAGGCGGAGGAGGGAAGAGGTAAGAGGAGGAATAATTGTAGGAGGATGAAAAGAAGGATGAGGAGAAGGAGGAGGAAGAGGAGGAGGAGGAGGAGGAGGAGAAGCAGGATGAAGAGGACGAGTAGGAGGATGAGGGGAGAGGAGGCAGAGGAGGAGGAGGAGGAGGAGCAGGAAGAGGAGTGAGGGAGGAAGGATGGAGGGAGGAGGGAAAGGCCGCTTGCGGGACGGACGCATCCACCGCGTACTGGCCGCGCCGCGGCTGGGGGGCGCCATGAGCCATACGGCTTCATGGTTGATCATCAAGATCTACGTGTGGACCATCGCGGTCAACGGGTGGATCATCAAGATCTTCGTGTGGATCACCAGTAACGGTACGAGGACCCCCATTTCGGAGAGTTGCCAGGGTGCCGAGAATCAGAATGGAATCCTGTTTTTGGTGCATGTGACACCCCGTCAGACATGGACGTCAGCCGAATACCAAAGATATCTTGATCGTTACCACCGCGGCCCTTCAGCAATGCGACGACAACTCGACAGCAAGTACAATACCGGGTACAGCAAGTAAGACACCAAGTGCGACAAGGCGGAGTGCAAATATATCGCCGTCGAGGTCCCAGGGCGCAATCACCAGTACAATCACCAGTACAAACAACCGTACGACCAGTGCGACGAACTGTACGGCGTCGGCGGCTACCACCAGCACTACTAGAACGACTAGTGCGACCTCCACCTGCCCGCGATCATCTGGGCGCCAGGCCTTGCGGCGGAGGCCACTTGCGAGGTTGAGCTGCGAAGGCCGCGCGTATAGCTACGAGGGCCACCGACGGAGCTGCGATAGGTGCGAGTTGGGCAGCGAGGGTCACCATCTGAGCTTGGAGTGCTACCAGCCGAGCTGCGAGGACCGTTGCTTGATCTACGAGGGCCACAAGCAAACCTTCGGGAACCACCAGCAGGGCCACAGGCAGAGTTACGAGACCCGCCAGCTGAGCTACGAGGGCCACGTGCGGATATACAAGGACCACGACGTGAGGTACGAGGGCCACACCCTGAGCATCAATGGCAACAGTCAGAGCTCCGCGAGCCACTTATTGCGTTGGCCACGAGAGCCCCCAGCGGAGCTTCGAGGCCATCAAGACGAGTTTCGATTGAAACAGGTAGAACTCCGAGAGCCACAACCAGGGCTACCGGGGCCACTGCTGGAAGTACGAATGCAAACAGCCGTGCTACGAGGACCATAAGCTGATCTACAAAGGGCACAAGTAGACCTACTATAATCACTCGCGCGGCTACCACGGCAACCTGCTAACCAACGAGAGCCACCAGCTGAGCAACGAGAACCACCAGCTCAGCTAGTAGGTCCACCAGCTGAGGTGCCTAGGCAGTCAGCAGAGTTACGGCGGCTACAAGAGCAATCCGCTGAATTACCAGGGGCGCATGCTGAGGTAGGGGACCCGCCGCCAGAGCTACGAGGGCATCCTGCTGAACTACGGGGGTAACGAACTGAGTTTAGAGGGCGGCCACAAACGAAGTTTCGAGGGCCACAGGCAGAGCTACGAGTGCCATGAGCTGAGCTACGACGCCCAAATGCTGATCTTGGAGGACCACCTGTGGTCCTACGAGGGCCGCAACCTGTGCTCCTAGTACAGCAAGCAGATCCCCGAGGATGGACACCTGAGCTACGAGAGCCTCCAGCGGAGCTACGAGGGCCAAAGGCTGATCTACGACGGCCACAAGCAGAGCTCCAGGACCCACCAGCAGAGCTACCAGAGCCCACCTGCTGTCCTACGATAACACCAGCAGAGCCACGAGGGCCACAGGCCAAGCAACGAGATCTACTGGCAAAGCTACGAGGGCTACGGGCTGAGCTGCGAGGGCCACGAGGCGAGCTGCGAGAACCACCATTATGGCTAGGAGGACCAGCAGCTGAACTACCTCTGGCACCTCCTGAACTATGGGGGCAGCCAGCTGAGCTGCTGCTAGGGCAACCAGACCAAATATGAGGGCAACCAGATGAGCTACGAACTTTACGAATGCCACCAGCTGCGCGCCGTGACGATCAGGATCGTCAGCTCCCTGACGGGTGGGCACGTGCGAAGGACACGTCTGCAACAACCGACCTCCCAGCTACCAGGCTGGATCAGCTGCCTCGACCAGCAGGGGCGACGCTACTACCACCATGCGGCTTCGAGCATGACGGCTCGGACGCCGCCGTGCATGAGGCCCGCCGGTACACTTCTCTGCTTCGAGACGCCGCCGTACCACGTACTACAACAAGTACCGCGCGCCTGACCATATGCCACGTCTACATCATGTGTACTGTGCTCACCGACGCGCTATCCCGAGCACATCGTTACCGACAACATACTTAACCGGCGTTCGGCGTAAGCATCATTATCATTTGATTGGCCCCGCCGCTCACACCATCAACCTGTTCTTATCGCCTTCGACCCCAAGTGGGTAGGACGGTACAGTGGCCAGCGTCCCTTCCCTCCCCCTCTTCGGAAGGGGTCGGGCCCTTGCGTGGGCCCGACGCCGCAGCGCCTAGCTGTCGGCCGGTCGCGGCCGCCCCGCGAGCGGCGCGGTGGGAGGGATCGCGGTGGAGCGCTGCGAGAGTGAAAAAAGAAGGATGAGCAGAGAGAAGATACAGGGAGGATGTGGGATGCGGGAGGGAGGCAGGAACAGAAGGAGGAGGCGGAGGAGGAGGAGGATGGATGGATGGATGGATGGATGGATGGATGGATGGATGAACGGATGATGCTGATGAAGAGGAGGAGGAAGAGGAGGAGGAGGCGGAGGAGGAGGAGGAAAAGGGGGGGGAGGAGGAGGAGAATGATGAGGAGGCGGAGGAGGAGGAGGGAGGAGGAGGAGGAGGAGGAGGGAGGAGGAGGAGGAGGAGGAGGAGGAGGGAGGAGGAGAGGGCGAGGAGGAGGAGGAGGAGGAGGAGGAGGAGGAGGCAACTTCCCTTGTGCATACCGCACCCTTAGATTAGCAGCTAGCCATTTCTGTTGGCCGTCTGAATGGTCCGAACAGGCAGGCACACGAACTCCCGCCTGATGCACCAAATTTGAGAAGGACCAGGGAGGAGGAGGGTGGAGGAGGAGGAGGAGGAAACAGGATGAACGGCAGGAGGAGGAGGAGGAGAAGGAGGAGGAAAAAAGGGATGGCGAGAAGTAGGCTCCTCTTGATTCGCCTCGTCATGCATATGTACATATGTGTATATCTGTATATATATGTACATATATATATATATACATATATATATACCTCCCTCTCCTCCTCCTCCTCCTCCTCGTCTCCTTCTCCTCCTCATCCTGGTCTCCTCCTCCTCGACTCTTCCTCCTCGTCTCCTCCTCCTCCTCCTCCTCCTCCTTTTCATCCTCTCTGTCCTCCCTCTTCGCCCCTTATCTTCAGAGGTCCCTAAACGTGCCCAGAGGGCTCCAGAGGCCCAGGAAGGGGGCCCCACACGCGCCCAAGATCGATCCTCGATTCTCTGTTCTTGACCCTGAGGCCCCCAGGGCTCGATTCTTGATCCTCGATCCTCGAACTGGGCCAGGCCTTCAGGATACTTGGTCCTCGAATCTCAGAAAGAGCGCGTTCTGTGGTCGCTTGGAGGGGGGGGTGTTTGGAACGGGACCCCTCCCCCTGGATGTGAAAGGGAAGGGGGGTTTCGAACCCCCACCCCCCCCTCCCGTGACGGAAAGGGGGAGGTTCGACCCCCCCCCCTCCCCCCCCCCCCTTCCCCTCCTCCTCCCCTCCTCCTCCTCCTCCGCCTCCTCCCCCACTTCTCCTCTCTTCCTCTCCTCGGGCCGGCGCCTGCGTCGGCCGCCGCGGCGGGGACGACGACTTCCGTTTCTGGGCCGGCGCCGGCGCCTGGGCGGGGAGCGTCGACGAGGACGATGGCGACGACGATGATGACGACAACGACGCTCCGCCACCGTGCCTTGAATTTGGGTCAGAGGCCTGATGGATGCCTCTTGGGGGCTCGTCGGAGGACTCGGGGGCTTCTGAAGGGCATTTGTGCAGCCTCCTGGGCGCCTCTAAGGCGTCTGTTGGGGCCTCTCTGAGCTGGTGGTGGTGATGGCGGTGGTGGGCTGTGGTGGTGGTGGTTGTGGCGGTGGTGGTGGTGGTTGTGGTGGTGGTGGTGTGGTTGGTGGTGGTGGTGGTTGTTGTGGTGGATGTGGTGGCCGGTTGTGGTGGTGGTGGTGGTGGTGTTGGTGGCGGGGGGTTGGTCGTGGTTTGGTGGTTATGGTGGTGGTGAAGGTAGTTGTGGTTGTTGTGGGAGGAGGTGGCGGTGGTGGCAGTGGTGGCGGTGGTGGTGTGGTGGTTTGTCGTGGTGGTGGTGGTGGTAATGGTTCTGGTGGTGGTGGTGGTGGTTTGTGGTGGTGGTGGCGGTGGTGGTTGTTGTGGTGGTTGTTGTTTGTTGTGGTGGTGGTGGTCGTTGTGGTGATTGTTGTTGGTGGTGGTGGTGTGGTGGTTTGTGGTGGTGTTGGTGGTGGGTTGTGGTGCTGGTTGTGGCGGTAATGGTGGCTGTGGTGGTGGGTGGTGGTGGTTTGTTGTGGTGGTGGTGGTTGTGGTGGTGGGTGGTGGTGGTGGTGGTGGCTTGTGGTGGTGGTGTCGTGGTGGTTTGTAGTGGTGGTGGTGGTGGGTTGTGGTGGTTGTTGTGGTGGTGGCGGTGGTGGTGGTTGTGGTGTGGTGGTTTGTGGTGGTGTTGGTGGTGGCGGTGGTGGTGGCGGTGATTTGTGGTTGTGGTGGTGGTGGTGGTGATGGCGGTGATGGTGGTGGTGGTGTGGTGGTTTGTGGTGGTGGTGGTGGTGGTGGTGGTGGGTTGTGCTGCTGGTACTGGGGGTGGTTGTGGCGTTGGTGGTGGTGGTGTGGTAAATTGTGGTGGTGGTGGTGGTAGTGCTGGCGGGTTGTTGTGGTGGTGGTGGTGGTGAGTGGTGGTGGTGGTGGTTGTGGTGGTGGTGGTTGTGGTGGTGGTGGTTGTGTGGTGGTAGTGGTGGTGGCGGTGGTGGTGGTGCTGGCGTGGTGGTTTGCGGTGGTGGTGGTGGTGGTGGGCTGTGGTGTTGGTGGTGGTGGTGCTGCTGGTAGCGGCGCTAGTGGTGGTGGTGGTGGGTGGTGGGTGGTGGGTGGTGGTGGTGGTGGTGGTGGTGGTTGTGGTGGTGGTGTGTGGTGGTTTGTGGTGGTGGCGGTTATCGGTTGTGGTGATCTTTGTGGTTATGGCAGTGGTGGTGATGGTGATGGTGGTGGTAATGGTGTGTTGTTTTGTGGGGGTGGTTTCGGTTGTGGTGGGTTGTGGTGGGTTGTTGTGGTGCTGGTTGTGGTGGCGGTGGTGGTGGTGGTGGCGTGGTGGTTTGTGGTGACTGTGGTGGTTGTGGTGGTGGTGGGTTGTGGTGATTGTGGTGGTGGTGGTGGTGGCGGTGGTGGTGGTGGTGGTGGTGCGGTGGTTTTTGGTGGTGGTGGTGGGTGGTGGTGTGGCCTTCGGCTCCTCCCGCCACCGTGTGTTGGCTTGGGGTCAGAGTTTTAATGGATGATGCCTCTTGGGGTCTCGTCAGAAGAGTCTCGGGGGCGTCTGAGGAGCATGTGTGAAGCCTCGTGGACGTTCCTCAGGCCTCTCGGTGGCTTCTGGGGGGCGAGGGCTCGATATGGCGATTTGCGTGTTCCCTCTGCGGCCTCTGGATTCTATCTAGTAATCGTCGCTGCGTCCCCGCCGTCGCCGCTGCTGGCCGCCGACAGTGCCGGCGCAGGCGCCAGCGCGGGGGGAGGGTTTGGACCTCCCCCGCTCCCTCCCCGTCCCCTTGGGCCGCCCTCTCTGGTCATCGTCGCTGCGTCCCCGTCGTCGGCGCTGCTGGCGGCCGCCAGCGCGGGTGCCGGCGCCGACGCGGGGGGGGGGCAAGGGGAGGGGGGGGAAGGGGGGGAGTAGGGGAGGGGAGTCCCCCTGGTTCTGATCGACGGCGCCGAGTGTTGGAGGGGGGCGCCCCCTGGTTCGAAACGCGCTGCCGAATGTTCCCAAGGCAAGCGCCCGTGAAACGCGCTCTCTCGAGCCTCAGGACCCTCCATCCTCCACCGTCGATCCCCTGGCTCCCCGGGCTCGATCCTCGATCCCGGCCCGGCCCTCAGGATCTTCGGTCCTCGAATCTCCAGATCCTGCATCCTTCATCTTCGAGGACCCTCGATGCCCAGGAGCCTCGGCCAGCAAGCTGGCCAGGCCAGCCTGCGTGAGCTCGGGGCAGCCCCCCCACGAGAGCTGCGTGGACGCCACACCCGCGGCCGGAGGAAGGAGGGTTTGCCGCCTTCTTGCGCCCGTGCGCCAGCGGGCAGGGGCGGCGGCGGAGGGCGGGAAGCGGAGGCGGAGGCGGGTGCTTTCGGCCAGAGGAGGAGGAGGAGGAGGAGGAGGAGGGATTAGGAGCGAGGGCGATCCTTTATTCGGCAGCTCGAGCTCGGAAGGCTCCGCTGCAGCGTGCTCTTCTTCCTGAGGAGGGCAAGGCTCTTCTCGGTGTGGTCAGGGCCCCTCAGCGGCGCTGGTAGCGGCCTTCGGCATCGACCCGGGCGAGGACTCGGCGCGCCGCGGCCGCGCGCGAGGAGAAGTGAAAGCGATCCTTTTCCTCAGTTCTTTTTGCCGAGCCCTGGAGCTGCATCTCCGCTGGGTCGTCAGGGAGCGGCCGCCTACGCCCGCGACGACAACGAAAAGGAAAGTGTCTGCCTCGAGCGCGGCTTTGGAGCAGACAGCAGCAGCCTCACTGTGGAGGAGGACCAAGTCAGCAAAGTCGCGCCGAGAGCCAGACCCAACTTGAAAGCCATAACATACAATGTTAGCCAGCGTGGGCCCGATGCTGTGTTTTCTGCATACTAGGGAATGTAATTTACGTGGTGCAAGCACTGTGGTGCAAACTATATGGTGCAAGCCATGTGGTGCAGGCTATTTGGTGTAAGTTGCGTGGTGGACTCTACGTGGTGAAATTAACGACCCTGCACCGCGCTCGACCACCTTTCGCATTCTTGCAAACATCCCACCCACCCACCCGAAACTTCGTTTGCAAAACCCATGCGGCGGTGATTGCGATAAGTACTTGGCGTTGGCTGGTGCATCTCTGTGTCCGCGCCAGCCCGCGCATGCACGCGCGCGCAGAGGCCAGCTAGTTTGGCGCGACCGATGCGGCCGAGGTGGCGCTGACCGCTGGGCACGTCCCAGCGGGCACTTCAATGCGAGTCGGCAACTTGGGCGGGCGCTGCATCATGGTAAACATCGACAAGGTAGAGAAAACGATGGCAGCAGCGATGCTGCTGACGACGCTGACAGCGACGACGGCACGGCTAGTGACGGCGCCCATGGTGATCACGCCGACGACGACGGCGTCCTCGCGTCGGTGATGAAGGTTTTTATGGAGGGAGTTCACACGCGCGCGCGACGACGTGAGCTCATGCAGTTAGTTTTTTTCCGTTGCAGAAGATTTTCACGACAGCGCGCACGCAAGGGCGTTCGAACGATTTCGACATGCGCGAGCGAGCCCACTTGGTAGCGTTCGATGAATATGTTGAACACCTATAGCTTTTTGAATTTGCAAGAGCGCGCGCAAGTTGTCTGACTTGTTACGAATCCATGTTCTTATATTTGTTGCAAGGGATCGTCGGAAACTGGACATTTGTGATAAACGAGTGCGCGTGCGTAGTTTTTTGTCTAGAGCTTGTCGGAGGGTGTCGATACCGGCTTGTCCAGGATGGTACAAGTTCATATGTAGGATGGTCGATGGCGTACAGTCATATGTAAATTGCAATACGTGACGTAATCCATGTCGTGGAACCCTAGTGACGCAACCGATGCAGTACAATCTGTGTGATGTGAGCTATTTCGTGTAAGCTGTGGGACGCGAGCTGTATGAGGCCACCGTGATCACCGTTAGGTGGTGTAAGTTATGTGGTGTAATCTATGTGATCCGATCTATGTGGTGTGAGCTACGTAGGGCAATTCTTTTGGTGCAACCCAAGTGGTGCGATTTATGTGTATCAAGCTATGTCGTGCAATTTGGCTGGTGCAGGCTACGCATTGGAATCTATGTTGATGGGGCTATGCGGCGCAAGCTATGTGGTGCAGCCTGAAGCGTGAGCTACGGTATTTGTGCTATGCGCTACGACGAATTTGGCGCAACGTGTGTGGTACAATCCATGTGGTGCAAGCTACGTGGTGCAGTCTATGTGGCACAGGCTGTGCTGTTTGGAGGCCGCATCGGTGACGATCGGCGACGGGTGGCGACGGGCGGCGACGAGCGGCGACGGGGCGGCGACGGGGCGGCGACGGCGACCACAAGCCGGCCGGGGCGGCACACGAGCACGCGACGAGGCGGCGAAGGGCGGCGATGAGCGGCAACGGGGTGGCGACGGGCCGACCCCAAGCCGGCCGGGACGGCACGCCAATCCAATTTGTTTGATTTCAAGTTAGACGCCCAAAACGCAAACATTGCTTGGGAAATCGAACCCATGATCCTCTTTTCGATACCCTGGCTCCTCGACCCTCAGGGTCCCAGTCGATGTTCAAGATCCTCGATCCCCAGGCTCCTCCTCCTCGATCCTCAGGATCCTCGGTTCTCGCTCCCCTATCCTGAGGTTCCTCGGACGCGCGGCACGCGCACGCGGCGCACGACTCGGCGCACGGCTCGGCGCTCGCGGCGGCGGCCCACCAGGATTTGCATTGGGAGGAAGGAGGGTGGAGGAGGAGGGAGGCACGGGGATGATGATGATGATGATGATGATGATGATGATGATGATGATGATGATGATGATGGTGATGGTGATGGTGATGGTGATGGTGATGGTGATGGTGATAGTGATGGTGGTGATGGTGCTGATGCTGATGCTGATGCTGATGCTGATGCTGATGATGATGATGATGATGATGCTGATGATGATGATGATGATGATGGTGATGGTGATGGTGATGGTGATGGTGATGGTGATGATGTTGATGATGACGGTGGTGATGGTGACGATGTTGGTGTTGATGTCAACGCTCTCGGCGATGCTCGGATTAGAGTGAGAATGGCGGTGATGATGACGAAATTGATGTGCATGATGCTGTTGGGGATGATGATGATGATGATGATAATGATGATGATGATGATGATGATGATGATGATGATGATGATGATGATGATGATGATGATGTCGATGATGCTGCTGATGATGATGATGACGACGCTGTTACTGGTGATGATGGTGAGGAGGATCCTGGTGATCACGATGCTGGTGATAATGCTGATGCAGATGATAATGACCGCGACGACGCCGATGCCGACGCCATCGACGACGAGGATGGGGACCATGAGGCTGATGATGATGATGATGATGGTGATGATGATCGTGATGATCATGATGAGTACTGATCATCATGATGACGGTGATGATGATAAGGAGGAGGGAAAGGAAGAAAGGGAGGAGCCCGAGGAGGAGGAACTGAAGGAGGAGGACGAGGAGGAAGACGAGGATCAGAAGGACAGGAAAGAGGGAATTTCAGGGGAATCTCATGAGGCAGCCATTCGCTGCACAAGAGGCCGCCCGCGAACGAGGCCCAAGCGGATGGGGGCACGTCTTCTGCACAAGGCCTGCGCTAGAGGCAGAAGGGTGCTGGTAGCGCTTCTCGAAGAGGGACGCTCCAGCACCGAAGTGGCGCAACGGCCTTGAGAGGAAGTGCGAGGAGGACCAGACTAAACCAACGATGCACCAACGGTGCTACGACACACCCTCCCATCCCAAGTCCCGTCCCCGCACGTCCTGAAGCACCGTCATAAAAACAACAGAACACCCCATAGGTCTGCCACTCATGCGAGAGTCCCGTTGAAAAGGAACTGCTTTCCATCCTTCTAGCGAACAAGTCAGGAATGTGAAGAGGTGTGGTCGTATTGCTCAAAGATGTGTCCACTGAGGTCCCCGCTCTGGCAACGGACAGCTCTCATCTGTACAACCGTCGCACTTGTTTACACTTCCAACCATGAATTCCGGCAGCGTTGTAATCGAGAGCCTAATTTTGAAATGGGGCCGCCTTCGATTTGTGCAGCTGCTACATGAGTTCAAACGTTTTGCGTATTGCTTTACACCATACCGAAGTCCCAACCGAACGCCCAATATACTGAAAATCGGCCATCCTCCATTCGTGTGTCTGCTGCAGGCTTCCGAGGCGAGCGTGCGCGGAGCTAGGCCGAGAATCCCACTATGAAAAAGGACCTCTCCTCCATGCTTGGCGCTGCTGCATGTTTCAAGACGACTGCGCGCCGCCCGAAGGCGAGAGCCCCATTGTGAAGAGGAAGCGCCTTCCACTCTTTGAAGCTGCTGCGAACCTTCAACAAGGGCTCCCACGAGGGCGCGAAGTTATTCGCGCTTCGCGCTTCGCGGTCCTCGTTCCTTCTCCCCCCTCCTCCTCGTCCTCCTTTTCTCCCTTTGGGGGGGCGGCGCGAGGGCGCGAAGTTATTCGCGCTTCGCGCTTCGCGGAGCGCGAAGCGCGAAGTTGGGAGCCCTAGTTTAACACGACCGTGCGCGGCGATAAGGCGAACACCCTATTTTCAACAACCCCCTCCATCTTCGAATCCGCTGCAAGTGCCAAACCACCATTTCTGGAATTTCGACGCCGCCAATCCACGTGATTTTTGCATCCGGGCGGTCATGAATCGTGCCAGAACGCCGTTCTTGGGACCTCAACGCCGCGAATCCGCAATACTGCTGTGGCCTGGCATTCCTAAACCGCACCAGAGCATCATTCCTGGGATTGCCATTCGAATCATCGAACCCGTTGTGAACTTGAAAGACGGCAGTGCGTGGCGCTCAGGCGAGAGATACATTTCGAAAAGGAGCCGCCCTCCATCTTTGAAGCTGTTGCAAACGTTGCGTGGCGCTAGGGCGAGAGCCACATTTTGAAAACCACCTGCCCTCCATCCGTAACGCTTTCGCAATGTTTTGCAACGAATGTGCGCGGCGCTAAGGCCATAACCACATTTTGATAGCCACCCGCCCGCCCTCCCTCCGTGAAGCTCTTGTAATCGTTTGCGACGAATGTGCGCGGCGCTAAGGCGACAACCACATTTTGAAAATGGTTCGCCCTGCATCCTCCAAACAGTTGCAAGCTTTTCACGCGAATGTGCGCGGCGACCATGCGAAGGCCGAACTTTGAAAGCGGCCCGCCCTCCATACGTGATAGTTTGCAAGTTTTAAGCGTCAGGGTCATAAGTACTGGGGGGGTCTCATGCGAAACGCCTGGCACGCTCTGCCGTTACGTCTCGGGGTGCGACAGGGGGATTATTTGTAAGGACAGGGGGGGAAGAGCTGGAGGAGGAGGAAGAGGAGGAGGAGGAAAGAGGAGGAGGAGGAGGAGGAGGAGGATATTTCCGGAGTCGAGTTTTCGTGAGTAGGTTCAGCCATGCGTTACATTTCATTGAAAGGCCTTGGCGAACAGGGCCATGCATGAGTGCTTCCTTAGAAGGGCTTCTTGGTTTCCTGCTGCCACAGCTGGCAGCGGAACGGGGCCAGGGCGGGGGGACATGGGGCAGGCGAGGGTCAGCCCGAGAGGCGGGCCCCGCTGCTCGTGAGCCTCCCCCCACGGCCTCGCTCGCGCCAGCGTGCAGCGAGGGGAAGCTGCCGGCGAGGGGCGGGCCTCGGCGCAGGCCGGAGCGCCAGCGCCGGCGCCGGCTGGGCCCCCGCGTGCCGCGCCAGCGGGCGGCGAGCCGCCGGCAGGAAGCGCAGCCGCAGGAGCAAGGGCAGCCCCTCCAGCTCGCCTGGGGTCCTCCATGGAAGGAGCAGCCCCTGGCCTCCCAGGCCCGTCGAGGGTCAGCGGTTGACGTTCAGGGAGGGGTCGACGACCCCCCGACGAGGCTTGGGATCGGGTGGCGCAGGTCGACGGCGGGCGCTGAGCCGTCCGAGGGAGCGCCGAGCTCCCGAGCCCCTCTGGCCGCCGGGGATCTCCCAGAAGGGACCCCGGCCAGCCCAGACATCCGACGTCTTCAGCTTCTCGAGACGGGGTCCCCGGAGCTCTGGCTCTTCAGTAGGGGAAACGAAACGTGGCGTAAACATAAAAACTCGCAGGTCCGCGCGGATTTCTCGGATCGGCGCTGGGGCCCCCCGGCGGCGCCTCCGGCGCCGCCCCTGGCGCGCTCCGCGCGCCAGGGAGGGGGGTCCAGCGCCGATCCGAGAAATCCGCGCGGACCTCCGAGTTCTTATGTTTATGTCACGTTTTGTTCCCCTATTCATCCCGAGCCGCTGTTTGACGGTCCTGGGGCCTGGCGAGGGCCCCCAGAGGCCGACCTTGGCGGCACAGCTCCGCCTCGAGCTGCTCGAGACGTCGGGGGGCCTGGGAGGGTCGGCGCGCCCACGTCTGCGAGCCCAGCGAGCCCCGCGGCCCAGGGAGGGCCGCCACTGCCCCCTCGGGCTTCTCTCTCTCTCTTCGCCCGCGCTGGTCCTGAGATCTCCGAGCCTGGCGAGCCCGGCGAGCGAGACTCCGCACCTGTCCCAGATGTCGTGGCTGTGCATCCCGCCTGTCTCACGCAGCCTCGCTTTCGCGCCGCCTGTGGAAGCAATCGGTCAGATGTTCGTCTAGGCCCAGGCGCAGGCAACCTATCAACGTGGCCAGCTGAACTCGGGGAGCTGCCACACACCTGTACCAGTCACAGTGCACAGCGATGTGGCGACCGACGCAGTGGAAGAAATCGGCGACATCATCACGACATGGGCGATCGACGATACAGAAACGTGGACATGGAGGTGATACCCCCCCCGGGACCCTTTTCTCCCATAGAGGGGGCAACAAAGGATACTACGCCATGGCAGCCACCAACCAAGGTCAACGGACACGGTAATCCGTAGCCATTGTGGTTCAGGGCTCGAAGCCCGCACGGCCGCACCCAGTTCACCATGTCCCCGACCATGGCTCGTTCTCTGCAATGGCGTGCCCCTATGTGGATGAATGAGGTGTCCAAAGGTCGAAAACATGAGGAGGCTATCTTCCCGGATGGCAGTAATTGATCGGTTCTTGGTGATTTTGCGAGTGGGCTTCTCCAGCGCGTCGCATTGCAGACTGGTCAGCACATGCCCACCATCAACGAGGTCATGATCCACTCTACGGGGGAATTGTTCCGCAAGGTGATCAACTAAGTCCAGAAACTCAGCGTTGCATATTCCATTGCCGACATCTTACTCATGAATACCGTGATGACCCTCTTTCGCAATATGACGCCGAGTTTGGACCGCCTGACCCACCACCAGCGGATGTGATGGTCAATGCGGTCGCCAGGCCCTCTGTCGAGACGCTGACGGCGCAGGTCTCCGCCTTCCAGGAGCAGGTCAAGTCTATTGCTGCGTCTTGCACTGTGGCAGCCATACCTCTCATGCATGGCATGCATGGCGTACCGACCAAGGGACACGACGAACGCGGCGCTGGTTGAGCAGCCGGTCCCTAAGCAACCCACATTTCATGAAGCCTTCGAGCGTGCTCAAAAGAAGGAGAACTTGATGGATGTGATCCAGAGCTGTCGGGCTGAGCTTACCGCCGTCCGGTTTGCGTCCATGGATATAGTGAGCAGTAATTTCCTCATGTGTCAGCCTTCTTTCTCAGATGTATGTCCGTCTTCTCACGGGCTGTTGTTTGGCCTTTGAGATTTGGTTTTGTTTCGCATTGCGTTGTGTTGACTGCATAGCTTCAGCATGGCGTCTGGAACCTCTTTCGAAAGTGGTACAAACGTGGTGAAGCCAACCATTGGGTGGAACAGCACGAAGACAACAGACACGGTAACTAATTCGTGATCAAGATGACCAGCTACGACAGGCGATCCGAAGACCACAGGACAGAGGTGGGCAGGCAGCCCGCGGAAATGCAGCAATTTTACGAATTCGACACGGATTTTGAGCACGACGAGAAGCTCATTTTGTACGCTTTGCGCACGTGCCAGGATTCCACAGCTCGTGCCCCACCTGGCATTCGATCCTCCATCGACAGGAGGCCACCCACCCTCACGTCGCCAGAGGACACGAGGGCCCAAGCCTTCCCGCATTGCCAGTAAATGGGGACCACCGTCATCGTACCGGTTGCAAAACCAGAAACAAGCACCGCTCCACGCTGGACGATCCTCTCGTTGGCTGCCCAAGCACCTCCCGACATGAGACCAAGGTGCAATCAATGCGCTCGTCCACATGTGGTTCCTTTGATACACGAGCCAGCAGTCCCGAGGTCCGACGCACCCGACCTAAACGACGGACTACCCGCGCTTGCATCACACCACCTGAAGCTACCATGCACATGGAGGGCCAACCCCCGACAACAGCCACGCCAGCAACCACCGCAACCCGCAGACTCGAGACCACGTGGGACTTCGCAGAGAACTGGAAGCTGCGATCGCCGTGGAAGAGAGACTTGGCCAACGACAACAAGGAGACCTTCAGGTACAAAAACGAAACCACGGCGACTGCGTCATCAGCAGGGCGCCCCTTCTCCAAGGTCGAATGCGACGAGCCCAGGCCACCGCTGCCGCCAGGACGACCACCTGAAAAGGCCAACGAGGTGATCGATGTCACCCCGCCCGAGAGGACCCACATGGCGTGGTACCGCGCCAAGTGCAATAATGGTAGTGGGCTCCGAAAGAAGATCATCTACGAGCTCAGCCACTGGGGCCCGGCATCATCTCTTGCAAACAGACGGCGCTCTTACAATCCGGTGATATCACAGACGCCATCCAAAAAGGACAGATCACAGGACCCATCAACATGGGCGTCTTGGACAGCCCATGGGACATCCAAGATGGCGCGGACAAGCTACGCACTATTGGTAGCCACCTAGGATCCAGCAGCGACACCCCAGCGCCGACAACGCACGACCCGGTCGCGGTATGCAGGGAGTGCGGTTGGAGATGGTGCATCCAGGGTAACCCATGGATGGCAAATTAGCAAATTCAACGGCATCGCCATCATAGCCGGTAAAAAAATCGAGCGGAGCGACGTCTGCGACCAGGTCTCACACCGCGCCGATGAGATCTTCGCCGCAAGCGACCCGCATTACCCGAAGGCGCACAGCACAAGCGCGTTCGCGCCTACGACGCCACAGATACACAGCACGACTTGTTGCAGCTGCCAACCATGGCAATGGCTGCGATTGCGTACGACACCCATGCGTCATCGCCTACGCCGCCGGCTATCCGACTGCCGCCACCACAGGCCAAGCAGGCCAAGCAGCCGCCACCAACGCGCGCCGACGGTCACGCCGAGGCTTCGACCCAGGGCGCCGACAGCGAACAACCCCGCCAGGGTATTAGCCTTAGACCAGGCAGCAGTGGCAGCAAGGAGGGTGACACAGAGCAGAGGAAGCACCGCCAGCCAGAACGAGCTCGATCCTACGTACGACCACGGAAGCGCAGGCCACCCCACCCAGGGACAGGCACAAGGTGCAGCACGGGGAGGATATTTCCACACTGCGATCTCCTCAGGGCGACTGTGGACCACCCGGGCGGCAACGTCAACCAGATCCGCAGGGCTGACAAGGACCTAACCCCAGAGAGCAAGCGCAAAGACGTATGCCTCGACACCCACAGGTGCAAAAACATCCGCGTCACCTGGGTCCAGCCGCCACCCGTCCCGAGGAAATGGGCGCCAACGGGCCACTGGGCATGGGGCGAGCGGACAACGAACCACGTCACATTCCAGGCGCACGAACACGGCGAGGGCCCCGACCCACCGCGCCGCCACACCGAGGGAGTGGGCCCAAGCCGCGCGATCAAGCACGAAGCGTACTTCGCCAACATCACCGATGTCATCGCGAACCTCTGCCTCACCACTGACGCGGAGGACCTGGGAGAGTACTGCAGGGTAGCGCGCGACATCGTGCATCGCACCATCTTCCACGAAAGAACCACGCTCCGTCGGACCAATCAGCGCGAGGCACTCAGCAGGCCAACTGCAGACACACGGTCCAGCGACGGCGACCACGACCAGCCCTAGTAGCCTTACCAACTCGTCTCAATCCACCGGCGATGCGCCCACCCTCCAGACTCCCATCGAAGAAAGTGCGGATGCCGAGCGCAGGGAACAGCTGCATCCGCAGCAACGGGCCCAGCACAGCTCGGGAATTACGAATCCCTGCTTCATGCTGCCTGTAAGACCCGTGGCACGGGCCACCCTCAGCGTGAGGGGCACCAGCATCAGTGCCACTTCTCCCAGCGTCAGACCTCTAGAATCCAGCCGCCCTCGTGGGGCGCAGCTCTCCCATGCCTCCACGAGTTGTGCCCAACCCAAAGCGCGACCGCGAGCCAGCTGGCTACATCTACCACCTATATTTCCTACCGGTCTTCCTCTTTCCAGCCTAAGTTCGCACTGCCATCGCGGCAGCAGCAGCACCCGCTGAGGGGACAGCGCGTTCCAACACTCCGCGCCTCCCCATGCCTACTCCAACACACGTCTGGCAAGGCGCCGCCAGCATCCGCCTCCTCACACGACTACGTCCACCTCAGTTTTTCCATGTCCTACGTCGATCTCCACAGCGGCGCTCCCCACTGATACCAGCTTGACGTCTACCTGCTCCTGGCCCTCATTAGCGGCCCCTCCTAAGGAACCTCAGGTCATCACCAACTTACCCCTCCCTCGCCCTTTCTGCCTGTGTCCCCCTTCCCCCTACCGCTCGCCCGTTTAATCTTCACCTACCACCTCTCGCAGCGCTGCACCATGGAAGGGCACGGCCGCGCTACGCACGCCCCGCCGTGGGGGTCTACAGCCCCCAAGGCAGCAGTGGACCAGGCGGGCGCGCCAACGCCCAAGAGCCGTGCCAAGTTCGCCTGCGCCGTCCCCATCACGGAGGGCGCGGCTCCGTTCGGGCCACTCCATCTCCACCCACCCGCTGCTCCCCAACTCTCGCACCCACCCCCCGCAACCCGCCGCGCCGCAGCACTGCCACTGGTTGCCACCAAAGCGCCCACGCTGTCCCCCCCCCCTTCCCCCACCCACGCTGCCCTCTCCCACTGCGCTGTCGCGTCGCACCACGCTAGGACCGCTTGCACCCTCACCTCCTCTTGTTCTGTCTTGGCCTCCGTACAGGATCGGAGGGCGCATGGCCGTACTTTTGGACGCCCGGAATGGGTACGGAAATAATGGGTACAATGCCCAACAACAAATGTTGTCCCATACCATCAGCGGCCGATGTTGGGCAGGCTGCCTCCTGTCTCAAATGGACACAGGCCGCGGCGCGGCGGCGCGGACAGCGAGTCCTGTTCAAACGAACAGGATCCGCTGTTGGGCATTGTGCCCATTCTTTCCGTGCCCATTTCGTTCGTGCAGAGTACTCCAGGGGGGGCGCGCCGAGGGGAGCCGTTCCCACCCCTGGGGAGGGCGAGGCCCACGCTCGGGCCACACCCGCACGAGCACCACCCCGCCGACGCGCGCGCACGTGCGGTTTCCGTCTCCCCTCTGTCCTCCTTTCCCTGGTGCAGGTCGTTCGTGGTTTGGTCTTTGCCGCCTTGTCGTCCTTCCCCATTTGTTGATTGCCCCCCCCCTAGCGAAGGCCATGAGGAGGGCCACGATGGCATCGAGCATCCTGACAGTGCCGCGAGCTTCGGGTTTCGGGGAGGAGACGGAGGAGGAGGAGATGGAGGAGGAGGAGGAGGAGGAGGAGGAGGAGGAGGTGGGAATTGTGCATGAGCGACAACAGAAGTCGCATCCCCGAAGGGAGCACTTTGGCAAATCAGTGCGACGGAACGGGACAAGGGCAAACAGGAGGAGGAGGAGGAGGAAGAGCAGGAGGAGGAGGAGGAGGAGGAGGAGGAGGAGGAGGAGGAGGAGGAGGAGTTGGAGGAGGAGGAATAGGAGTTGGAGGAAGAGGAGGAAGAAGAGGAGGAGGAGGAGGAGGAGAAGGAGGGGGAGGATTTGGAGAAGCAGGAGGAGGAAGAGCACAGGGAGGCCCACCAGGACGGGCACAGGCACCGGCACGGGGCGCAGCGCCCGGCGGCCCTGCCCGAGGGCCACCACCGCGAGAGGCGCCGGCCACCGCGCCGCCTCGGGCTGCAGGCTCGGCGGTCGGTCGGTCTGCCGCGGTCGGTCGGTCGGTCGATCCGTCGGCGTCGTCGTCGTCGTCGTCGTCTTCGTCGGTCCGTCGGTCCGTCGGTCCGTCGGTCCGTCGGTCCGTCGTCGCCGTTCGTCGTTTGTCGGTGTCGTTCGTCGTTCGGCGGCGGCGGCAACGGCAGCGGCTGGCGGCGGAGGGGCCGGAGGAAAGTCGTGCCACGGCACGCGGCCTCTCGCCCTCCGCCACTGCCGCCGCCCGCCCCGCCTCATCTCAGCCTCCTCCCGGCATCCTCCCCCAGTTCTCCTCCACCGCTCCCTGTCTTCCTTCCTCCATCCCTCCCTCCCTCACTCTTCCCTCGTCGTCCTCCGTACGTCGTCCTCGTCCTCGTCCTCTTCGTCGTCGTCGTCGCCTCCCCCACCGTTCCCTGAAGGCCCTGCTGCAGCATGCGCGGGGCGCGGCGGCCCGTGTCGCGGACGCCGCCGGGGCCGGGGGGACGGAGGCGAGGCGCAGGGAGAGGGCGGCCGAGGCGCCCTGGCCGCCGCCGACGACGACGCCGCCGTCGCCGCCACCGACGACGACGCCGCCGCCGCCAACGACGGCGACGGCGACGACGGACGACGACGACGACGACGACGACGACGACGACGACGACGACGACGACGACGACGACGACGACGGAAGACGACGGAAGACGACGACGGAAGACGACGACGACGACGGACGACGGCGGCGGCGACGACGGAAGACGCACGACGCACGGCGCACGGCGGACGACGTACGACGGACGACGTAAGACGGACGACGCACGACGGACGACGCACGACGGACGGCGTACGGATGACGTACCGACGACGACGACGGATGGACGACGACGTGCGGACGACGACGTACGGCGGATGACGGAAGACGGACGACGGAAGACGGACTACGGACAACAGCCAACGGACTCGATTGACGACGTGCGACGATGGCGGCAGGTTTCGAGGCGGAGCTCCATCTCGAGCGTCTTGATGGTCCCCATCGGCTTGGCGCCTCGCGCGGCTCGAACCGGCAGGAGGGTGAGGAATATGGAGAATATGGAACATCAAAAGGAGGAGAAGGAGAAAGGGGAGGAGGAGGAGGAGCAGGAGCAGGAGAAGAAGGAGGAGGAGGAGGAGCAGGAGAAGGAGCAAGAGGAGGAGGAGGAGGATGAGAAGGAGGAGGAGGAGGAGGAGCAGGAGGAGAAGGATGAGGAGCGAGGAGCGAGGAGCGAGGAGCAAGTAGAAGCATGAGGAGATGAGGGGGGTAATGATGAGGAGGAGGAAGGGGAGGAGGAGGAGGAGGGAGAGGTGGAGGAGGAGGAGGAGGAGGAAGAAGAAGAAGAAGAGGGGGAGCGAGGAAGAGGGTTTTCAGGAAAGGGCTTCCGGAGGCCTCCAGAGGAGAGCGAGTAGCGAAGATTGAGGATCGGGGAGGAGGAGGAGGAGGAGGAGGAGGAGGAGGAGGAGGAGGATGTGGTCCTCTCAGGTGCTTATCGCGTTCTCATTTCCCATCCTCTGGATCAACGAGAAGAAAGCGGCCAGATACGAGAGCCTGGTACAGATCGCCGCGGGCGACGACCATTGCTTCCTCCTTCCCTCCTTCTCTTGCTCCTCCTCACTACTCCTCCGTCCTCCTCCCTCTCTCACCCTCGCCCTCCTCCCCGCTTCTTCCTCCTTTGTTATCATCCTCTTCCTCCTCCTTCCAATGCTGTTTCCTCCTTCCTTTCTCCCCATTATCCTCCTCACACCTCCTTCGTCCTCTTCACTCCCTCTCTCTCCTCCTCCCCCATTCCTTCTCCCTCCTCCCTCCTCCTTCCTTCGTGAACACCTTGTGCACGCAGGTTGCCAACCTTGGGGGGCAGGAGATTTCCTTGAGCAGGCACACATCTCTGGCCAGGTACGGAGCTCGTGGCGTGTTTCCTCTTCTCATCTGGGTTCCCACAGCGGAGATGGACACCAGGGAGGCGAAGGAGCATATTCCAGATTAGTATGCTTTCAGATGGCTGTGTCCAGAGTTCCGTGCCTGTGTGTCCGATATGTTCGAAACGTTTTCTACTGGGATCCACGGGGACAGGGGATAACATTCTGGACCTTGCTCGTAGGGTTTCAGGGCACCTGGCTGCTTTGAGAAGGTTTATTCCATGGCTTTCACGTTCGCCCAGGGCTTCTCCTTAGGCTAGGTCACGGACCCCGGCGCAGGCCAGTTCCCGAAGAAGGAAGAACATATAAACATAACATTTCGACGCTCCGCGCGGATTTCTTGGATGGGCGCTGGGGCCCCCTGGCGGCGCCTCCGGCGCCGCCCCTGGCGCGCTCCGCGCGCCAGGGAGGGGGTCCCAGCGCAAATCCGAGAAATCCGCGCGGAGCGTCGAAAGTCGATGTTTATGTGTTTCGTTATTTCTTTAAGTTCATCCTCGAAGAGCTCGAGAAGGCTCTCAGCAAGTTCGCTGACTCGGTTCGGCACCGCAGTTTTCAGGAGTGGCGAGCCTGGCTTCTCGATGCGGTCTCGGAAGGGAGGGAGGAGGAGGCTCACAAGTGGACTCTCGAGTGCAGACCGTGAAAGGCGACTACTACACTGAGTAGCAGATCCTCCTTCTCTTCCTGGGTCAGAAGCAGCGCGTGCTTCGAAGATCTGGCGTGCGGAAGCTGAACCTGATCCCCCTTCCTCCAGAGTGAGGTTTTTGGATCCTCTTCCTCGTCTCCTGTTTGAAGAGACCCGCAAAATCAGCAAGTCCGACTCTCCGCACACCGCTATCAGCATAGACGGCTTCTCTATGAGGCACTTCGACAGCCTTTCCCGATGCATGTCTCGAATGCCTCAGCATCATGTGCTCCATCATCGAGAGTACAGGCTGCTGCCTTATCATGTGGGTGTTCTCCAGCTTGCTCTTCTCGCCAAGCCTGCACGTGGTTTTCACCGCATCGTTTTTTTCAGCACCTGCTGTCGATTACTTGGGAAGGCAAGGCTATTCATTGGAACTGATTTGGAAAGAAGGCACACTCGCTCATATCTAACAGCGTCGTTCTTTACTGGAGCCAGCTATGTAGCATGGCGGCAGAGTTTGAGGAGCGATTGTGGCGTTCGTACCAGCTATGTTGCAGCCATTGTGTTCTTGTTGTCGAAGAAATCTTGCGACGGTATGCGTCTCGATCTCCTAGAGGATTGCGCGTCGCAGCTCGATGTCCCTGATCAGACTTCGCGTGTCTGTTTAGCGGTGTATCGAGGAGTGCGGTTCGTTATTTTGTCATGTATTTCCCAAGCATCCTGTGGTGTTGGGTCCTCGTTTTGCAGAGACAGCGCCCCGCGTTCACCCCTCCCGGGCAGCCCGCCAGCAGTGTAGCGCAATGGAAGGCAGCAGCAGCAGCAGCAGCAGCAGCAGGAGCAGGGGGTAGAGGCGGGGCCTCCCTCGTGCGAAGGCGCGGCCGCCTGCCATCGCTCTTAGATGGGTGGAGCAAGGCAGAGTCGGATTCTTATTTTCACTGGTCGTCAACCTCCCTGCCTCTGCTCTCTCGCATGCCCATGTGGGCGCACCCCTCACACGTTTCGTGGCCCCATAGGGTGTTCCACCCAAGGCCCCAGTGGCAGGGTCCGCATGCAGCTCCACCTCCATTTCGGCACACGTTTCGTGGCCCCATAGGGTGCTCCACCGAAGGCCCCAGTGGCAGGATCCACATGCAGTTCCACTTCCATCTCGGCGTACCCCTCACACGCTTCGTGGCCCCATAGGGTGCTCCACCGAAGGCCCCAGTGACAGGGTCCGCATGCAGTTCCACTTCCATTTCGGCGCACCCCCCCTAACACGTTTCGTGGCTCTATCGGGTGCTCCACTCAAGGCCCCAGTGGCAGGGTCCGCATGCAGTTCCATCCCCCATGTCGGCGAACCCCTCACACGTTTCGTGGCTCTATCGGGTGCTCCACCAAAGGCCCCAGTGGCAGGGTCCGCGTGCAGTTCCACCCCCGTTTCGGCGCACCCCTCACACGTTTCGTGGCCCCATAGGGTGCTCCGCAGAAGGCCCCAGTGGCAGGGTCCACATGTTGGTTCACTCCCCCCATGTCGGCGCACCCCTCGCACGTTCCGCGGCCCCATAAGGTGCTCCACCGAAGGCCCCAGTGGCAGGGTCCGCATGCAGTTCCACTTCCATTTCGGCGCACCCCTTACACGTATCGTGGCCCCATAAGGTGCTCCACCCAATGACCCAGTGGTAGGGTCCGCATGCAGTTCCACCCCCATGTCGGCGCACCCCTCACTCGTTTCGTGGCCCCATAGGGTGCTCCACCGAAGGCCTGAGTGGCAGGGTCCGCGTGCAGTTCCACCTCATTTCGGCGCACTCCTCACACGTTTCGTGGCCCCATAGGGTGCTCCACCCAAGGCCCCAGTGGCAGGGTCCGCATGCAGTTCCACTTCCATTTCGGCGCACCCCCCACACGCTTCGCGGCCCCATAGACTGTTCCACCCAGGGCCCCAGTGGCAGGTTCCGCATGCAGTTCCACCGTTCATTTCGGCGCACCCCTTCCACGTTTCGGGGCCCCCAAAGGCCCTAGTGGCAGCGCCCGCACGTGGTTCCACCTTGCGTTTCAGCGCACCCCTCACGCGTTTTGTGACCTCACATGGGGCTGCACCGACGGCTCCGGTGGCAGCGTCCGCATGGCGTACCCGTGCCAATTTTGGCACACCCGTCACACGCGTCGTGGTCCCAGAGCGAGGTTCACCGAGGACGATACCTACAACTGCGTTACGCAGAGCTGCGCATGGTCCTTCGCCAGGATAATGCTGTTGGTCCCTTGTACTCGGTGAGTGGCGTTATCGCACGATGTTCTAGGGGGTACAACATTCATTGCATTTGCGCCACCCCCGTCTTCGATCGTCTCGAAACACCTCGCTCGGTCACTCGACATTTATATCGACGATTCTGGCATATCATCGGTCGGTACGGAGGCGGCAGTCAGGCACGTTTTGAAGGAGTTCGCCACTCTTGCCATGCAGGCTGTTCAGTTAGACGTGTGCTGTTCGGTCGCCAAGGGCACGGCGGCAGGTGTGGCTTCTACTTCTAGACTGGGGAAGTCTCTCCCTCCCAGGCCCTCGGTGTACTTGGAGGCGACGGCTCGTCGCATGCAGCAGTTAACCTCGGCGTCGATGACACGGCTGGCAAGGCCCGCAGGATCAAATATAGTTCCAGGAATGTTCGTCAAAGAAAGCAACTTCTAGCTGCCAGGGTTTAGGGTTTTCGGGAAGGCCCACATGGCCTTGGGGAAGTTCTCCAGGAAGGTCGTTCTCTCGGGACCTCTGTGGGGCGAGCCACGTGTCGGAAGTTCATGGGAGGTCTGGCTCGGAGTTCAAAGCAATCAGGAATGTGTTAAGCCGTCTGTTGGCTCCAGGAATTTAACTGTCCTAAGCATCTTGGAACACGACCCGTGCTTTGATGCTTGTATTGTTCCAGTGCTTCGGTTCTCCAAGGAGTCTGGCTGAACCAGACAAAGCAGTACCAGCAGTTCCCTTCAGTACCCTTCGTCAGGCTTGGGAATCGGCTTTTGCATGTGAAGTTCCTGTTGGGCGCAAGGTGACGGATCCTCTATTACCAGTCCGAGCTTCGCTCCATCGCGTTTTGGTGGTCGATGCCTAGTTTCACGGAGCCGCTGACGGACCAAGGAGTTCGAATCGGGCGAACCATCGCCAGCCCCAAGCCGGTCAAACTGTTTATCAGGGAAGGGGTCCTGCGTTAGATTCAAAGGCAGGCTGCCGTCCCCCATGGTCTCGGAGACGGTTCGAGGGTTTGTTTGGCCATTTTTCTTCAGGCGCTGATCTCAAAACAAGTGGAACGCGTTCGAGAAAGGTTGTATTCGGTCTTTCGCGCGCAGCGCCATCTGGACAGGTCCCCGCGCGGAGGACCAGACGGTATGTTTCAGCGCGCGCGGTGCTGTTCCTACCCCGCCGTCGGCGAGATCAGGTATGATGACGTGAGCTTGTCGGTCCTTCAACGTGCTGTCGCACGCCCTCCTGATGGTCCCGATACGCCGCTGTTCGCAAGTGGGTTGCTCCCTCGCCCTGGAGAGGTGGTTCTCCCCCCCTACCTTTGACGGTGGCATGTCGGTTCGATGGGCGGATGATCCGACATCTGAGGTTGCGGCTATGTCGGGCCATTTTTTTTACCGCCTAGGGCCAGAGAGCCCGATTCCAGAGTTATGTCGTGATGGCTGGGGCGCTAGTGTGTACGATAGTAATGAGACTCTACTGCGCACTATTGGAGGCCCTGTTCCCAGGTGGCCCCCTTCTGACCTCCCACGCGGGCGAGTGTTGTGGGCTTGGGGCCACCGGTGGCGTCTTATGGTGCCCCAGCGTGGGCGTTTCTGATTGTGGGAGTGTGGTCAGGAGTTTCAATGCCCCTTCTTCTGTTCAGCTTAGGTAAAGCAGTACGCATGCACGTCGCCAAGCATGGCCAATTCCCCGTACACCCGCGCCCAGAAGGCCAGAGCTCATACTTTGGACGAGGGTCTCAGTGGCGCATCATGTTTCTACAAGATGGGTAGTGAAGCTGATTTAGCGGCGAAGAGAGGTGCCCACCTCCACCCCTCCCCCAGCCAGTCTGAGTCTGACTATGCCACTAGAAGCGAAGCTGCTCGTCCCGATCGCGCCCACACTGCAGTTCGCGACATCGGCGTCGGTACTGGTGTAGGCGCTGGCGTCGGTGCCGGCGCAAGCGCCAGCGCTGCCGTCGGCGTTGGTGAAAGCGCTGGCGATGTTGATGGCGTATGCGCTGGCGTTACTGTTGTCGTCGGTGCTGGCGTCGGCGCCGGCGACAACGCTTGTCCTGGCGACGGTGCTGGCGCTGGTGCTGGTGTAGGCGCTGGCGTTGGTACCTGCGTAGGCGCTGGCGTTGGTGCTGCAGTCGGAGCTGACGTCGACACTGGTGAAGGAGCTGGCGTTGGTGCCTGCGAAGGCGCAAGCCAGGGTGTCGGCGTCGGAGCTGGCGCTGGGGGCACTGTAGCGTGGTCGATCATCACCGTGCAGGCCGGCAGTAGCACGGCGATGTTGACGGTCAGTTTCGCAATGAGCTTCAAGACATCAGCGAGCAGCAGTGGTAGCGATGTCCGGATGCGCAGCGCGGCTTCGAGTCCCACGGAGTCGATTGTAACGTGCAACGTTCACGACCAATTCCTCCGGGAGCTTCACGATGACAACGTACAGCAGTGTGAACGCGGACCGAACAAGCAGCGCGGCTTCTAGTAGCACGATTTCGATTGCAACGGGAGTAAGCAGCACTACGCAGGCCATCGGCAGCATGGCGACATCAACGGCCAGTCCCACGGGGAGCTTTCCGACACCAGCGACGTTGGCAATGTTGTCGAGCAGCACCACGCGGGCTTGCAGTAGCATGTGGTAGCACTCACAGCCCGCCAGCAGGACCACGAGGAAAGCCTGCACCCAGGCGACGCCGCCGACGGCGTCGAAGATGCCCTGCCTCCCGGGGGCCCGCGCCGGCCGCAGCGCGCGTGGGGCGTGCCGTGGGGTGGGGTCTCGCTGTAGTTGCCGTTCCGGCCAGGGCGCCGGCCTGCGGGCGGCGGCGTGCGTCTGCCGCGGGCCGCCGCCAGCGCCGCCGAGGCGGCCGTGCAGGCCGGCGCGCGCCCCCGTGGGGGCCGGGCCGGGCGTGCCAGGAGGACCGCGCAGGCGAGCAGCACCGGGGGCCAGCCTCCAGCTCCAGGGCTGTCGGGCTGCGGGTGCCGCCCTCGCCTCCACCTCCTCCTCTTCCTCCTCCTCCAGCAGCAGGATGGGTGTGCCTCCACTCCAGCCTCCTCTGCCTCCTCTGCCTCCTCCTCCTCTGCCTCCTCCTCTGCCTCCTCTGCCTCCTCCTCCTCCTCTGCCTCCTCATCAGCGCGCTCCTCGGAGATACTGCACGATCGGGCCATCGTCCGTGTGGAGCACACCGAACCGCACGCCAGGGACGGTGACGGCCTGAACGGCCGCGAGGGAATCCAGGAAGGCCGGCTGCACCCGCAACGAATACACGATGATGAATACCCAGGGCCTGTCGGCCATCGGGTCCTCGTGGCGCGGCTTGAAGCGGAAGAGGGACGCGTCGACCTCTGCAGCCGGCGTCGCGGCGAGGTCGGTGGCAGCCTGCTTGCCCGGGTCGGCCTCTTGCAGCTTGCCCGCCGTCCACTCGCATATCGCCTTGAAGAGCATGCTGCGCTGGCTGCCCATGGGATGCGGGGGCAAGGGGCCGTCGGCTGGCTGCTGCTCCTTGCGGTCCTTGTCGGCCTGGCGCCAGGCGCTCCGCAGCTCCCACACCTCGTCGATGAGCTCCTCGTCCTTGAGCACCACCAAGGCGCCGACGCGGTCGGTGTGCATGTTGAGCTCCCGCTCGTGGCTGATGCCGAGGGCGACCAGCGCTTCCACGACCCCAGCAGCCGTACCGCCATGAGGAAGCCAGGAGGGGCCGCCTCCGTCTTGGCAGCCGCGCAGAGCCGCTCGGTCTTCCCCGGGTGTACCGTCTCGCCAAATCTGGCCATAATCCTGATGACCATGTCCTCGACAGCGCGAGAGTGCTTCTGCCTCGTAAGCACGGTAGTGTCGTCGGCGAAAGCCAGCAAGTGCACGATGAAGGCGTCGAGGTCGGCCTCGTCCGGCTGCTCCGTGGCGCGCGGCAGAGGCCGGGCGGGGGTGTGATGCAAGTTCACTCGCTGGTCCGCCTGCAGCTCCTCGCGCAGCCGCCACAGCACGATGTTATGGAACACCGTGTAGAGGATACCGCTGGTGGGGCAGCCCTCGCGGAGCCCGCGGCGCAGCTCGTAAGTGGAGGAGTCCCCGGCGCTGGTCCTGACCACGTAGAACGTCTGCTCGTGCACGCCTTGGAGCACGTTGAGCATGGCCGGCGGCACGCCCAGGCGAGTGAGCACCCTCCAGCAGAGAGCCCTGGGCACGTTCGGGAACGCCTTCTTCACGTCCACCAGGACAGCGGCAAGAGAATCGTCGGATACCATCTGGCCCGTCGGAGCGCTCTCCTCGAACAGGATGCGCATGATCAGCACGGCGTCCCGCGTGGAGCGGTACTTGCGGTTGCCCCACTGCTCCCGGACGTGGAGGCCCGAGGCTTCGGCCCACTGGGATACCCTGGTGGCAGCAAGCTTGGCGACGATCCTGGAAAGCATACTGAGCAGGCAGATGCCCCTGTAATTATCGAGGTCGGAGCGAGACCCCTTGTTCTTGAACAAGAGGATGACGACTGCGCGGAGCGGCTCTTGCCCCAGAACCTCGACCCAGTGCTCGTGCGGAGTGTCCCAGAAGAGGCGGACGAGGCGGCAGACCTCCGAAACCACAGGCGCTCCGGCCGCCTTGATCATGCCGATCGTGACCTCGTCGTCCCCCGGGGCGCTGTCGCGAAGCCCACGGATGGCGCGATCGATCTCCGCGTCTCGCGGGGGCCGGCCCAACGTCTCTGCATGTGCGTGCCCCTGCTGCCAGAAAGCCTCCGGGAGGTCGTCGAGCACCTCCTCCGGCACTGGGTTGGGGTCGCCGCCAATATTGAGGAAGTGGTCCCTGCCCTCCTCGGGAGTGTACTCCTCGCGGCCGGTCGTGTTGCTGTCGGAGAGCCACACGCCGAGGTCCTTCATGCCGCGGTAGAAGGCCCCCGTGTCGTGGCAGGAGGCGGCGTGCTCAAGGTCGGTCACCACGCCGTGCACGATCTGGCGCCGGAGGCTCCGTAGGTCCCTCCGGTGCTGGGCGCGGAGGCGGCGATGCTCCTTCCGAGCCTCCTCCTCGGCGCCGGTGCCGATGGCCCGCCGCACAGCCTCCCAGCTGCGCTGTTGTGCTCGGCGGTGCGCCTGCTCGGTGGGTCGCAGCCTCTGTAGCACGGGCACGTCGTCACGCCGTGGGGCACGACCCAGAACCTCCTCTGCAGCGGTGCGCATGGCGACGGCGAGCTCGCCCCACGCCGGCCTGTCTGGATCCCCGAGGGCGCGGCCCGTGGCCTCGCCGAACTCGGCGCGCAGAGCGGCTGCCTCGGGAGACGGACCCCTCATCAAGTCGTAGCGGAGGCGCCCGGCTGGTCTCGGCTCCAGTGTGAAGCCGTTCACGAGCTCTCGCACATCGCGGCGCCCCTGGGGCTTGCCAGGAGGCCAGTACGACACAAATTTTGGCGAAGTGGTCGCCGAACGGCATGGCGAAGGTCCGCAGCCGCTTCCACCGCTTCGCAGACACCGGGCCGTCGGTGATGAAGTAATCATTCTCGTACCACCGGCCTTGCTCGATGCCTAGCGATCGCCACGTGGCCCTCTGACGACAAGCGAGGTGGGAATCGACGTGTCGAAGACGATGATCCTCCAGCACCTTCGTGAAAGCGCGGCTGTGTCTGGCTGTGGGCGTGCTGAGCAGCTTGGGCCCGATGCCGGGCTCTCCCGCGGCGTCGGCGCCGACGTGGGCGTTCCAGTCGCCGCCCATGATGTGCTGGGAGCAGGACGGGATCACCTCCTGCAGCTCCCGGAAGTGCTCCAGGAACTCGTCCCGCACTGCGCGGGGCGCCGCGCCCGTCGGCTGGTAGCCGGTGGTGAAGACGACCTTCCGCCCGTTGATGGGCACGGTGATGGTGAGCAGGCGGTCGCAGTCCGGCACGCGCACGACTCCGGCGCCTCCGGCCCGCCAGGCCCTCGACGTGGGGGCCGCCAGCAGCAGCCCGACGCAGCCCCACTGTAGCAACAAAAACTCCTCCACTCCAACCAACTGCAATTGATCCCCTTCCGAAGAACAATGTATGTCTGATAAGAAAGCAAGGTCCCACCTCCCCTCCCTGGCAGCAGACACAACACTGGCAGTTTTGTGGCGATTATCGTTGCGAAAGACATCCCAACCCTGTGCGTTGAACGTCACAAGCCTCCACTCGGCGCCCGGCTGTCTCTGATGAGCCGGTCGATGGAGGTGGCGTCTCGGCGCGCCGTTCTCCTCGGCACGCAACGGCATGATGCGAAGAGGTTTGGCCCCTCCCCGCCCCACGATGGCCTTGCGAGATTCGGGCACCTGGCGAGAGAACAGAACACCATTCTTTCCACGATGCCTGGGAGGAGGGACGCCGGCCCACATCGCCCCTTCCACCCTCACAGCTGTACGCTGCTGTGGCGACCCGCTAGCAGAGGCCATCTTGGCGGGCGGTCGCACGTCACCCATCCTGGCCTCAGTGTCTCTCAGCACCGACGCCTCAGCGGCGCGCAGCCCCGCGGGGCCCGGCGCAGCCGATGAAGGCGAAGAGGTGGGTCAGCTCGCTGAGCTTGCAGTAGCACGGCGACGTGCACTGCCAGTCCCACGGTGAGCTTCACGTCAGGTGGCAGCAGGCTGACCAGCTGTATGTCCACAGCCGGTTCCACGGGACCAACAGCTCGACAGACGAACAGGATCACACCCTGGTGCGCCATTCGTGTGATGGGAGGCTTGTTATTTCAAATATCGGCTTCCACGACGCCTTCAAGTCCGGGTGAGTGCGGCCCCGCCTGTGCTTAGGCTCTGCGTGCGCCTTCCGTCCCTCCTCTCTCTCTCTCTCTCTCCCCCTCCTGCATGTGTATATTTTCGTTCAACAAGTGAGCTGTTCCTTTTTGGCTCGCCGGCGCCTGGCTCCGCTTTCGCTATGTGTCGTCCCGGGCATGCACGACAGGCGACGGCCGCCCATGGGGGCGCTCGACCACAATGGTCGGCCGCACCACGTGGCTACGGCTACTGCGCCTTGGTACTCTCAGGATTTTTCCTTTGGCAGCCATGCACCCCGTCATACTGTACTTTGGGTCGGTCATGCGCTGGGCACTGTAGTTCGCATTTTTTCTATATCTTTTTTAGCTTCTGGCGTGTTGGGCTCGGGGACTCGGGGAGCCGGTTGGCTGTGAACGTGTCTTCGCTCTTGGCTCCTTCCCCCTCTCTTCCCCGCCTTTGCTTTGGTCTTGCCCGTGAGGGACCATTGTGCGAGTGCCGCTTGCAAGGCCTGGTAGGTGTACGCACGCGCGGGCTCCCCTTCTTCTCACGCTCGTGTGGGACCATTTTGCGGGCGTCTCCGGCGAAGTCTGGGGTCGTTGACGCATGCACGAGCTGCGCGCGCCCATTTCTTGTTCCTTTCCCGCTCTTCCCTTTCTCGCGCTTCTGCTTCAATGCTGGCCAGGCGCTCTCTGATGCACGCTGCATGGAGTTCGTGGGTCATTGTCGTTTGGCGCAGGGGAAAAAAAAACCCAGCCAGTCTGAGTCTGACCATATCCAGGACCAGATACAGATAGATCGCGCCCAGAGTTTTGCTTCTCTGGCCCCGTTTCAATTTGGATGGAACCCCTCGTGTCGCGGGCCCAGGTCGCAGGGAAACGCAACCTGGCCCTGCTCGCGATTGGGCGAAGGATTGCAACAAAAGATTGCAACAAAAACCAAAAACCAAAAACCAAGGATTGCAACAAAAACCGAAGGATTGCAACAAAAACCACAGCTTTTGAAGCTGCCACGTTTGCTTGGCGACCAGTCGTAGAGAGCATAAGCCTCCTGGCAGTAGTTGTGCTGGCCTCCCACCAGCGAGAGTCCCAGCCACTGCCCGTCATCATCACACGCTTGTCTTTTATTCCAGCGCAAACGGCACCTTGCTGCACGCGCGCAGTAAATGTTTCTCCTGCACCACTGGGGGGTAGGTCAGGAATAGGTCCAATAATTGCCCTGGCGCCCCAGCAGATCAAAGGTGCGCTCCGGACTTGAAAAGAAACTTGTCGGGTGAAGAATCCGAAGCTCCCGACGGTCCAGGTCGAACTATTCTCCCTGCGTGAGTAAGCATGCAGGCCTCACCCTGGCGAAACAAATCTCCTTCTCCCTCCAAGGCGCAGCATCCTTGCGCAATGCAGCTGGTGCTTGGCGTTGCGGCGAGTTTGCTGGGTGCTCCTCTTTTTTCTGCCAGCCTCCCTATGGCCACCGCGTGCATCAGATGCTGGAATGTCTCCCACCCCCAGCACAAAATGACAAATGCCACCCACCCCCTGCCGGTATCCACTTTAGCCCCATGGGCCTAGGGCCCGTATTCGGTGCTTTGGGGGTTTCCTCCGCTCCCCAGATGGGTCACAGAGGCCGTTGAGGGCTTCAAGACGGCGCCAAGAAGACCCCGAGATTGCCAAGTCGTACTGAACACATGGCACACATCACCCAGGACGGCCCTCAAAGATTCTCAGACGCCCCACGAGGACCCCCAAGAGGGCATCAAGCTTTGTTCGATTTCAGGGTTCCCGCAAGAGACCACCAATCGCCCCCCAAGGGGTTTCCTCGAGACTCCCAGGGGCACCCAAAACGTTTCCAAGATGCCCCAAAAGGCCCCCGGAAGCCCCGAAGTTTTTTTCCCAGAGGCTCCCGAGAAGCCCCGCAACTCCAGCGCCCGACACTTCTGCGCCCCTTCCACGGGGTGTGCTTTCATGACCTGCTTCTCCCGGCCAAACTGAGAATGAACTTCATGATCGTGGTGGTGATGGTGATTGCTGCCGAGACGGCCCAAGATGCTTCCCAAGACAAGGGAGTCGAAAAGTCTCCAGGACCCCCCCCAAAAAAGATATTCCCATGAGACTCCGAAGATGCTCCCAAGATGCACCCCAAGAGGTCTAAAGAGTCTCCCAGAAGCTCCCCGGTGATCCCCAGAAGGTTTCAACAGGCTTTCCATGGGTGCCCCCTGAGGCTTCCAAGAGCCTCCCAGGAAGCGCCGCAGCAAATCCCAAGAGACCTCCACAGTGCCCCCTCCTCTCCATCCTCCAGCCGTCAACGGCGGCCGCAACGCCCAGGTCTCGCGCGCCCGGAGGCGCGCGCCCCGCGGAGCGAGGAGGCTCGGGCAGGTCGGGAGGCCCGCGGGGGCACAGAGGAGGGGGGCACGAGAGGGTGCCCGGAGAAGGAAACCCAGCCGCCCAAAGGGGGTCGACGGCCCAAGGGGCGCTCGCCGTGAACTCATGGAAGGCTGGGACTTGCTGGAGCCTAAGCGCGCAAAGCGTGCGCGTGGTTCTGGTACACCTCCTCCACCTCCTCCTCTTCCTCCTCCTCGTCCTCCTCCTCCTCATCATCCATCCTCCTCCCTCCTCCTCCTCCTCCCCCTCTTCCTCCTCCTCTTCCCCTCCTCCTCCACCCCCTGCTGCCGAGGAGTTCGAGGACCCATCCCGCGCTTTTGCTGCCCATGACCTACCTTTTAGCTGAGCATGCCATTGTCACGGCAAACGGTTTGCTTTGCAATGCGCCGGGTGCAACCAAGAACCCCTCCGCTTCTTCGACCTTCCAGGAGACAGTTGTTAGCCAGATCTTGTTCTCTATGGCCACCAGAGGACTGGTGGCCTCTGGGGACCTCGTTCGTCGCACTAGTACATGTCGTCTATTTTTTTTCCCACTCGTTCCTCCTCCTCCTCCTCGTCCCTTCGATTGCCCATCTTATCCCTCCCTGCCTCCTCCTCCTCCTCATGACCACGGCTTGTTCCGATGGCTGGTTTTATCAACAACCCGTAGTTTGTGCTTCGACCACCCACGTCCGCATTTTTATCGGTCGGGACTTACGATCAGGTTCCACCATTGATAGCCATAGCCACGAAGCTGAATAGCTACATCGACGACAATACTTTGTCATCAGTTGGGCCCCCCCTGAAGGTAGCGCGTGAATTATGTGCTGTAGCCGACAAGCTCCATTAGGTCATCACTGACGACATGGAGGCTTGGATTGCGGAGAACAGTATTACTAAGATTAGTTCCAGCCCAGCAGTCGCAATGGTTCTCTAGGATCACTTGGGGGACCTCGCTGGGCCGCATCTCCCTGTCACTGCGAACTTGGGGTCGATGCCACTGCTGGGCTTCATAGGCGTCAAAAGAGACATCATGCCAAGTTGATGGTTCGTCGTGAGAGGGAGGAGGTACGGTCACTTGATCCAGGACGCTCGGGCGGCGGAATCCAAGGAAGGCATCTTGATGGTCACCAGAGGGCTGTGGATGCACCCAGGGGAAGACTGTCCGAGACCTTTGACTGGTGGCGGGATATGTTTCCAGCCTCATGCTCCTCATTTTTTATGAGGGCGAATAGTTCACTGTCGAATGCGACCTGGGCGCAGACGGGAGCTGCAGTAAGCATCCAGTTCGGGATCTCTCCAGAGCTGATGTTAGAGATGTTTGTGTTTCTCCTCCTGGGGGCCCTTTGGCTTCTGTGCGGTTGGCCCTGTGGGCCCCGTGGCCTCAGACGCCACAAGTAGCCGAGTGAGTGAATGTTGTTGTCGTCTTGCATATGTTCGCTGGGCCCACAATCGATTATGTATGTTTGTCCGTGGTGACTCATCGGAAGCTTGCGTTGCCGTTGGCACTGCCCCAGGAGGGCTCTTTCGGACTCCATTCTGCAAGCGGGGACTGGACCCGCGCATCATGTCAGAGAGATTGTGAGGGTGCGTGCCCACCAGGAAGGACTTCGGCATATATGTTTAAATCGTGCCTGTCCCTCTACAGGAGGAATACAAGAAATGTTTCAAAAGCAGTCTGGGGACGGATTTTCCGTATTTTCTGGTGCCCTTGGAATACTGTTCGAGTGCTACTAGGCTTTCGCCCAAAATCCGCCTGTAGGTGGACACGCCCGATCTAAAGATATGCGTGCCCGACGAAGAATCTCTCTGCGAGCCCGAGACGGCCGTGCCGACAAGCTGGCCGGGGCGGGCCGCGGGCGGCACCTCCGGCTCCGTCCTCTGCGGAGTGCGACGCCGTCCTGAGAGCAAGAGGGCACGACGGCGAAGATGGCTACGAAGTTCGCCGCGCACATCCTCCTCCTCCTCCTCCTCCTCCTCCTCCTCCTCCTCCTCCTCCTCCTCCTCCTCCTCCTCCCCCTCCTCCTCCTCCTCCCCCTCCTCTTCCTCCTCCTCCGCCTCCTCCTCCTCCTCCTCCTCTTCCTCTTCCTCCTCCTCCTGGCCCCGCCTGGACCTTCGGGACCTCCCTCGGTCCAAGCCGTCAGGGCAGCAGCCGGGCCCTGCCAGGCGTTGTGCATCCTTGGGCCTGGGTTCAGGAGGGGAGACAACGAACAGACATGGTGGATCGTCGATTCCCAGGGAAATGTGGGAACATACGGGAAGTGGGGGGGGGGAGGCGAAAACCCAGAACGTATAGGACAACATGGGAAGTCCTGGGATTTGTGTCTATTTGTGTGTGTGTGTGTCCCTGGGCCCCTTCAGTTTGAGAGGCGCCAGAGGAGCCGTTCCCCCGAACAGCGCCTGCGCGGGGCCTTGCAGGCTTCGCGCCCTGAGGCCACAGGATCGCTGCCTTCGGGGCCTCGGCCACAGGATCGCTGCCTTTGACTGCTCGGACGGCTCGACGATTGCACTCTGCAACCGATGCAAGTTTTATGCCTCAGGAGGTCAGGTTCGCGGGCTTCGCAGTCAGTGCCCGCCCAATCTGCTGCCGCTGTCTGATGATTCCATGCGCGGGCGCCGGGCGTCGGTACGCCTGGCAGCGCATGGCCAAAGGACGGCCACCGAAGCTCGCAGGAGCTTGTGGATCTCTCGGAGGAAGGTTCGGAGGGCGCGCCCGCCTCCCCCGAGCCCCCCCCCTCTCGTCTTGCGGAGAGGATCCTCGCGCGTCCGTTCGCCGTGTGGCCACCAGCCTCAGATTTGAGAAGGCGGCCACGGGAAGACGCGCATGAGACAATGCAGCCTTCCACGAGGCCCCTCCTGCCTCGGGGCCGCTGCTTGCGGATTCTAGCGTGCCGCAGTGCCCCGCGTCGGGCTGAGCGCTCTTATCCCGTGCATGCCGTGCGCGTTCGGCTTCCGTGGCTGCCCGAGGGCGGGGTCCAGAGTCCTGGCTTTAGGTCGGGCGTGTCCCCCTACAGGGGGATTTTGGACGAAAAATTGAAAAAAAACCCAAGACGATTCAAACATAGCCAGAAATAGTTGAAACATCGTCCCCGGCCTATGTTTGGACCGTGTTTGAATGCTCCTCCTGTAGAGGGACACGCCCGCCTTAGTCCTAGCCTGGAGTGCTGTCGCTGCCCTCGGCGCACCGTCCGTTATCTGGCTCGCCAGATGTTCTCGCGGCTTTTGTGGGGCCGGCTGGCAGGCTTGAGGCCAGCCAGCTTGCCAGCCTCCTGTCAAGCAGTGGCGCAGCATCCCGGAGTGCCTACAGGCCTACAAAGAATGCTCTAAGAGCTCTTCTTGGTTTCCACGCAATTTGCTTAGAACATTCCTGGCTGGGACTTTCTCTCGTGTTTTAACACATCGGGTTTCTGTTATAAGAACGTGGTTGTTGTTCTTAGAACAATTCGGGGTTCTAAGAACATGTCGTGGTAGGCCTACATAATGCCGGGACGGTCGGTCCCTTCCCAACTCTTGTTTTTTGCAGGCCTTCGGCGGAACGGGGACTGGCCGCGGCGATCTCAGGCGACGGGTGGCCGCCTCGGGTCGAGCTCGCGGTGAGTCCTCACGATGGATGTCCGTGCCCTGTCCTTCTGTAAGGCGTGGCTGCCGGCTCGTCAACCCTTCAGGTTCTCACATCTCGGTGCGGACGGGGGTCTCCCCCCACTCCGCGAGGCGGGCTCTGGAGGAGCCATGTGTACGCCATCCCGCCTCCAGTGCCCGTTCTTCGGCGGCGTTGGGTTTGCACAGGTGCCCAACTTGTTGGCGGCAGCACCCATTCTCAGTTGGGGTACTGTCGTGCGTTCGTTCGTCTGTAGATGTTGCAAACATCCTCATCCCACGCCCTCCTCATCCCTACTCTCTCGTTCTCCTGCTGTTCCTTGTCCTTCTCCTCTTGTTTGTTCTTCTCTAATGTGTTCTTATGCTGCTGCTGCTCTTTCGTCCTTGTTCCTTAGCCGTTTGGCTCAAGGCAACCACCTGCTGGGAACTCGATTCTGCGCGTTGCAGTGGTGCACCCATGGGACATCCTATGTTGGCAGTTCCACGCATGCAAACCGAGCGCCACCGCCTGTCCGCATGATCGTGTACGATCCGTCTTTGCAGATTCGCCTCGTGCTTAGCGCAGACCCTGAACATGAAGGGTCTCGTTCGGGCCGGTTCGGCCGCAGGCCATTTCGGTTTCGCCGGTTCGATGTCGGCGGCAGGTCTGTTTTGAAAGGTTCGGTATGGTCGTTTCGGCTGGTTCGGCCGGTCCGGCATGGCGTCCACAGAGCGGTCCAGTTTCGGTCGGGCCGGTTCGGTATCGTCGAGCTGGACATCAGTGTCCTTCAGGCTTTGGGCGCGTCCTGCAGTCTGAAGGGCGTGACCACGGCTAGTCACGCCCATGTCGGCTTCGACCCTAGGGCCATTCATGTGCTTCGAGGGCTGTGACTCGGCTGCGGCGCCGGGCTCGCGCGCCGTGCCTTGCGCCGCCGTCCCGAGTCGAGCCTCAGTCGACATGCGGCTGATGTTGTTCCCCACGAGTGCCGGCGGCCATACTGCCAACACGCAGGCCGATGCATAGGTGCCCGCCCAGGTACACTCGTGGGTGCCGAGCCCTAGGCAGGTGCACACTCCCCCCAAAGGTGCCCGCCCTGGCAGGCGATGCTCTTCTGGCCTTCATGCTCATCGTCATCTCCTGTCCCATGTTTTATGTCGGGCCTGTCCCTCTGCAGGAGGAATTTTCAGAAATATGGGGACGATCCAGGGCTATTTCAAACATTTGTTGGAGCATGTTTGGATTATTTTTATTCTTCGTTTAGAGCCCGCCTGTAGGAGGACAAGCCCGACCTAACACATGTTGCACTGCTGCGCCACCTGGTGGGCCTGGCGGTGCAGAGCCGCTTGGCCCGCGGACCGCTTCGCCCACGCCGCTTGGCCCGCAGACCGCTTCGCCAGCAGACCAGTTCGCCCGCGGGCCGCTTCGCCCGGGCCGCTTCGCCCGCCGGCCGCTCCGCCGCCAGACCGCTCGCCCCTTTCCTTCTCGCCCCCGTCCGTTACCCCCCCCCGTCGTTATGAGCGTGCTCCCCTCCCCTCTCCGCGCTCCTCCTCTTCCTGCCGCCTGCGGTGCCCGATGTGGCCCACTCATCGAACGGCTTCCCCCGAACGCGGTGAGGAGCCTCGCTGCTGCGGCAACAAAGCAAAGGGTTCCCCCCCTGGTCCGTTGCGTTTCCGCCAGCCCCGCCACGCACCGTGGAGGCTCGCCCGCCTGGCCCGCCCGTCAGGATCCGCCCGCCCGCCCCGCCCGTGAAGGCCCGCCCGCCCGAGCCGCCCGCTTGTGGTCCGCCCGCCCGTCCCGCTCGTTATTATAAGGTCGGCGCGCTCACGTGCTTGCAACATATTCTCTTCTCCTCTTCACCTCGATCCTCCTCCTCCTCCGCCTCCTCCTCCCCCACGTCCTCCCTCCTCCTCCTCCTCCTCCTCCTCCTCCTCCTCCTCCTCCTTCTCCTCCTCCTCCTCCTCCTCCTCCTCCTCCTCCCTCCTCCTCCTCCTCCCCCTTCTCCTCCCTCCTCTTCCTCCTCATCCTCCTCCTCCTCCTCCTCCACCTCCTCCTCCTCCTCCTCCCCCTCCCCCTCCTCCTCCCCCTCCTCCTCCTCCTCCTCCTCCTCACCTCGATCCTGCTCCTCAGCTAGCAAACAGCCTAGCCGAGCGTGTGAGCCCAAGCGTGCGGGGGTCCATCAGTCGTGAGGGTTACCTTGGCCGCATGGTCTCCAGCAAGGGCGAGAGAGCCGCGAAGACCAAGCAACAGCTCCAAGTACATGCTGCGTTCTCAGTAACCGACACAGCCGCCACGCCCGCAATTCCGTAACCCTCCTTCCGCGAAGAGGAGCAGTAGGAGGACGAGGTGGAGGAGGAGAAGGACCAGGAGGAGGAGGAGGAGGAGGAGGAGGAGGAGGAGAGGAGCTGGAGGAGGAGGACCGTCGCCACCAGTTTTGACCAAGTGGCCCCCTCGATCCTCCTCCTCCTCCTCCTCGATCCTCCTCCTCCTCCGCCTCCGCCTCCCGCCTCTTCGTCGGTCCTCCTCGATTCTCCTCGAGCCTCCTCGGTCACACGTCCTCGATCCGCCTCCTCCTCCTCCTCCTCCCTCTGGCTGCTCCTCCTCCCCGATCCTCCTCCTCCTCCTCCTCCTCCTCCTCCTCCTCCCCCTCCTCCTCCTCCTCCTCCTCCTCCTCCCTCTGGCTGCTCCTCCTCCTCCTCGTGGCTGCCCCTCCCCGATCCTCCTCCTGGATCCCACCCTCTCCCTCCGCGGCCTGCGCAAGGCGAGTACTGCGCGCTCCTCCCCGGCGCGCCCCTCGACGCGCGCCACCGCGGCCTGCTGGTGCACGTCGCCGGCGCGGAGGCGTGCGGCGCGGCGCCCCTGCAGGACGCCGCCGCCGCCTGGTCGTCGCCGCTGTCGCCGTCGCCGTCGCTTTCGCCGTCGCCGTCGCCGTCGTCGTCGTTGTCGTCGTCGTCGTCGTCGTCGTCGTCGTCGTCGTCGTGGCCGTCGTCGTCGTCGTCGTCGTCGTCGTCGTCGTCGTCGTCGTCATCTCTTGTGGCCCGAGGCTCAACGATCCAGGATCAAGATTTTTGGACACTGTGTTTGCCCTTTTTTAGGCTTTCTGAGGCCTCCAGAGGTCTTTGGGGCTTACTGCTCTGAGACGCCCAGGTCGAAACGCAGCACGCGCCGTGTGCAGAATGCACCGGGTTTGTGTCGGTTCAACAGAGCCAGGCATCAATGTTGAATCTACGTGTTGATCGATGTGCGCGTGCCCACGCTCTGGCGAGTGTATGCAGCCAGACACACGTGTTTGATCCACGTGTGCAGCCATGCGACAGCACGCTCCGGGTTGCGCGTTGAGTATCAATCAGCGCAGCTGGGCTCCGAGGCCACGTCGGGGGCCTCGTGGAGGCCTCCAGGGGGGCGTCGTCGTCCGCGGGGGCGGCGTCGCAGGACAGGCGCTTCAAGGAGCTGAAGATGGACAGCGGGGCGCTGCGCATCCGGTCGGGGGTGATGGGGGTAGAGGCGAGGTCGGGAGAGGGGGAGGAGGAGGGGGAGGAGGAGGAGGAGGAGCAGGAGGAGGGGGAGGAGGAGGAGGAGGAGGAGGAGGAGGGAGGAGGAGGAGGGGGAGGAGGAGGGGGGGGGGAGGAAGAGGAGGAGGAGGAGGGGGAGGAGGAGGGGGAGGAGGACGAGGAGAAGGAAGAGAGTCTGGAGCAATTTGGGCTCAAGGTTTGATTTGTGGGGTAAACTTTCTAGTTTGTTGTTAGAACTGTCAATCTATGTTGTAAATCTATGTGTTGCAGTCGACGTGGTGCAATACACATTTGCGGTGCAATGTATACTATGCAACCCATGTGGTACAATCTATGTCCCGCGATAGACGTGGTGCAAAATTTCCGGTGCAGCTCATGTTGCGCACCATATGTATTGCAATCCATGTTGTACAAGTTAGGCGGCGATGGGGCGGCGACGAGGCGGCGACGGCGACCACGGGGTCGCCAGACCGCCGCCCAGGCCCAGACGACGGGCGGCGACGGGGCGGCGATGGGGCGGCGATGGGGCGGCGACGGCGGCTACATAGCCGCCAGGCCGGCACATCGGCCCAATCCCTCAGAAGACAGGTAAGAACCCCTATGCGCAAGCATTGTTTTGGGAAACCTTGGTATAGTCAATATTTCTTGGACGCTCCACTGGGTCGCGACTGGCCTCCAGAGCACCCATCACGAGGTCCAGAGGGCCCCAGGGCATCAACACCGCGCGAAAGCGTGGGAGTAGTTTCGGGCAAGAGCATCTTTGGCACTCCCTGATTGTTCCAGCTTGCAGCCTCCCCATCGTCTATCCTTGTCACCATCGTCCTTGTCCTCATCCTCGTCCTCGTCTTCATTTTTACTCTTATCATCACCCTGGTCCTTATCCCCGTCCTCGTTCGCATAGTGGAAGGTCGACGGTCGAGCAGTACCAGGAGATCTCGATGAACAACAAGGGCGGCGGAAAGGGCGGCAAAAGTGGCGGCAAGAGCGGCGGTCGGGAGACGCCAAATCACAGTAACAGCGCATAGTTAACATGAGCACGAGCTTGCCCTCTTATCTTTCCTCCTCGGCCCATGCTTGGCCACTGTCGCTGGCCACGCCCCGCCGCGCATTCTTGTTGCGCATTTCGATGGTGCCCACTCGCGCAAATCCTGTGCGCACTCCCCCCAGACCCCCGACGTCATGATTCTGTTCATGACCTCGGCCCCCAGAGGTCTCGACCGACTCCCTGGGTTCGGCTTAATCCGAGTCGTTTCTTGACGGTCCCGCGGCTCGGGATGGGTCCCCAGAGGCCGACAATAGCGAAAAGCTTCTCGCCGTGATTTTTTCATGACTCGAGGGGGTCTGGGTCCGGCCCAGGACGGGGACCGGGCCAGGACCTGGGCGGGGCGGCGGCGTCTCGCGGCACGAGGCCTCCAGCGCTCCTCCATAGCCCCTCTGAGGGGGGGCCCTGCGTGACCATGGCCAGGGCGCAGCGCGAGGAGCTGGCCGATGGCCGCGCCTAGGGGGGGCGCGGGGGTCGGGTCTGAGCGGAAGCGCTCCCCCCCCCGCCGGGGGGTCTCAGTCGGGCATGTCCCTCTACAGGAGGAAAAGTCAAACATAGTCAAACAATAGTCTGGGGTCGATGTTTCTATGATTTGTGTTGAGTATGTTTGATTTTTGTATGAAATATGGTTTTTCTCAGCAAGAACAAACAACCAATCACCCCAAATCCGCCTGTAGGAGGACATGCCCGACCTAACCTGGGGCAGATCCACGCCGCTTAGGCCCCGTGCGGGCGGACGAGGAGCCTCCGTGGGGCGAGGAGCACACGGTGGGGGGAGGGGAGGGCGTTCGTGGAGGAGTTTGCCCAGGACGCGTCAGGCCCTGGAGGGTCCGCGGTCTGATGAGGGCGGCGGCCACCTCCTCCTCCTCCTCCTCCTCCTCCTCCTTCTCCTCCTCCTCCTCCTCCTCCTCCTCCTCCTCCTCCTCCTCCTCCTCCCTCATCCTCCTCCTCCTCCTCCTCCTCCTCCTCCTCCTCCTCAGAAGGGTTCGTGGCCTGATGAGGGCGGCGGTGGTACGGTAGGTTCGCGTCGTGTCGACCAGCGGCAACCCCAGCGCGGGCTTTCAAGGTTGAACGGCGCCCGTGGCCCAGAATCGGCGCATCGTTAAACGATCTGGCGTTTCTGAAACAGCCGATCGTTCAAGGTTGAAGGATCCCCGAGGTGTCATGAACCCGCGCTGGGGTCGACACGACACGAACATGGCGTACCCATGGCCAAGCCTCCGTGGGTGCCCCACCGGGTCTTCAGCCCCTGGATTTCTTCTCCAGAGGTTCCCTGTCCAATTCTCTCACTGTACGGTTGGGGCTCATGCCAAGAAGCACCCGTCGGACCCGGGCCCATGGGTCCTTCACAAAGGGGGTCTCAAGCATGTGCGTCATGGTGCGTGCAGTTGTTCGTGCGGGATGCGCACGTCGTACAACATCAGCACGTGGTTGCCACGCGCCATGCGCCACAGGATGTTGCACGTTTTTGAAACCTCATTCACGAAAGACCCCCTTTGCCCAGAACCAGACCCTGATTCTCTCCAGGGTGCCTCGGGTTTCTTGTGCTTCGAAGGGTTTGCACACGGCAGCGTGAGATCCCCGAGCCAAGCATAGATAGCTTCCTGGATATTCAGGGTTGGGTTTCTTGCACAGGTTTCTTGCGGCGAAGCTCCTCCTACCCGGGTCCGCGGCCTCGCGGGCCGGGCCGCTGGGCCGCGACCCCGCGGATATTGGGCGTTATTTCTCGGATGCCCCGCGCGGAGCGTGTCTGGTATCCGCGGGATATCGCGCACCTGAATCCAGACCGCGAGGGCGCGGATACGGATACGTTCGCCCCTCGTGAAGCCTTTCGCCCTCTCAGGCGGCAAGGGGGGCCAGTCCCAGAGCCAGCCCATGAAGATGTGGTCTCACCTGCCCATCGGCAGCATCGCTGGCGGCACAAGGCCGGAAGAGGGAAGCCGACCGGCACCAACCAGCCCGCCGCTGCCAGGAGTGGTCGGACGCGGCTAGGGCGAGGACACATCCGTCAGAGGGTCTTGAATGCTCTGGGAAGGTCGCGGCGCCCGGCACATCCTCCAGAGCCGCCAGCCAGATCTCAGAGATTCTCGATGTATCCTCGCCCGAATTTGTCCTCGTCCTCGCTTCGTCGTATAAGTGGCCCAGGGCCCGAGGTGGCCCCAGCTTTCCAGGAGGGAGGCGCAGATGGCTGCCAGGCCACCCTACCACGAGTAGGGCCGCCGCCTGCGACCCGGTTCTAAGCGATTTGATTCGCCAGCTGGGGCCGCCATGTCGATTTGATTCGATTCGCCGACATCGGCCAGGGCCAGCGGGGCCTGGGAGCGGCGCTCCAACGTCGATCCAATTCGGGACGATTCACTTTCCATCCGATCCAGCCTCGCGATTCGCTCCGGCCCAGGCCCCGCGAGGCCCACAGGGCCCCAGAGTCTCAGAAGCGGCGCGAAAAGCCGAGGGCACCGTGGGCCAGGGCCACTTCATACAGCACCCGAGCCCAGACATCCGACGATGCGGTCTTCTTCAGTGCGCGGCCCCAGAGGTCCCGACCCCTTCCCCTGAGGGGTAGCTTCACGGCCCCCAAAGGCCCGGATCGAGGAACCCAGACCCCGTTGAATCGAGGAGTCGAGGAATCGAGGGATCGAGGAGCGGCGCCGTCACTGCAAAACCCAGACCCCCGATGGCGTGATGATAGTTTCCTGGCGTGGGCCCCCGCAGCGGTTTGGGCCCCTTCCCGGGACCGGCTTTTCACCCCGAGTCGTGCTCTGACGGCCCCGGGGCTCGGCGAGGGCGCACAGGGACCGGGAATAGGAGAAGTCATGATTTTTCCGCGACGCCAGGGTTACGTTGCATCTTCGGGGGACCTCGCCTGTCCCCCAAACTGGTGTCTTTTCTTGTGCCCGACGTGGGCTCGGTGCGGACTCGACGCGGATTTGGCGTGGATTCGACGCGGACTCGACACGGACTCCACACGGATCCGACGAGTCCGACATGGATTCGATTCTGATTCGACGCGGATAGGGCCGAAAGAGGACAGACGAGGTCCCCCCGAGGATGCAACATCAGAAAGAGCAGAAGGCCGTCCGTCGAGACTTCTCCGCGACGTCAGGGGGTCTGGGAAGCCATGTCGTCGGAGATGTGTGGGCACCAGGCCGAGCCACAGGACCAGCCGCAGGCCCGGGCCTCTGAAGCAGGAGATCGGCGATGGAATTAACTGTTGCACCGATTTGGTTGTTCCTTCGAACCTGCGAACAAGACATCTAATGTTCGTGTGTGATATACGAAGAATGTTCGTGAATGGTATCGTGAATGCCTGTGGAGCAGGAGATCGACGATGGAATTGATTGCTGCACCGATTTTGTTGTTCATTCGAACCTACGACAAAGACATACAAGATTCGTAAATGGTATACGGCGCATGCTGCGCATGTGTCGTAGATCCGAAGAGGAACTCAAGTCTGGGGCAAGTCAGCTCTGCAGTCGATCCCCTGCTCGAGCCTCGGGCGGGGTGGGCCAGCCCTCGGCGAGGCGGGGGGGGCGGGGCATAGCACACGTCCACCGAGGCCGCGGCCCGATATCGGCGACTACCGAGGGCCAGCCACGCGCAGAGGGGGGCGCGGGGAGGGGGGGGGGGAGGGCTTCTCAGAGGCACCCCTGCTCCTTCACAGGCGCGGGCCTTGACTGCAGGTGTGAGGCTGCCGCCTTGTAAGCAGCAGCCTCCCTCTGGGAAGCCTTCCGCCTCCCTGCACCCCCGCGTGCGCGCCGCCAGGGGGGCGCGGCTGCGCCGGGGTGTGGTGCGCGATCTGCGTCGCTGGGCCCTGGGCAGCAGGCGTTTTCGCTCGGTTTTCGGCTCGAACGGTGACGCAGAAAGCAAGGGCTCCCACGAGGGCGCGAAGTTATTCGCGCTTCGCGCTTGGAGGTCCTCGTTCCTTCTCCCCCTCCTCCTCGTCCTCCTTTTCTCCCTTTTTTGGGGGGCGGCGCGAGAGCGCGAAGTTATTCGCGCTTCGCGCTTCGCGGAGCGCGAAGCGCGAAGTTGGGAGGCCTAGGAAAGATGGAGTTTAGGGATCCAGTGGTGATTTCTGCGATGTCGCAATGGCCTGGCAACGTCAGATCTGAGAAGTCGCCCTCGTCGGGCCTCCTCGGGGCGCCGCGGAGAACTCTGTCGAGGTCCTCGCCCGCACCCCCCTGGGTACGCGTGTCGGACAGGGCCAGGTCGAGGATGAGTCCGTTCCAGAGCGTTTTGGAACGCCCTCCGAGCGGAGCGCTCCGAGGAGACCGCGGCGCTCGAGGCATCCTCCGGCGCCGCGGGACCTCCGGGACTCTCGAGTTCGCCTCGCCCGAGTGTGCCCACTTCTCGGCTTCGCCTTGCAGCGCTGCGAGCCGCGCGCTTGTGCAGACCACGGCCGTGGGAGTCGCCGCGCCGACGCAGCTGGGCCTGCGGTGGCCTGCCGGGGTGCTCGCGTCGGCTGCCCCGCCCCCCCGGCGCGGGGGAGAGCGCGAGGCCCGAGCGCGCGGAAGCTCCTCGGGGGTGCACAGACCTCCTACCCCGACGCGTCGATCAGCGAACTGGCCGTCTTCGGCTCGCGGGAGGGCGGTCGCGGCCGTCGTTTCTGCGGGTCCGGGTTCGTCGGTTTCGGTCCTGGGCCGTTCTCACGACAGGGTGGTTTACTACAGGGAGGTTTGTCCACCGCGGGAGCTCGGGTCTCCTGGCGCATGTTGTGGCGAGCGCGTCCTGGCTTCTGACGGCCCAGTCTCTGTGGGAGGCTTGCGACGGGAGCTCGCGTCCACTTTCAGGCCGGGTCTCGTCGTTTTCGTGAGGGCCCCGTCAGGCCAAGCCGAGTCCCCCGAACCCGAGCTTCACGTCTCCCCGCTCAGAGAAGCGCTACATGGGGCATGACGAGGGGGAGGAGGAGGAGAAGGAGGAGGAGGAGGAGGAGGAGGAGGAGGAGGAGGAGGAGGAGGAGGAGGAGGAGAGGAGGAGGAGGAGGAGGAGGAGAGGAGAGGAGGAGGAGGAGAGAGGAGAGGAAGAGGAGACAGGGGGAGGAGGAGGAGGAGGAGGGGGAGGAGGAGGAGGAGGAGGAGGAGGAGGAGGAGGAGGAGGAGGAGGAGGAGGAGGAGGAGGAGGTAGACGACTCCCGAGGGAGGGGAAAGGAGAAGGAGGTCCCGCCCCACCCCCACAACGAACACCCGAGGGAGGTGCCCGCAGCGGTGGAGGTGGGCCCACACAGTGCCCACGCCGCTGGCGCGCATCCGAGGCCGGCCTCACGCCCCAGAGGGTGCCTCAGATTCAAACCACTTGCCCCCGAAAGCGTTGGCGCTGGCCCGGGCAGCATCGAGGGCGTACGCCTCGCGTCCGAGCTCTTCCGCCCTAGCGCGCGAACGAAAACCGAAGGCCCACAAGGCATCGCTTATGGCCATTCGGGGGTATTCACTGCCCCACCGCATCGGTTGGTCTAGGGCCGCGCGGCGCGCGTCAGGCACCCTCGTTGCCTGCGCCGCGTCGGGCCCAGAGAAATGCTCCCTCCACTGCGCGCGCAGCCCCGCTGATGGCCCAGCCAATTCGCCTATGCGGGCGCGCCACGCGTGGTGGGGATGAACGCCTCTCTCGGCCCTGCTGCGTATGCTCTGCGCCCGGGGGGTGCGACCTCCCGTGTGCGAGCATTCTGCCTTGAGACCACGGCCGACTCTTGGGCACGTGGCGTGCCCAAAGCAACGCGTACAAATCAGAACATGCGAGCTCGCTCCCTTTGGGCCCTGCGCCGGTTGCTCCCATTCGAACACTGGTGCTGCTAAAAGGGAGTGGCCGTGCACCCGCCATGGTCCTCGAGACGGGCCGCCAGCCTCGTCGAGGTCCCCTGGGGGCACAGCAGGCCGGTCATGAGTGTCCCCGCCGTCCCCCTCACCGTCACTCCCCGACACAGGCCAGATCGCTTCCACGACACCCGTGCGTGCGGCCTCGAGCCCCTGATGGTCTCGAACCCCCGAGGCAGAGAGCACGGCCTCCAGCCTACCTGTGAACCGCGTGAGGCGCCGAGCAATTTCTAGGCACCCTCGCAGGAGGTTTCTGTCTTCCTCCCGAAGGCGGCCCAGCGACGCTCCTCTCTTAGCTACCTGATCGGCGGCGTGGTTGCCGTCCCTCTGCCATGCCGTGATGCGGCCCTCGACGACGTCGTCCCACGTCGAGTGAGCCTTAACCTTACAAAAAGAAGCATCATCGAGGGCGCCGCCACCAGCGGCCTGCTGCCACAGGTGCGCGCGAGCCTCGGAAGGGCCGTACAACTTGCCAAGGGGCCTAAATTTAGCATCGAATGCGGCGAGGCCCCACCCCGCCGAACGAAGCGTAGGCCACTCGGCGTCAAAACACGCTCCATCTGGGAACACGTGCCCCCCATCCAGCATGAGACCTGTCGCTGGCCAAGCTTCCGCTCGAAGCTCCGCTCCTGGAGGGAGGGGGGGGCGACGGAGGCAGAGGGATGGGACGGGCAACAGAGCGCGAGCGAACCTCTCCCCCGGCTCCCGGCCCCCCTCCCGCTCGACATCGGCCGCCTCGGCCAGATCAGCATCGAGATTGTCGGCCCTCCAGGCCCGGTGGGCCGGACACCGAAAAAATCTGTGATGGAGCGTGCCGGCCTCTTCCCGGCAGCACTGGCACAAATCCGAAAGTCCCAGCCCACCCTCCACCCTCGCGAGTCGATCCTGGCACCAATGCGTTCCAAGAAGCAGGCCGCGCTGCGAACGCTTGTGGTGGACTGTCCACCCCTGGCTGGGGGGGGCAAAAAACAACTCGTTGAGCGGCCGCCAGACTGGCCCAATCCATGCCCGTTCTCCTGGTTGCAGGATGCGCCGCATGGCGTTTACATCCGAAGCAGTTCTGCACGCGTGCTTCACCTTTTCACTAAATTATCCCAGTGCGACCCTACCTAGGAGTTGGAACCCCTAGGAAAGCAGCATTAGTAGTAACAGTAACGCTAAACTAAAGCTAAGCTAAAGCTAAGCTAAAGCTAAGCAACAGCTAAGCAACAGCTAAGCTAAAGCTAAGCTAAAGTTAAGCTAAAGCTAAGCTAAATCTGAGCAGCAGCTAAGCTAAAGCTAAGCTACAGCTAAGCTAAAGCTAAGCTAAATCTAAGCTAAAGCTAAGCTACAGCTAATCTAAAGCTAAGCTAAAGCTAAGCTAAACGCTAAGCGAAAAGCTAAGCGAAACGCTAAGCTAAAGCTAAGCTACAGCCAAGCTAAAGCTAAGCTAAAGCTAAGCTAAAGCTAAGCTAAAGCTAAAGCTAAAGCTCCCAGGGGACTGGGGGGAACCGCTCCCAGGGGACTGGGGGAACCGCCCGGGGCGCTTTCCACTGCCCGGCCCCTTTAAGCTAGAGAGTAAGAACCCTTCTAGGCAGAGCCTAGGTAGGGAAAAATGCTGGCGGAAAAACTCGAGCGTCCCACTTCTGGCTAAGCTCGTCGACGATCACGAAGGGGGAGGCGAGGCTCCAGCCGACGCGCGAGAGGGTCAGCACAAGCGCCGCGACGGGGTCCTTGACCTTGGACCACGCCGCCCTTCCTGCCGCAATCACACGTGCGCCGTCCAGCAGGGTCTGCAGGAGGGCCTCCGTGAACACCCCCTGCCAACTCATCTCCACGTAGGTCTTGATCGCGAGCGACGTGGTGAGGACGAGCGGGTCGCGCCTCCAGCCTGCCTTCCAGCTGGAGACCGCGAGGCCGAGGGAGGCCCCGCGGGCCAAGCGCCCCTCGGCCCTCAGCGCAGCCAGTCGCAACCCCTTCAGCTTGCCATTGGGGACGCCATGTATGGCCGAGCCCCACACGCCCACGGCACTGGGCCCTGCGCGGTGGACAGCGCCTACGGCTGCCCCAGCCTGCCGCAGAGCCTGCAGGCGGGCAGCGCGAGACTGGCTCTCGACGAATCGCGCGTGCTGGGTGCCGACGCGTCGCAGCCTGCCCGCCGTGGCGTCGCCGCCCAAATCCCGGTGCACGTGGGACCGCTGGTCCATGGTGAGCTCCCATACCTCGCACAGCTCCCGCGCCAGCTCCGTCGAGCTCGCGAGGAAGCCCGTCTTCTTCTCGGCGATCGGCAGGTCCAGGGCAGCGACCGCCTCGCGCAGATAGCCATAGCTGCGCGCGAGCTGCGTCGTGACGGTCCGGATGCCGCCAACCGCGTGCATCGAGATGTCGTCGATGACGTTCTTGATACTCACGATGGGCCCAAGCAGCGACGCGCGCTTGAGCACTGCCAAGAAAATCAGCCTCGGCAGCGAAGTCGCGCATGAACATCCGGCAATGGCGCCGCCGTTGGCCTCCATCTCTGCAGAGATGGCCCCCTGCAGCATCGCGCGCCGCGGGGCGCGGTAGGTGCAGAGCAAGGCCCGCGGCAACCAGCAGCTGAACCCTGCGTGCGCCGCCGCGTGCCTCAAGGCCTCGTGCCCGAGGTGCTCGTAGAACCGCGACATGTCCGCGAAAACAGTGGCCGAGTGCATCCCCTTGGCCGCCGCGAACGCCGAAAGGACGTTGTGGACGTACACCGACTTGTCGCACGACGTCTGCGAGCTCGTGCCCCAGAAGAACGAAACGTCCAACTCCTCCTCCCACTGCGCGCACCAGCGTCGCCGTATCTTGCTCCACACCCTTGCGAGGAGCGGCATGAGGCCAATTGGCCGCACGCCGCCGGCGGCCTTCGGCAGGAAGACCACCATGACCAACCAGAGGGTGCCCGCCCTTGGCTGTTCCTCGAAGGCGTTCAGGAAGTCCGTGAACCTGTCCAGAAGCGGGGGCGGCAACTGCAGCAGCAGCCTGGGGTGGAACTGGTCCCACCCCAGGGCCGTTCCCAGGGGGAACGAATCAGCAGCGCGCCGCACGTCGTCGCTGGATATCCTGTCGAGGTCTCGCTCGACGATCCAGTCAGCAGGATGTCCCTTCCCGCACCGAGATGCCTTCCTCCAGATGGGAAGCCACTGCTTCAGCTCCTCCTCTAGGGCAGCCTGTCCCACGAGAGGGACGCGCCTCCGATCCTGTTCGTCGGTCCCGTAGACAACAGGAGGTGGCGCCGTGGGCCCCCTTGGAGATGCGGTGGGCCACCCTGCCTCCCTTGCCGACGGCGGCGTCGGCGAAGCCTGTCCACGCCCGGCGCGCCTGGGCGGCAGCCTGGCGCTGCTGGCGGGCGCATTCTTCCTGCACCGCGTCTTCCGACTCCTCCGCGCGCTCGAAGAGCCCCCCGACGGTGAGGCCCTCGGGGAGCGGCCTGGCGCCGCCGCCGGCCTCGGCCGGGCCGCCCTCGCGGCCGCCTGCGCCAGAGGGCTGGTTGACGATGCCGTCGAGGAGGCCCTGCAGCCGCGCCCCCTGCTGCACCAGCCTCTCACACATCCTCGTGTGGCCGCGCCCCACGGCCTGGCGGTACTGGTGCACCAGTCGCCGAAGGCTGAGCCAGTCCTGGCACAGCGCCGGAACGCGGCGCTCCAGCGTACGGGCCCAGGCCGCTTCCAACGGCACGCGGCGGACGCGGCAGCCTGCAGCGCGCCCGCGGTAGCTGCTCTGGTCCGCCACGGGGATGGCGTGCAGCCCGCACAACACCTTCTCGGCCTCCGCGAACCACTCAGCGGCAGCCACACCAGGGTCTGCAGGGAGGGCCCCGTCAGGCCAACTCCACTCGTGGTCCCAATCGCGGACGTCCCCCCACTCGTAGTCGTCCCCGTCGTCCCGGCTCGGCGTGGGGAAGCCCCTGCATGGGACCCTCTGCCATGCCAGCGCACGTCCTCCCAAGCCGCGGAGGGAGACCTCCACAAGCTTGTGGGGGCCGCGAGGCGTGTCGTGCCGGACCTGCGGCGGGGTGAGGAAGGGCGCCAGCACGCGACTGACCACGAAATAATCGTAGCAGCTGTCATTGATGGTGGCGTCCCCCGTGGCGACGACCACGGCCTCCAAGTCCGAGATAAGGTCCAGCTCCGCCACGTCCGCCGCCTCGCAGTTCCAGTCGCCCCCCACGAGGAAGGGCCTGCCCTGCGCAAGCAAGGCCTCGCCGAGCTCATGCAGGATGGCCATGTTCGCCTGCCCGAGCCCCTCGCCGTCAATGAGGTAGCATTAACCGACCGTCACAGAAACCGACTGGAACACCACCTGCGCCAAGACGATCCGGTGGGCGCCTTCCACGAATGGCCAATCGATGCCACACGAAGCCCAGTGGCGCGCAGCCAGCGCGGCCACCCCGGACGATGTCTCCAGCGGGCCAGCTCCTGTGACTCGCGCCTCGGCGGCCGCCATCCTGAAGCCAGCCGCCCACGACCACGCACAGGCGGCCTCCTGCGCGCGCGGCCGCAGCCGCGTCTCCTGGAGCAGCGCGACGTCCACGTCGATGCTCAAGTCGTGCTTCAGCCACTCCAGCGCCCCTCGCGCGGAGTTCCAACTGCTACCGTTGTAGGTGACCACGCGGACGTCCGGCATGGAGTCCTTGGAGCCTCCTCCTCCTCCTCCTCCTGCCGGCGCCTGCCCTGGCGGCCGTGGCGCCGAACAGCTCGCCCCGCAGCGCCTTGCAGCTGTGGAGACCTGATCGTCCACGCAAGCTGTGGGAACCGCTCTGTCGACGCAAGCTGTGGGAACCTCCGCATCGACGCAAGCTGTGGGAACCTCCTCGTGGCCTCCATCACCTGCCCCAGGCCCTCTTCCAGCTCCAGGTGGGGATGAGGAAGGTCGGGGCTGAGAGTCCGCTCTGCCAGCGGCGCCGCCAGCAACTCCGCGAACCTGAGGGGCAGCACGACGATCGCCCAGTGCGCCAGCCGTAGCTGCATGTGGCGACCTCTGCTGCTCCTCCGGCGATTCCCCCCCACGGGGTCCTCCCTGGGGCTGCGAGGGCGGAGCAGGGGAGCTCCCGCCCGAGTCTCCCAGGTGACGCGCCCGTGGGGGCGTCTCCACCTCGGGAGCAGTGAGTGCACCTGTCGACGCGGAACTCGGCCCACATGCACTCGAACCCGCGGCACCTGTGCCAGAGGCCGCATCGCTCGCCCTGCGCTCCAAGTCAGACGAGAAGCACCTCGACGGCCGAAGGGCGGGCACCGCAAAGCCCAGCTCTGGCCACCCAAGGTCGATCAGGTTGTCGCTCCAGTAGGCCTCAAGGTTGGCCATGCCCACCCTGCTGCCGTCATAGGTGACCACACGGACGTCCGGCATGGAGTCCTCGGAGCCTCCTCCTCCTCCTCCTCCTCTTCCTCCTGCCGGCGCCTGCCCTGGTCGCAGTGGCGCCGAACAGCTCGCCAGGCAGCGCCTTGCAGCATCAACGCCGCCTCCCAATGGCCATGTAGTGGTTGTACTCGTAGTCGTAGGGACCTGCACTTCCAGCGTAGTGGTGCCACCGCGCCTGGGCAGGGGCGGCCGGTGGGCCGCCTGCGGCTCGCTACCCGCGGGTCCTGCTCTTGACCCCCTTGCGGACCACCTTGATGGTAGCCGCGTAGGTCCGGCGGGCTCTCTCTTCATGGCGCTTCCGCCGCGCAACAGCAGCCTCAGCTCCTCCACCGGCGGCGTCTTCGTCGTCGTCCTCCTCCATGGCCTGGATGAGCTCGTCCTGCTCCTCCTGACTGAGGTCCCCGAAGGCCTGGGGAACGCACGAGCCAGCCAGAGACCCGTCTGGCTGAGACTGGCTGTCCAGCAGGGGAGCGCCACTGCCAGCGCCAGCAGGCCCAGCAGGCACCCCAGCAGGAGCCCCAGCCGGTCCTCCTTGGCCCGCGCCACTTTCGCGCTCAGCCGCGGCCTTGAGTTCATCGCGGAGCGAGGTGGCCATGGGTACCCAAGCCTGGAGCTGGCCCTGCCCCCCGTGCTTGGCAGCGAGCTTCCCGATGGCATCGCGGGCGTCCAGAAGTCCTTGGAGCGCCAGCGCCGCGTCTTGCGGGGCCCCCCCGGCAGCGGCAGGCTCGTGGACCGCCTGGGTCGCCACCGCACGCTGCTGCTTGAGCTCCGCGATCTTGCGCTGCTCCTTGGCCACCTCCTCCTCCACCTCATCGATCTTGGTCTGCTTCTCGGCGATCTCGGCCAGCAGCACGCGCCGCTGGTCAGTGGAGCGGGCGATGGCCTCCTCCCGTTTGGCAATCTGGGCGTCCAGGATCTGGATCTGGTTGCCCATAGGCTTGGAGGCCAGCCGCTTGGCCCGGACCTCCTTGATGAGATCCTCCTTCTGGGCGATGAGCTGCTCCGCGCCCTTGACCCCGCGGAGCTTCTGGAGGTCCTCCACAAGCTCGGCTTCCTGAGCTCGCAGGGGGTCACCACCATCCCCGGCATCTTCAGCAAGCCCCTCGCCTTGCCGCTGAACGCGGTCTTTGGCCTTGAGCGCCCTCTCCAGCTCCATGATCTTCTTGTTGAGCTCGGCGACCTGCTTCTCACCCTTGGTCGAGATGGAGGGCGCCAGCGGCTGCACCAGCTCACCGAAGCACTGCCCCTTGGCGAGGCCGCAGCTCGTGCACTTCTTCTGGTCGCCCCAGTTGACCCAAGCCACGCCCCGGCGGTTCGTGCAGGACTTGCATCGCCAGTCTCCAGTGGACCGCGGCGCCATGGCTGGCGCCCGCGAGCCGTGGTGCTCGTCCAGCAGACGCCTCGCGTCCGCGAGGCGGGAGGCGGGCCGGGGGCTCGCCCGTCTGTGCCAGGCGTGCAGCAGGAGCCTGGCCTGCGCGCGGCACAAGCGCGCCCGGTGGTGCCACGCAGCCTCGGCGGCGGCGGGCGTTAATGCAGCGGGCGCTGGTCTCAGCGCAAGCGGGTATGCGCGGGAGGATCGCAGGCAAGCCTGCACCCCAACCCCCCAAGCAGCCGGCCTGAGCCGAAACTTGAGCCAAATGGCTACGGAGGAGGAGGAGGAGGAGGAGGAGGAGTCTTGAGTCTCCCCGACCCGTGGCTCAGGGGAAGCTCCGGCAAGGGCGGCGCCTACGGCAGGCCCTGGGGCCCGGAAGTGTTGCCCGAGCCGCCGCTGCCCGCCTCGTCCGAGTAGAAGAGATCTGGCGCTCCAGACTCAGACATGCTCGGAAGTTGAAGAAAAACGCTACAAACATAAGCTTCTGTCGCTCCGCGCGGATTTCTTGGATCCGCGCTGGGCCCCCCCAGGCGGCGCCTCTGGCGCCGCCCCTGGCGAGCTCCGCGCGCCAGGGAGGGGGGTCCAGCGCAGATCCAAGAAATCCGCGCGGAGTGCCACAAGTTTATGTTTGTAGCGTTTTTTGTTATTCGAATGCTTGCGTCGTAATGATAAAGTCAGGACAGGAGTTTTTTTTCATTTTCTGCGCTGGCGCTTGGGACCGTCTACAAGCAATTCAGCGCTTCAGGACTGCTTGCGAACGGACGGTGTTCGACAGCTTACAGGGCGTAGTGACCGCAAGGGAACTACCCGCACTTCCCCGACCCTCCCCAGAAGCCCCCATTCGGGGGTCTTCGTTTTCATTTCTGTCGTATTTGGTCGGCACTTTTTCCGGGTGCTTCTTCGGAGGATTCGCATCTTTTCTTCGTGTTTTCGCAGCGCGGCTAGTTTCCGTCCCGTCGGATGCTAGACCTGGATTGTTCTTTGTCCCTATTTGTGCTTTCGCATCCTCTTACGAGGAGGGTTCGCAAGTTACAGAAACAAGGAACTCGCATCCGTTCCTTGTGCCTTCGGGGGGAGGTCCGAGGCCCCGCAGTGAAAAAAAAACAGGTTCTTGTCTTGGAAATGGGCCAACGTCCCAAGCAGTGGCAACCAACGACAGGACAATCCTCCAACTCTGAGGTTCGTCGGGGAGTTCTCAGGGGGTCTGGCCAACGTCCCAGACAGTAGCAACCAACGACAGGACAATCCTCCAAGTCCTGAGGTTCGTCGGGGAGTTGTCAGGGGGCCCGGACAAAAAAAAAAAAAACGCCGGCAATAGATCAAGCTCGGGTTTTTGTTTTTGAAACAGGCCAACGTCCCAAGCAGGAGCAACCAAAGACAGGAAAATCCTCCAACTCTGAGGTCCGTCGGGGAGTTTTCCGGGGGCCTGGACATCAACAAAAACAGACCGCCGGCAATAGATCAAGCTAAGGTGTGTTGTTCGGGTGTTGTGCGTGTGGTTCTGGAGTCCCGCAATGAAAAAAACATTCGTTCCCCAACTAAGAAACAAAACAACCACCCGATGAAAAACAAAAAAACAACAAAAAACGCCAGGCTTTTCAGAGTGATGTTTTCGGCAGGTTAATTACGGGGGGCAACATTCAATATCATATGATTTCTGATCTCCCCTCAACAAGTTTTACAATAACATTATGTTGCTAGTGCTTTCGTGGAGGTCCCGGGGGGGCCCAGGGAACTCCCACACCCGTCTCGGACGAGACGCCTTTTCCCAGGCAGGGGTCAAGACATCTTGGGGTCCACGTCATGAAAAGTCATGGCGTCGCGGGTCTGGATCTCGGGGCAGAAGACGTGGCACAAGCATACATTCTCGGAGCTCCGCGCGGATTCTTGGATCGGCATTTTGGTCCCCCTGGCGGAGCCTCTGGCGCCGCCCCTGGCGCGCTCCGCGCGCCAAGGAGGGGGGTCCAGGGCGGATCCAGGCAACCCGCGCGGAGTTCCGACAGCTCTGTTTGTACCATTTTGTCTGCCTCCGTCCTCCTGCCTGCCGGCAGACCGGCAGTACGGTCGGGAGCCTCTGCTCGGCGTGCCGCGGCAGTGGCCGGGGCGACGCGCTCCCTTTGCTTACGAGCGGGCAGCGTGTCGCGCCACTCCGAGTGGGCAGAAGGGCGGGACGTGCTCGGAGCGTTGACGCTCGCAGACTGGGACGTGGTTAGCGTTAGGTCGGGCCTGTCCCTCTACAGGAGGAATATTCAGAGAGAGTTGAACAAAAATAACCTGGGGACGATTTGTGGACTGTTTTTTGACTATGTTTGAATCTGTGTTGATTCTTGTGCTTTTCGTCCAGAATCCCCCTGGAGGGGGACACGCCCGACCTAAGGTTAGCGTGTCGCGCCGAAGCGTGGTGGGCCACGATCGGTGGCGCGACACGCTAAGCAGACGTTCCCGACCGTACGTGGCGAGGGGGGGGCCCAGACATCCGCCGAGCTGAGTTGTCCCAAATGAGGCTTGCTTAAGGGGCTCTGACTTGGTCAGAGGTTGGCGCTTCCTACTGTTGCTCTGCCCGTTGCTCGGAGGTTCCTCGGGTTCCTCGGGTTCCCTGCCCCCAGTGCCTCCTATTGTTACGTTGCCCGTTTCCGAGAGATTCCTCGGGTCCCCGGGTTCCTGAGGTTCCCGCCCCCGGTGCTTGTTACGTTGCCCCTTCCTCGGGGGATCCTCGGGTTCCCCAGGTTCATTGGGCTCCCCGCCGCCAGTGCCTCGTATTCCAAGCAATGCCAAGCAATTCCAATCAATGCGACCATGCAACAGCAAGTTTTCCCCTAATTGGGGTCGCGCCGGGTTCACTTCCAACCCTCCTGTGTTTGGTTCTCGTTTTGACTAGAGCATTGCGGTCGCACACCTTTTTCTTCTCCCTCTCCTTCTCCTCCCCCCGCTCCTCCCCCCCCTCCTCCTGCCTCCTCCTGCCTCCTGCTGCCCTGCGTCCTGGGTGGCTGCGAACTGCAACTGTCGCCACTTTCGTGGGCTCCTGGGAGGCACGGCGGAGTCGGAGAGTAAACATATCTATTTGAGTCCTCGCAGCTCCCTGAGTGGCTGCGAACTGAGCAAATGTCGCCGGACTCCTGGGATGCACTTCGGAGTCGGGGAGTAAACGGATCCAATTGAAACCTCGCAGCTCCTTGGGGGGCTGCGAGCTGAGCAAATGTCGCCACTTTCGTGGGCTCCTGGGAGGCACGGCGTTCGGGGAGTAAACGGATCCATTTGAAACCTTACAGTTCCCTGGGTGGCCGCGAACTGTGCAACTGTCGCCACTTTTGTGGGCTCCTGGGGGGCACGGCGGAGTCGGGGAGTAAACGGACACATTTGAGACCTTGCAGCTCCTTGGGTGGCCGCGAACAGTGCAACTGTCGCCATTTTCGTGGGCTCCTGGGGGGCTCGGCGGAGTCGGGGGCCACGCGCACCCAGACGAGACCTCGCTGCTCCCCTGGTGGCTGTGAACTGCGCTACTGTCTCCACTTTCGTGGGCTCCTGGGAGGTCCAGCGGAGTCGGGGACCACTCGCACCTAGCCGAGGCTTCGCTGCTCCCTGGTTGGCTGCGCTCTGCGCAACTATCAGCACTTTCGTGGGCTCCTGGGGAGTCCACCGGAGTCGGGGACCACGCGCACCCAGACGAGACCTCGCTGCCCACTAGGGGGCTGCAAACTTCGCAGCTTGCTCCGCTTTCGTGGCCTGCTGCGAACTGCGCAACCAGCGCCACTTTCGTGGGCTCCTGGGAGGTCCAGCGGAGTCAGGGACCACGCGCACCCATTTGAGACCTCGCTGCTCCCTAGGTGACGTCCAACTGAGCAACTTCCGCGACGTTCGTGATCTCCTGGGAAGGCCAGCGGGGTCGGGGGCCACGCGCGCCCAGACGAGACCTCGCTGCTCCCTGGAGGTTTTGAGCTGAGCAACTGTCGCCTCTTTCGTTGGCTCCTAGGAGGTCCAGCGGAGTCGGGGACCACGAGGATCCAGCCGAGACCTCGCGGCTCCCTGGGAGGCTACGAAGTGCTCAGTCGTCGCCACTTTCGCAGGCTCCCGGGGGGCACGGCGGAGGTGAGGGCAGCGCAGATCGCGCATGTCTGGCAATGTGTTCTTGCGTATGGAGCGTTCAGGCAAACATTCGCCTCGCGTGGAGAATGGATTGGGTACGTCTCGGGTGCTTTTAGTCCGCGGCCCTGGAGGTCTCGACCCCTTCCCTGGAGGTGTTTTTGCGCCCCCAGTCACTTTTCTTGGTCCTTGCGCCCGGTAGCGGGCCCCGGAGGCCGGAATCCAGGGAGCGCCAGCACTCCTCCATGGCGCAGCGCGTCGTTGGCCCACCCCCCACTCGGCGGCCTGGTGCAAACCGATGGCAAGGGCAGCCGTCTTGAGCGCTGCAAGCGCCCAACCATATTGCAAAGACGGGAACACCTTGCCCCGCTCCTGCTGCCACCGACGACGCAGAATGCAGACTCCGCACAGGTCCAAGGCCCTCTCTGCAGATGCACTGTCGCGCGACGTGCGCCGGCTTGCTCTGCATTTTCTGCCTGTTGAACACGATGGTTGCCTCGGGAACGCCCTCGCGCACACTGCTGCTGAGCTCCCCTTGCTCTGTGCCGCTTTCCATTTCAAGAACCTCGCAGCCGTATCGCAGAGCGAAGTGCCCTGCTACCACCCAGCTGTCCTCAAGTTCTACATGCCCCAACGTTCGCTCGCGTGCGCCGCGAGTTCGAGGACCTGCTTGGCTGTCGCACGGGCCTTGCACCGCACATGTTGAGCTCTTCATCACCCCCTTGACGAGCGAGCCCGAAGGCGCCTGTAGCAGACGCAACGTGGACCGCCAATGTGAACGGTACCGTGAAAGAGTGCATGCGCGAGGCACGGCCAACAACGCTGCCAGGGACCTCCACCGCCGCGGCCGCGCAGTCGACGCTCGGCGTCGCAGGCCGGTGGCGCGGGATCTTTCCCCGGCCTGCTTCTGGCTCTGGGCCGTGCCTTCTGGCGGCGCATCTGGCCGCCGCCTCGCCGCGCGCACCCGGTGCCCAGACGGCGGCAGCCAGGGGAGCGTCCGACAGCGTCCCCAAAGCCGGCCATGCTTCCCGCGACTTTCCCAGGCTAAGACTCTGCAGGTCGCTGCCGCGCACCGCCCGGGCCCGCTGTCGACCCACTCCCAGAGCAGACGATCCGAGCGGTGCAGATGGCAGGGCGTCGGCGAGCGCGCCAGCGCACCGTGGAACCGAGCGCGAAGATCAGCCAGAATCTCGGCCTCGACTGTCCCGTGGAGCTACGCGGGGGCCCCCGCTCACATCGGGCACCGCCGCGCGGGCGAGGCGTCGAGGAACATGGATCTGAGGGCTGGCTTGCGACCGCGGCCACCAATTTGAGCCAACGGCTACACAAGGGCGGTCGACGGCGGCGGCGGCCAGCGATGCGACGGCGGCTCACTTTTTCACAATCGCTGCCATGTCTTCCTCGGGCGCACCGTTCTCGCTGGAGGTCCCGCCCGGTGCTGCGCTCCGGCCAGACGCGATCGACTTCTTCGAACCCTCGCTCGAATGGGGGAATCGACGCTCGCTGGGTTCACGCGCGCGGGAGACGGGGCGTCTGCCAAGTTCTGCGCCGACGGTGCCCGGAAGTGGTGCGGCGCGTCGCCCCTGTCTGCCACTGCAAGCCAGGTCGCGGTCGCCAGACAATTCCAGTCGACCTCCTCCTTTTCCTCCTCCTGCTTTTCCTCCTCCTTCTCGATCCCTCCTCCTCCTCCTCCTCCTCCTCCTCCTCCTCCTTCCCCTAATCCTTTTCCTCGACCTGGCGGGAGGCCCTTCGAAGCAGTGCGCGGTGCGCGTGCGCCCGGGTTGGAATCCGCAGAAAAATGACTCACTGCCTGGAGCTCCTTATATGTGCACCTATTAGCATGGGCCTGTCCGCCGTGAGCGTCCAGGTGCAAGAGCTTTCGAATAGGAGCGGTATTGACGGTCTGGGAGTGAATCTAGCTGTGAATGAGTTGGATTGCGAATGAGTCTCAATAGTATTAGTGCGTCACTGCGCATGAGCCTAGGACCTCCTTGGGCCTTGAAACCTCCTGGGGCTTCCTGGGGTCTCCTGGAGCCTCCTGGGGCCTCCTGTGGCCTCTTGGGGCTTCCTGTGGCCTCCTGAGGACTCCTGGGGTCTCACGTGGCCTCCTGGGGCCTCCAGGAGTCTCCTGGATCTTCATGGGGCCTCCTCGGGAGGATCCGTCCCCCAGGAGAGGCCCAATCTATAGGAACAGGCGTGAAACACTTCGGATTGAAGCCGCAGTAAAGGGGCATTCTATAGGAACACGCGTAAGACACCAAGGACTCGTGCCCCAGGGGAGGCCCAATATACAGGAACCTATGTAAAGCATTGAGGAGTGGATACACAGGAGAAGAACACTTTATAGAAGCATATGTAAACACAAAGGTTTCGCACTCCAGGGGAGGTCCAATCCATAGAAACAAATTACAACAAAGCCAGGGATTGGAGCCACTCCTGTGGTCTTCTGAGGCCTCCTGCTCCTGGGGCCTCGTGGGGGCTCCTGGGGCCTTCCGGGGCCTCCTGGTGCCTCCTGGCGTTTGCTGTGGCATCCTGTGGCCTCCTGTGGCCTCCTTGGGCCTCCTGGTGCTTCCTGGGGCCTTCTAGAGCCTCTTGGGGCTTCCTGGAGCCACCTGTAGCCTCCTGTGGCCTCCTGTGGCCTCCTGGTGCCTCCTGGGATCTCATGTGGCCTTTTGGGGCTTCCTGCAGCCTGTTGAAGCTTCCTGTTGCATCTTGAGGATCCACGCCCACGAGTCTGGCCAGCAGAACAAGCAAACCGTTTGAGACATCCTTGCAATCTGGGCTACCAGGGGTGCAATAACCAGCGCCTCGCTCGAGACATCCTCCAAATCTGCTTCGAAAGCGGAGGATATTGGGGGCACAAACAGGCGAACCGCTCGAGATATCCTCGCCATTTTGGCGCGAACGGAGGAGTGAGATACTCCTTGGCGGCTCCCCCTCGGGGGCGCCTCGCTCAGACATCCTCCAAATCTGCTCCGACGGAGGATGTTGGGGGCACAGACAGGCAAACCGTTCGAGACATCCCCGCCATGTTGGCGCGAACGGAGAAGTGAAATTCCCTCTGGCGGCTCCTCCTTGGGGGTGCTGAAGCCCGCGCCTCGCTCGAGACATCCTCAGGATCTGCTCCGCCATCATCATCATCATCATCATCATCATCATCATCATCATCATCATCATCATCATCATCATCATCATCACCATCACCATCACCATCACCATCACCATCACCATCATCATCATCATCATCATCATCATCACCACCACCATCACCATCACCATCACCATCACCATCATCATCATCATCATCATCATCATCATCATCATCATCATCATCATCATTCTCATCAGCATCAGCATCATAATCAGCATCAGCATCATAATCAGCATCAGCATAATCATCATCATCACCATCATCATCAGCAGCATCCTCATAATGAGCACGTCTACGTTTGAGTGATGGCTGTGAGAAGGAACGAGTGGCTCTGAGTCAGTGCCAGTGTGAGTGCGAGTGTGAGTCAGAGTGATGAAGTGGTGTGACGGTGTCTGAGTGAGAAAGAGCGAGTCAGAGTATGAGTGAGTCTGAGTGATGAGTGTGTCTGGGCGATGAGCGAGTCTAGGTCTGAGTGATGGATGCATCTCGGCGATGAGTGAGTCTAAGTAGGAAAGAGCGAGTCTGAGCATGAGTGAGTCTGAGTGATGTGCGAGTCTGAACGATGAGTGAGGTGTGGGTGTGACTGTCCTTCAGGCGAGGCGGAAGTAATTGTTCACTGCGTGGAGCTCCCCATATGTGCACCTATTCGCCTGGACCTGTCCGCAGTGAGTGTCTAGACGCAAGAGCTTCCGAATCTAAACGGGCTTAAGTTGTGACTGTCTGGTCATGAAGCGAATTGCGAATGAATTGGAGTGTGAACGTGTCTCAGTAAGCGTCGCTGCGCATGAGCCTAGGCTACTGGGACCTCCTAGGGAGGATTCGTGCCCCAGGAGAGGCCCCATCTAGAGGGACAGACTTACATAAAACCTTTTGGATTGGAGCCGCAGGAGAAGGGCAATCTATAGGAACACACGCAAAACACCAAGGACTCGCGCCCCAGGGGAGGCCCAATCTATAGGAACATACGTAAAACATTTAGGATTGGCTACACGGGAGAAGGACAATCTATAGAAACATCCGTATAACATCAAGGACTCGTGACCCAAGTGCGGCCAATTCTATAGGAGCATACGTAAACACATATGGGATTGGAGCGACTCCTGTGGCCTTCTGAGACCTCCTGCTCCGGGGGCCTCTCGGGGCCTCCCTCCTGTTGCCTTCCGGGGCCTCCTGGTGCCTTCTGGCGTTTCCTGTGGCCTCCTGGGGCCTCCTGTGGCCTCCTGTGGCCTCCTAGAGTTTTCTGGGGCCTCCTGGAGCCTCTTGGGACATCCTGTTGCCTCTTGAGTCGTCCTGTGGCCCTCTGATGCCTCCTGGGACCTCCTGTGGCCTCCTGGGGCCTCCTGGAGCCTGCTGGAGCCTCCTGAGGCATCCTGAGGAGAATCTGTGCCCACGAGTCTGGCCACAAAGACAGGCAAACCGATATCGACATCCTCAACATCTAGCCCCCGTTGGAGGCGAAAATGAGCGCCTCGCTCGAGACATCCTCCAAGTCTGCTCCGAAAGCGGAGGATGCTGAGTTGGTAAACAGGCAAACCGCTCGAGACATCCCATCCATTTTGTCGCAAACGGAGGCCGTGAGATACCCCTGGCGGCCCCCCTCAGGAGTGCTGAAACCAGAAAGCCGCTCGAGACATCCTCAGAATTTGCTCCGCCGCCATCATCATCATCATCATCATCATCATCATCATCATCATCATCATCACCATCACCATCACCATCACCATCACCATCACTATCACCATCACCATCACCATCACCATCACCATCACCATCACCATCACCATCTCCATCTCCATCTCCATCACCATCACCATCATCATCATCATCATCATCATCAGCATCATCAGCATCATCATCATCATCAGCATCAGCATCAGCATCATCATCAGCATCATCAGCATCATCATCAGCATCATCATCAGCATCGGCACCATCATGATCACCACCACCATCATCATCATCATCAGCAGCAACAGCAGCATCATCACAGCATGATATCATGTCCAGCACCTCCAGAACTTGCTCCCTTCCTCCCTCCTCCCCCTCCTCATTCACCTCCTCCTTCTCCATCCTCCTTCGCGCGCGGGCGCCTCCTCCTGGTCCTGCTCCTGCCCGCAATCCTCCTCCTCCTCCTCCTCCTCCTCATCATCATCATCATCGTCATCATCTTCCCTCCTCCTCCTTCTCCTCCTCTCCCTCCTTTCCATCCCTCCTTCTCATTCTCGGCCTAACAAGCTAACAAGGAGGAGGATCGGGATTGGGGTTGGGCCCGTGGGAGTTCAACTGCAACTGTTAGACGCCTGACTACACCGCCTACCTTCACAGTTAGGGGAATTCTGGGGGGCGAATCGTGCTTCGCCAAATCGTCAGATGCGGCCCGTGGCACACGACGGACGCCGCACCGCCCCTACGAGCACCCCCTGGACGGCACGCGGCCTACGGAGGGCCCGCTCTTGGGGACCAGTGAGAGTGCTACCGGCAACCCTTCTTACCCTTGCCCCTGCCCTTGGCCCTTGAAGGCCTCCCCTCTCTTTGGATGGCAGGGGTATTGGACACTCCAGAACCATAAGCTGAGGGCAAAGGGGGGGTCGCGGGTTCAAAACTTCAGAAGACACTAAACCCCTACGAATTAGGTCGGCCAACCTTTCACTCGCCCGCAGCGGATGGTGACTGACACCTCGGGAATCCGACACGGGTCCGCTGTTCAAGGGCAACCTACTTGATTGTAAAATGCTGCTGCCGCTACTGCTGCTACCTCTACCTCCTTTTCCTATGCCTGGGCTGCGCCCGTCTACTTGAACTCCGCCAGCAGCTTCGAAGCGTCCCGCTCCAATGGGCCCCTCGGCGCGGGCCCGATGCGCCTCTCGGCCCTCAGCGTCTCGAGCAGGGCCGTCATGATCTGCATCAGCTGCGCATACCTCGGGTGCGGCGTGTCGAAGGCAATGATCAACCTGCCCTTCGGATTGCTCTCTGTCTTGTTCTTGTTGCGCTTCCATTGCCAATGCAGCACCAGCCCTCCCACTTGCACCGCCGACGCCTTGCATAGGTACTCTTTGTAGAACTCTCGAGCAGGGGCCATCCACGGCTCTTGCTTCACTCCTTCTTTGTTGTGCTGCGAGGCCGCCCAGTGCATGGTCGTCACGAAGATGGTCACGAAGGGCGGTCCTCTGCTCTGGAAGTCGGCGGCTTTTCCTTTTTTTGCCTTGGCCTTGAGCTCCTGCGACTGGTCGTTGTAGTCCGCCCCCGCACTCTCGTTCGTCGCCGCGAAGTCCGTGTCCGCGCAGATGTCGCACGTGCGGTACACCGTGTTCGACACCTCTGCCAGAGCGCGGCTGTCCGTGAGCACGAGCTTGCCGAGGATGAGCACCAGCTTGATCAACGCGTCTTGCCCGCGCGCCGCCTTCCTCGCCTCCTCCCTGACGTTGCTGCCGCCTGCGTCGCCACCGCGGCCCTTTTTGCTCGCAGGGCCTGACGACGGGTCCCTCAGCCACGCGGGGCGCTCCAGCACCTCCTCGATCGCCACCTCCGACATAAGCAGCGGCTGGCCCAGGAGAGAATGATACTCCGAGATCTGCCTCTGGGGCAGAGGATATGGACGGGTCCACCTCCCACGGGAGATGGCTTGTGACCAAATGGCTACATATGTTGTCCAAATCGCTGGAGTGATATCCGCATACTCTGCGTACCAATGACGGCGGAGGCCGAACTCCCGAGAAAGTTGCCGAACCCCTTGACGGACACTTACCACTCATCAGGGCCCTCTGGAGGTGCTTGTAAGCGTTATCCTGGCTAGCGAATACACGTCTACACGCTACGCACGTGTTTGTAGGGGTCAGCGTAGCAGCTAGATTGTGTACTTGATGTATTTTTTGGCGCATATGGTTCATAAGGTCCCTCTTGGTCTGGAACCCGTGCCCACATACCGTCACCGCCTCCGAAACCCATTCACACTTCCAGGGGAACTCTAGAGGTACTCCTGGGGTGTCCTGCATTTCTTTCGCGTAGAGGTCCGAAGGAGGGATCGCCTTTGCCAGCCCGCGTGCACGAATCTCCGTAAAGTCCACGCGAGTCCAGAACTCACGATAATCATCGTTCACTATATCGCCTGGACAGCGAGCAAAATGGGCGCAAAGGCCGCCCTCGTCAAGCGCATATGCTGCACGCCGAACGTCAGCCTGCAGTCGAAGGAGCCACGGAGATGCCACTTTGGGGATACCTGCGTTGCCGCGCAACGGTTCCCCCCCCCCCCCCCACCCACCCACATCCAGGCCCAGGGTCCCGAACAACAAGCAAAGCTCCTGGCTGCGGTTATTCGGGGGTGGGGCCCAAGTACGATGCCACCCCAGGCGCCTGACCAGCAACTCCGTTTCAGAACTAGCGAGGCGCCAGTGCTGCATCACTTTCTTATTCGACCACGACCGAATCTTCCCGTCCACCTTCGCCGTCGCCTTCCTTTGTAATGCCCTCCTCCCATGGCGAGCCAGAAGCGAGTCGAGTTCACGACATTGGCGATTGGTGAGCAGCATTGGTTCTAAACCAGTGAGCGCCGCATCCTGCGCGAAACTCAGAAACATGGTCCGCTTCCAGCGGAACGGCAGCTCCAGGGACCATATCTGGCCCAAAGCATAGTGCGACTCGGCGGTCGCTTGAATTCTGCGACTGATCTCCACTGAAGAAGATAGCAGCATATTAATTTTTGGGGCCCAGGTACCTGACATGCTCCTGGAGATCTCCTGCAAGTTGTTTTCGGCCCTGACCCCTCGCCCACTGTTGACGCTGTAAGGCCCCAGGTCCCTGAAAGCAAAGCTGAACCTCCTGCTTCCCGATGTTTTGTGCAAACCCAATAGCACCCAACTCCTCCGAAAGGGCCGCGTCAGCTTGCTTCAGGGCCAGAAAAAAATAAACTGCCCACGGTGCCGTGAGGTTGGGCCACGTGAGCTCGCAAGATATCGTCGGCGTAAAGGCAGCCACCGACGCCCGCACGTAAATCTCTCCAACTAGCAACCAACCCAGCAGCAGACTTGTCCAAATTTCTAAGGCGATGGAGCCACTGCAGGATGGGCCGAGCAAAGGTTCCACGAAAGGGCTCCACGGCAAACGGGTCTCCCGTCGTTCCTCCTTCCCCCGTCTTGACGCACGTCCCCCCTCCGTGGTCTCTAGCCAGATCGCACTGCATCGAAAGCGTTGAACACACAAAACTACATCCTGAGGTTCTGCGTGGAGCTCTACCGTCTTGTCCACTTCTCCCCAGTCCCCGCTGGCGAAAGCGTTGGACATGTCTTTAACTGTAAACGCGAAAGAACGCCCAGCGCGTCGAAGGCGCCAGCAGAGGAGCTGTGCAACTAAAATAGCTCCTTCACGACGTCTGCCTTTACAAAAGCCGTGCTCCGTGACCATGGGAGGGGTCCGAAGAAGGCCTGAATAGAAAGCTTTCCCAACGGTCGGCAGTACATGGGCCGTCCTGCGGCCCACTGGTCCTGGCTTGGCGTTTTTCGAAGTTTTTTTCCAGAACTGATGTGCCACGGGAGCGGGGCTCGATTCGTAGCCCGGGCTATCCGTGGGCCTCCCTCCAGAATCTTCCCAAACAGCTTCATCTCAGGGACTACCTGCTCGTAACCTACCCCGTGCCCCTTGGTGTCCATGTTGGCCTCTGGGTCCGCACGCATCAACCATGCCTCAGCTGGCGGGGTCCCTGCTGGCACCATGCGTCTCTTACTGGCACTCCTGAAGTACTTCTTGATTCTCCACTGGTCCTTCTGAGCGAGCTCGCAGTCCTCGGGCGCGATGTAGGGGGTGGGGCCAGGTGGATATTCGTTCAGCCAGTCCTCAACGGTGATCTTACGAGCCGACATGCCCCCGTCCCTGCCCTTCTTGCCCCAGCGGTCGAGCAACTCCTGTTCTGCAAAGCAGACCCCCCGCAGGAGCCGTCCGCCCCTTCTCTTCGGTCCGAAGCGGCATCGCGCCGCCTGCCTCGAAAGCCTCATAGCCTCTGCAAGACGACGGGCCTGCCACGCCTCATCAATCTCATCCAATAGAGCGGCACGACGTTGCTGATCGAATTGTTGCCGTTCTCGCCGTAGGCGCTGACTGAGCCTCTTCAGCTGCTCCTCGCACTCGTGCAGCTCCGTGGAATCCTCTTTCACGTCCTGTCGAGACCGTCGGAGTCGAGCACGTTCTTTCAGAAGCTCGGTTCGTTCTGCCGCTGCTCGCCTGTATGCTGGGTCGTTAGATACAGCATGGCCAAACATCTGTTGCCCGATCGTTACCAGCACGTCCTCAAGGTGAAGAAAGATTTCGTCTGGTCTCCCGTCGGTCAGCATGGCCCTCCAGGTATGTTCCGTCTCATGCAGGCGCGCTTCCACCTTCTCAAGAAACTCGACTCGACGATGCCCTCGTCGTAGACACTGCATAAGGTCGTCCTGATTCCATTTCATGCGCTCTGGTGCTGGTGTCAGCGTCTCCGCCGTGCAAATCGCCTGCATGCCGTGTAGCTCCATGTAGATTGGGATGTGGTCCTTCGGCGGGGCCCCCTTGAAAGCCTGCAGCTCCGCTCCCAACCTGAATAAGGGGGAAAACTTCTGTGCCATATCAATCATGCCATCTGGTATGAAAAAGTAGTCGATGCAACTGCTGTGTCCAGACGCGTTGTAAGACGTGTGCTCTAACGTCTGGCTACGATCATCATGTTCAGATGGCGGCGCTCATTCACCATCCTCATATTTTCACCCGCGCCCCCACGTCGTTGCTCTCGAGCTCGGCCTGGCCCCATCGACTGCGACTCCACGTGCTGCCACTGGCCCGCGATCCTGCTGATGCCCGTGCCGTCGTTCAGGTCCGCGTACACCAACGGTGTACATCTGCATGGTAGTTGTTGTAAGACTCCCTCGTATCACTGCGTCAACATGCGGACCGTCTCCTTGTAGTGAGGGACCAAGCGAGCGTGCCTAGGCTGCGGCGGGAAATACAACGCGATTGCTGCCATATCCAAAGGGCCACGGCGAACCCTCGCCGCCAGGGCGCGGCCCTCTGCACCTGAGGGGCTCGGCCATGTCCTGCACGCGTGCTGCTCCTTGAATTTTTGGCCCAGGACGATGGCACAGCCTGCGCTCTTGTTAGTGAACTCGCCCGCGCCCGCCTCGGCCTCCAACACGGTTCTCTTCCCAATCCTTCGAGTGAGAACTTCCTCATTCCTCCTGTGCGTAGCCTGCGTGCCAGCTATCATCACCGCGTCCATACTGCTGCAAGACATGGCGACCTCTTGGATGCGAACGCCCGTGCAGAACATCGGGTTGTGCCCCAGCGCCCGCAGGATCCGCTGGCCCACGGGCCGCGCCGTCGCGATGCGCGTGGCGCCACGGCGGGCCATCCGCCCGCCTGCGCCGCGGCCGCCCCTCGCGCGCTGCGCGCCAGAGCGTCGGCTCAAGGAGGAGGAGGAGGACGACGAGGAGGAGGAGAAGAAGGATGGAAGAGGGGAGGAACATCCTCGCAATCAGCTCCGAAAGCAAGAAGTGCTGAGGGCGCAAATTGGCAAGCCGCCTGAGACATCCCCACAATCTGGGCGCGAACGGGCCCCCTCTGGAGCCTCCCCTTGGGAGTGCTGAAACCAGCGCCCCGCCCGAGACATCCTCACAATCTGCTCCGGAAGCAATGATGTTGAGGGCGCAAACGGGCAAACCGCCTGAGACCTCCCCCAACCTCTGCGCAAACGGACCCTTGGGATACCCCCTGGCGCCGCCCTTCCCTTGGGAGTGCTGAAACCAGCGCCTCGGAGACATCCTCAGAAACTTCTCCGACAGCAAGAGATGTCGCGGGCGCAAGCGGGCGAACCGCCTGAGACATCCCCCCAATCTGGGCGCGAACGGGCCCGTGAGATACTCCCTGGCGCCCCCCCCCCCCCCTCCTGGGAATGCTGAAACCATCGCCTCGCCTGAGACATCCTCAGAAACTTCTCCGACAGCAAGAGATGTTGGGGGCGCAAACAGGCAGACCGCCTGAGACATCCCCCCAATCTGGGTGCGAACGGGCCCGTGAGATACCCACTGGCGCCCCCCCGTAGCAGTGTTGACACCAACACTTCGTATGAGTCTGACTGAGGAAGACCGAACCAGAGCATGGCTCAATGGTGGTCTGAGTGCGAAGATCGTCACAACGCGCGTGTACAATCTGAGTGAGAAAGAACGAGTCAGAGTATGAGTGGGTCTGAGTGGTGCATCTATGTGAATGCTCTGTCCAACGAGCAAGTCTACGTCTGAGTGAGGGATATGCGAAAGAACGAGCGAGTCAGAGTCGAAGTGAGTCTGAGTGCGAGTGTGAGTCGAAGTGAGGAGGAGGTGCGACGGAGTCTGAGTCAGAAAAGAGCGAGTCAGAATATGAGTGAATATGAGTGATGAGTGTGTCTGAGTGATGAGCGAATCTGGGTGATGGATGGGTCTGAGCGACGAGTGAGTCTGAGTGATGCGTGGTGGTTCTGAGTAGTTGAATTAGGAGCAGGTGGAGGGAGGTAAGGTGTTGCGGTGTCCTTCCGGCGCGGTGGAAGTAATTTTGCGAAGCCTATCTTAGGACACGGGGAATAACAACAATCCATCTTAGGCTTTGGGAAGAATATCTCCCATTGTGCCGCATTAAAGCTGACTGCGCGCCAAAGACCAGACACTGCAGCGAGCGACTCCCAGGTGCCGATTTGTTGCCAGCGTTGCTTGACCGCGTTTCGGAGCCATCGCGGGGCCCAGGGTCCCGGCGAACTGCTTGCGTCGCCGCAAATCAAAACTCGGGCGAGATACCCGCGCCCTGTCGCATCTGCATGCGTGACCAACCTGGTGCCATCTGCAGGCGCGAAAGGGATCGCGCGGCGCGGCTGCGAGCGCAAGAACCGAAGCCACCAGTCGAGCGCGCGCCGGAGGCGCAGGGGCAGCCTGGAGGGCCGACGCGCGGCGCGATTACAAATAGCGGCCAGGTAAACTCTGGCGCCCCTGCCGAACGCCATCGTTGCCCCTCTATTGAATTTGCCTGCCATTTTGCGCGCGACAGCCGGAGGGAACCCGCTCGATTGCAAAATCGATCCAGCAATCCAGTTCGAAATTTTTCCCCTGGCGCCTCCAAAACAAACTGTTTGCGGAGGTCGTCCACCGTGGCCGAAATTCCAAGGATGAGCGCCACTTCAGCATCTGCGACTGACTTGGCGTCGTCGAGCCCCAGCCCAAACGACTTTGCGTGCGAGAAATGCCGCGCCCGCGGGGCCCGTGAAACGCACGCCCTGTGAGTCGCCCGGTCCGCGCCGAAAAGAACGTTGAGAGGGCGCGGGCCCGGGTGCAAAATCCGGAACGACACCCGCAGGTTGCGCCGGAAAGCGGCGCCGACGCGGCGCCGCGAACCCGCGCTTGAAAGCTTGAAAGCACCCCAAACGGGCGCGAGGAAAGCTGCGATCCGCACCCCTGTCCGCGCCATCTGCGCGACCGAGATGTCGCGCGGCAGGCCCTGAGAACGGATGGGCAAAGTTTTGCACGTCCCCGCCGCGTCGTCTTTCCGGAGACGGAGCTGTGTAGACTCGCCGGGGCTGGTGAACGATGGCCGCGAGCACTTCCAAAGTATTGCGACAAATGCGCCCCGACACCCAGATGGCCCCATTCACCCGGGCAGCGTGGGCATCGCCCATTGGCTGGACTTTCCGCGCCAGCGCGTCTCCTTCCGATCTCCACCCTCGGTCCACGCCAGAACGCGGCGACAGCGCCGGGTCGCAAGTCGTCGGCGGCAGCGTCGTCCATTCCGCCCTGTCCGACGACGTCTCCGCCGCTGTCTTGGCGCGCAGAGCGCGGGCCGAGGATGGCGAACTGGCCCGTTGGATCACAGGCGCATTGTTACCAGGAGCCGCAGCCCATTCTTCACAGAGGGACAAAGGCGCCGGGGACACGCTTGCCGGCGACGTGCCGCTCGGCGGCATATCCCCCGCGAGATGAACACCTTCCTCCAGGCGCTGGACTTGCTGAGTGTCTGGGCCACCCGTTGCCTCCAGCATCTCCGAGACCAGAAGCTAGTTATTGTCCGGGCCCTGCACGGTGCGCGCGTGAGCGGGGGGGGCGAGATATCAACGGCGCCAATCTGGGCCCGTCACTCGTTTGCGTTCGCGCTGGAATGCTAAGGCGGAAGCCCGGAAACGACGCAACGTTTCGCGGTCGTGGGCTTCGTGGGCAATGTGCTCGCGCGCGCAGGAAGGGGGCGCACATATTCCCATGCAAGGCGGGGGAGAAAGCGCCCGCTCTAAATGGTGGACTGGGGACATGCAAGACAGCCTTTGTACGTCGCTCATGCAAGATAGCCTTTGCAGTTCGCGCGCAAGCCGGTTGCAAACCCAACCCAATCGCAGAGCCTTCGACTGGTTCTCCCCGCGCGGCGGGGGGCGACTCCGAAGACGCTGGAGGCGCTGCCTTGGGCGCCCCGCGGTTTCTTTGTGCCCGGCCTTTTTTTCCTTTGCGCGTGGCGTGAGTTCCCCTGCCGCCCCGTGGCCGTGGGGGCCCTTGGGGGCCCTTGGAGTTGCCGTGCGAGCGCGCCCATGGCGCCCCCGTTGCCGGACTGTTCGGGGCTCTGGGGCCGGCCGCGCTGCGGCGCCCTCGCCCTCCGGACAGGCTCCGCCCCCTGGCCGCGGGCGGCGGTGCCCCGACCGGGCCGCTCGTCCCAGGCCCATCGCCGCCGGCAGACGACGCGTCCTGGTCCGTCTTCTTTGCCGCCCATGCGGTTTCGGCAGTCCGGCCCGTTTGTCGGCGGCGTGCTCGGCGTCCAAGAGCGCGCCCTTGTCCGAGCCGCGCAGCGGGGAGTCGAGCTGGCCCGTTTCCTCGTCCTCGAGGGCCCTCGCCAGTTTCTCCCTTCACAGGAGGTCGCAGCGCGCGCGCGCGCGAAGGCCCCCGCGCCCTTCGGCCGCTCATGCAAGAAGCGAGAACCAGCTGGCAGGCAAACCGCCTGTTCACCGCGATGGCCTTCGCGAGGATATCTCGGGGCCCCAGTCGAGGATGTGCCCATCGAACGTGACGAGGCCCAGGTGGATGGTCTTTTCCCCCGCGCCCCTGGTGTTCTCCGCTTCCACGACGCCGTGGAGCATCTCCTCGACCTCGAAAGCGCCGTCGCCGACAGCGACCTCGATTTTCGGCGCGCGCGACAATGTCGGCCGGAAGGATATCTGCATATCTGTTCCTTCGGCCGAACCGACGCGCGGCCGACCCCGGTCGCTCGCCGGCTTGGCGGCCTTCTCCGCGCGGGCGGGCGCCTCCTTGGACGGGCGCATGTCCTCGGCGAGGCCTTGGGGGCGGCCCCCGGGGCAGAGGCCCCCAGGAGGCCGAGCTCGGCGTGCCGCGATGGGGGGGTCAGAACCGGCAGCGCGCGCGACGCGGCCGGCGCGCCCGAAGCCCGTCGCGCCAAAACTTGAGCCTGGTTGCGCTCGAAGCTCGAGGCGTCCTTCACGGGCGCGCCCCGCTCCGTCGCGGCCGCGGCCAGGGCGCGCGCTGCCTGCGCTAGGCCTCCTTGGGGGCCAGGCTGCGACGCGATAGCCTCGGGCTGCTTCTCCGCAGCGGCCGCGCGCGGCTGCGCCTTCGCTGCGGCGGCGATGCGCGCCGATGTCGGCTTCGGACTTCCACTCGGCGCCCCCCCCTCCCTCCTCCTGGATGGGCGCGCGCCCGCGCGTCGGCGTAGTCTGCCGACGACGCGGCCCCCATCTGCTCCGCCAGCGCTCTGGCGAGAGTCCCGCAGGGCGTCGCGGCGGGTCGGCTCGTCCACGCCGGCGCCGCGCGCCGGGCCGGCTCCTCCTGGTCGTAGGGCGGCAGCTCAGGAAGTGGCCCTGGGGGGCCTTGGTCGCCGGCGCCTGCGCCGCCGCGGGGCGGGGCGGCGCGGCTTCCGAACAGCGGATTTGACAGGGCGGCGCCAGAAGAACTGCAATCGCAGACGCGCCGCGCCAGAGTGCCTGGCGACGGAGAACAGCAACGCATCAAACAGGGGCGCGATCGAGAACTCCTGCTGGGGTCGACAGAAGAAAGACGGGGACGTCGAAGGCGCACGACAGGGTCGAGGGCTCGCTGGCCCGCGCGCGCGCGGAACGCGCCGGTCGAGATGGCGGGGCGGGCCTTTTTGCCGCCAGTTGCGCGGGTTCTGCGAGCGCGCCCGTGCCTCGTCAGCCGCGCGGGCCCTCGCGAATGAATCCCAGCGGGTGCAAGTCCAAGGGGGCCGGCCTCGCCGCTCGCCGCTTTCGAGGGGGGGGTCAATTTCAACGCAAAACAAAGAGGACGAAGTGAGGAGGGAAGTGATGATGGTGAACAGATTGAGCGCCGAATTTAAGGGGCTCGCGCCGAATTTAGGACGAAGTGAGGAGGGAAGTGATGAGGGTGAACAAATTGAACGTCGAATTTGGCGACGTCGCCCCGGCGGGCGCGGCCGCCTTGCCGGGCAGCCCGCGAGGGGGGCTCGCGCGCAACCGGCGCGCGTGGCCGCTGGCGGTGAACAGCCGCTCGCAGACAGAGCTACCCGCGACGCAAGAGGGCGCGCTGCTGCCGGCGCGGGCGCGCAGCGCGCGAACAGGCGAGCATCCGCAGCGCAAGCGGTCGGATTGCTGGCCAATGCGCGCGGCCCGCAAGATGGCGCGCGGCCCAGCAAAGGCGCGCGGGCTGCGCGCAGGAGCGCGCCCCAGCCAAGCCGCATGGCTCACGAACGGGCGCGTGGCCCAGCCAAGGCGCGCAGCCTGCGAAAGGGCGCGCGGCCCAGCCGACGCGCGCAGCCTGCGAGCGGGCGCGTGGCCCAGTGGCGGCGCGCAGTCTGAGGACGGGCGCGCGGCCCAGCCAAGGCGCGCAGCCGCATGGCCTGCACGACGCGCGCGAGCACGTAGCCCAGCCAAGGCGCGCAGCCGGCAACCAGGCGCGCAGCCCTGCAAAGGCGCGCAGCCCGCGAACCACGGCGCAGCCCAGCCCAGGCGACTAGCCCGCGAACGGGCACGTTGCCCAGCAAAGGCGCGCAGCCTGCGAACGGGCGCGTAGCTCAGCAAAGGCGAGTGGCCTGCGAACGGGCCCGTAGCCTAGCAGAGGCGCGCTGCCTGCGAACGGGCACGTGGCCCAGCCAAGGCGCGTAGCCGGCGACCGTGCGCGCAGCCCAGCAAAGGTGCGCAGCCCGCAAACCACGGCGTAGCCCAGCCCAGGCGAGTAGCCCGCGAACGGGCACGTTGTTCAGCCAAGGCGCGCAGCTTGCGAACGGGCGCGTAGCCCAGCCGAGGCGCGTAGCCTGCGAACGGGCACGTTGCCCAGCAAAGGCGCGCAGCCTGCGAGCGGGTGCGTAGCCCAGCAAAGGCGCGTAGCCCACGAACGGGCGCGTAGCCTAGCATAGGCGCGCAGCTGGCGATCGGGCGCGTAGCCGAGCAAAGGCGCATAGCCTGCGAACGGGCACGTTGCCCAGCAAAGGCGCGCAGCCTGCGAACGGGCGCGAAACCCAGCAAATGGAGGCGCGTAGCCTGCGAGCGGGCGCGTAGCCCAGCAAAGGCGCGTCGCTTGCGAACGGGCGCGTAGCCTAGCAGAGGCGCGTAGCCTGCGAACGGATGCGTAGCCCAGCAAAGGTGCGTAACCTGCGAACGGGCGCGTAGCCCAGCAAAGGCGCGTAGCCTGCGAACGGGCGCGAAGCCCAGCCGAGGCGTGTAGCCTGCGAGCGGGCGCGTAGCCCAGCAAAGGCGCGTCGCCTGCAATCGGGCGCGTCGCCCAGACCAGAACCGCACGCAGCGAATAGTTTTGTTTAGAATCCCGCACATCCTTAGGGAGACGCCAGGCAGCGGAAAATTCGGTTTAGAATTCCGCACATCCTTGACCCAGACCGCGAGGCCAGAAAAGGGCCACCCCGGGAGCCCTTGGCCCATGGGGCCGCCTCGGGCCCGTGGATGGATATTTGATACCTTGCCCCCGCACCAGATGGAAACCTTTTCACAAAGTGCCCTTTGTGGCCTATTCGAGCCGTAAGTATGCTTGCTATCCCGCCTCCGCGCCAAGCGGACACTGGAACGCTGCGAAACGCATACCCCTGCCGAGAATGAAACCCGCCGCTCCCGTGAGAGGTACCCAAGCCACGGGGCCTTTGGCACACAGAAACGCATGAATCCCATGAGCCATGGAGCAAATGAACCGACGGACCCCGCCTCAGTGGTAGATTTTCCTTCCCTGCGAAGTCGCCGATTCAGGGGGCATACAATCCGCCAGACCTTCCTTGTTATAAAACAAAAGATCTTCGGATCTCTGGGGCGGGGGATCGGGGGGGAGGGGATGGGAGGACGCCGCCCCTCCACACTGTCACCGATCCTGGCCAGCCCCCGCCCCGGGCTGATGATCGGCGGATACGCCTCCCAGCTTGGCTTGGATTAGGGGAACAAAAGTGACATAAACATAAAAACTCGGGGGTCCGCGCGGATTTCTCGGATCGGCGCTGGGGCCCCCCCTGGCGGAGCCTCCGGCGCCGCCCCTGGCGTGCCCCGCGCGCCACTGAGGGGGGCCCAGCGCGGATCCGAGAAATCCGCGCGGACCTCCGAATTTTTAGGTTTATGTCATTTTTTGTTCCCCTAATCCTGGCCTGGATGGGCGTGTCCATCGACCCTCTGCCGCCCCTCGGCTGGCACGGCTGGGGTCGGAGCGGGCGGGTGCTTCGCGCCCCCTTCCCCCTGCGGCCTCGCCGCGTGAGTGTGCCTCCCTCCTCTGCCTGTCTTTGCGGCCGTCAGCACATCGTTGGGGAGGGGAAAAAACACACAGACACAATTAATCTTCGATTCCCCAGAAAATATGGGAAAATATGGGAAGTGGGGGGGAAGACAAAAACCCAGAAAATATAGGAAAATATGCGGAATCATTTTATTTGTGTGTATTTATTTGTGTGTTCGTGGGCCCCTTCAATCGTCTTCGGCACCGCCTGATCCCGAGGCGTTGCCTCCTCCTGGCCTTGTCGTGAGGCCTCTCCTTCTACCCCCCCCCTCGTTAATTCAAGCTTCGCGCGGCCCGCTTAGCTTCGACCGGAAGAGGTGCGCTCTCTACCCGCGGATCAAAAACTGTCTTTGCGGCCGTCTCTCTTCTTTTCCTCTTCCCCTTGCATGCGGGACATTTCGCAGTGCTGTAGCCAGGCTTGCTCGGACGCGCGAGCGGATCGCCTCTGCTGCGCCGCGGCGGAAAAAGTTGTTGCTCCCGTTGGCGGGAAGAGATGGGAGAGGCAGTCAGCGGAGGATGGAGTACCCATGCCGCTACCCTTGCCTCGTTTCCGCCTTTTTGGGCCTTCGGGGAGGCCTTCGTCGCCACCGCCGGATTCGCCTCGAACTCTTAGTCGAAACGATCCCTGGAGAGGTCCGGGGAGTAGCGGCATCGGCACCTCTCTAATCTTTGGGATTTCAGCTCAGGGGCGGCAAGAGCGGCAAGGGCGGCTCCAGCAAGGGCGCCGGCGACCAGGGCGGCGGCTTCCAGCTCGACGAAGGCAGCCTCATGCCTGGAATCGTGTCTACTTCGTGCAGCAAGATCACGGTGGATGGGAAGCGGGTGCTGACCACTGACCACAGCCGCCCATCAGATATGGGCGGCGCTGCGCAAAAACAGCATTGCGGGCGTTGTCGCCTCGCTCCTGGCGCCGGGACTTCTCGCCCAGGCCCAGTATTTTTGTTTTGCCATGTGGGTCCCTTTTTTTCTTGGGCAAGCTACTGTTCAGTCGGGCGTGTCCCTCTACAGGAGGAATGTTCAAAAATAGAACAAAATAGTCAGGGGACAAATTTTTGAATATTTGCAAGCATTTGTTTGATATCTTCCTGATTACTTATGATTTCTCATCCAAAATCCGCCTATAGGAGGACACGCCCGCCCTAAAGCTACTGGGCCTCGCGGGCCCGAAGCGTCAGACAGTCTGGGCCTGGACAGGCAGGCCCAGGCAACAGGTGCAGTGCCTCCTCGACCTCTGAGGCGCGGGAGAACGGCAGAGACGGCGTGCAGGGCATGCCAGAGCTTGGTGCTGGAAGCGACAGGGGTGTTTTTTCACCCGTTCCGTTTTGCCGTTTTTACCGCTTCCGACGCCGTGTTCTGATTGGTTCCGTCGCCGTTTCTTTTACCGGTTCCAGCTCTGGTTCCAATCCTGGAGCCGTTTTTCTGCCGTTTCTGGTCGCCGTTTTTGGCCGTTCCCATTTTCAAGAGACTTTTTCAAAAACGGTGAAAAAAGGCCCTGACGTTTCCAGGATCCACTAAGTGCCAGAGTGTCTCCATCCTTCACCCCAAGTGATCTCGACCTTCCACGACCGCGAGTCTGCCTTGACGAGGCATGCTGGTTCCCGGAGCTCCCGACTTCTGTGCCGGACCATTCTCTGACGGTCGCGGGGCCCGAGCGCGTTTCCCAGCGGCCGCAAATGGGGACACACAGTCGGATTTGACCAGTAGGACAACCCTTTCAGATCAGGGGTGGTCCTCGGAAGGGTCTTGTGTCCTCTCGCGTGCCCTCCTCGATCAAGTCCGATTGTGCAACCGCTTCGGTCTTTCCAAGACGTCGGTCACAGGAGAGCAAGAGACCGACGCCAGCGAAAACCCATGCCTTTCTCTTTCCGAGACGTCGGTCAGAGGAGAACAAGAGACCAACGCCACCGAAAACCCATCGGGGGGACGAACCCCCCCAACCTTCCAGGAGGGCCGTAACATGGCACTAAGACCTAGACATCCAAATTCCTGCCGAGGCTTTGGGCAGCCCAGCTCGGCCTATGGGTACGGTGCCGTTTTTTTTTATACATGCTCCGCGTGCGGATCATGTATTAAACTTGCAGGGATTCAATATTAGATACAACGATGAGTTCATGCAGACATTTATTCATTCATTAATCATGTATAAACAAATCCTATGTTTTTAAGCATCCTATGTATCAAGCGCTGCCCTGTATATAGAGGGCTGTTTTGTTGGCAACCTGGAAGGTCCTGGGCCCTGGGCGGTGGCACGCCCGCCCCCGGGCCGGCCTCCCCCCGAGGGGCTCTCGACGGCGGTGGCTTCCGCTTCTGGTTTCGGTAAACGGGGTAGGGTTTTGGCAGTTTTTCGGTAACTGGAACAGGCGTTTCGGCAACCTAGGGAGGGGTTTCCAACCGGGGAGGGTTTCGAGAACGGCGGGAAGGGTTTCGGTAACGGAGGCGGGGTGTTTCGGTAACGGGAGGAAGGGTTTCGGTAACGGGGGGAAGGGGTTCAATAACACGAAGCGCCTCCGGGCTGGAGGTCCAGGCACGGGCTGGCCCGGCTCGAGATGTGCCGCAGGGCTCGTCGGGGGCGGAAAAGAGGGGGGTGATGACTAGGGGGGGGTGGATATCATGGCGCGGGCCATGACATCTCCCCAGATCTCATGGTGCCTCTTCTTATTTCATTACGCCCCTGGCCCCCCCGCTGGGCCGCGCACATGCCGCCGGTCATGATTTGCACCCCCCCCTCTTGGACACCCCCTTCTTGGCCGCTCCCGAGCTCGGAGGCACATCAGTGGCATAAACCTGTTTTTTCTTCGGAGGTCCGCGCGGATGTCTTCGATCGGCGCTGATCGGCGCCACCCGACGCCGATCGGCGCCGAATCGGCGCTATCGCATCGGCTGCCAGACGCTAGTCGACGCCTAATGCATCTCCAAGACGGAAAATTTCGGACCAGGCTAGGACGAGGATCAATTCGTTTCAGAGCGATGCGGATCCGGAACGCTCTGAGAAGGCCGCTGCGACAGAGACATCCTCCAGAGCCGCCGGATCTCAGAGATTCTCGATTTGTCCTCGCCCGACTTTGCCCTCGTCATGGCTTCGTCTTGAAATTACAAGGGCCTGCAAGGCTCCCATCTGATCTGCTACCGACCCACGCCGTCGCTCCCGCTGCCATCCCACGATCCTCGCGAAAACCACCTGACGGGGGTCGAGAACCCCGGTGGTGACCTGTCGTCACGGCGCAGGGTCGTTCTCGATTTGGTCCATCCGATTGCGAATCGATTCTGAGATTCCTGAGGAGGGGAGAAACACAGAAAAACACCCTCACACACATACACAGACATGCACAGACACACACACACACACAGACACACACACACAGACACACACACACACACACATACACACCTTTACACACAGAGACACAAATAATCGTTGATTCCCACGAGAATGCGGGAAACCATGGAAAGTGGAGGGGAAGACGAACATCCAGAAACTACAGAAGCATATGGGTAATCTTGTCATTTGTGTCTATTTACTTGTGTGTCCCTGGGCCCCTTGAGTTCCGAGGACACGATGCGGCCCGATGCTTGCATTGCGTTGTGGCGCATCCTCTCGCAGCCAATCCGATTGGATTTCGACATCGTGCCGATGCAGCCCGATCCGATGCGCATTTAGTGGAAGCCCATGCCAAGAGACACCCTGCTTGCCTTCAGGTGGCCCTGGGTTTCTTGGGTTTGAATGGTTTTGCGGCGGAGAGCGTGACGTTCCCACACCAACAATGCATGGACGTCCTGGGGCCTCCGGGCTGGGTTTCTTGCGGACGGTTCCTTGTGGTCGAGCTCTTACTGCACGACGGAGAGAGAGAGAGAGAAAGAGAGAGAGAGAGAGATGAGAGAGAGAGATGAGAGAGAGCAGCAAAAAGAGGGGGAGAGAGAGAGAGGGAGGAGGAGGAGGAGGAGGAGGAAGAGGAGGAGGAGGAGGAGGAGCAGGAGGAGCAGGAGGAGCAGGAGGAGCAGGAGGAGCCAATTCGATGCCGACGGATCCTGCGGCGCCGCCCGGCGTCCTTTTCCGCGGCGCCCGCCCTCCGCGACCGGGCCTCCACGGGACCGCCTTTGGGCCCGGGATTCGGGCGGCCTCGTCGACGTTCGCCTCGTCGTCGTCGTCGTCCTCCTCCTCGTCCTCGTCCTCGTCGTCGTCGTCGTCGTCGTCGTCGTCGCCAACGTCGTCGTCGTGCCCAGGGGCCTTAGCTATCCACCAGGACGTCGGCCCTGGGCGGGTCTTCAGTGGAGGCCTGGCGCGGTGTCGGCCTCCCTGTCTCCCCCGAGGTGGGAGAGGCGTTCGTGCTGCCCCAGGACTCGGGCACTGAGAGAACGCTGATGGGTTTGTTTTCCACCACCACTATAAGCTGGAGGGGGGAAGGAGGAGGAGGACGAGGAGGAGGAGGACGAAGAGGAGGAGGAGGAGGAGGAGGAGGAGGAGGAGGAGGACCCTCTTCCCCCTAACACTTATGGTGGTGGTGGCGGAAAAAAGGCCCATCAAACGCCCTCCCTGACAAGTCGACCGAAGAAGTCTGCACGGGCTCACCTGCCATCGGCACCCGGGCGTACCGGTGCAGTCCTCAGACGGTTTCGCTAATCGACGTGAGTTTTGCAGGACGCAGTCGGTTGTGTTTGGAGGTCGATGAGCTATCCCGCCTGGTTCCACTTGGAATGCAGTGCCGTGCATGCATGGAGTGCACGTGACATTTTTTTCTAGAGGGCGTTTTGCTAAAGGGCATTTTGTGAATCCTCGAAGGACCCCTCATCACCAAGCCTCCCAAGCGGTGTCCGAGTAGATGTGGTCGGAGGATCGCCCCGCATCGCCGATGGATCGGCGATGCGGCTCGATGTGGAGCCTGGTATTCTCTGCGCCAACCTGCCGATGCACCGCCGGCGTCGCCAACGCATCGCCGCTGTATCGGCGATGCATTGGGGATTCGGCGAGATCCTCTGGCCCCGTCTCTTTCCCTCCGACGCCTCCGACGGATGAGGCCTGGTCGTCCAGGCGCGGCGGCAGGCCGCGCGTTATTCGCCCTGGCATTGGCCACGGGTAGCGGGAAGTCTCGCATGTTTCACAGACCTCGCAGAACAGAACGGCGCTGTGTCACTCCGTGAGCATCATGCGCCTACAACAAACTCAGAGCTACTGGGCTGGGACAAGAGGACGGGGCGGGGACGGGCAGAGGAGGCAGAGGAAAAGTTGGGAGGGAGGAAAGGGGAAAGACTTGTCCCAGCCTGAGCTTTGACGGCTCAGACGAACGCTTTGGTTTGGTGCAGGATCTAGAGAGTTGTCGGACTTAACCGACACAACCCCTCCGCAAGCGTAGAACATATGACTGGCGCATCAGCCTCCTCCACCCTTGCTCAGTGCAAGTTATGGCCAGCACCCGCACCCCCCCCTCAAAGGGCGAGGAGAGTGGGGGCCAAAGATGGCAAGGGGTGGAGGTCTTCCCAGAAGCATCCCTGAAACATTGCAGGAGCCTCGTGACCTCAGCGTTCTGGTTACTGGACTGGAGGGTAGTTAGGACCTGGGGCCTTGACCACTTTGGGTCAGGTCGCCTTGGGAGCCTTGCCGAAAAGAACCTCAAAGGGGGCCACGCTTTCAGCACTTGTAATCCACCAGGGACAAGGCTCTGATATTCGGATTTCGCAGCGGTGTGCAGTTACGCCCCGAGCTTCGCAAGATGGTCCGACAGTGTGGGCAGGGAAATTTATTCATTATCCTCCTCCTCCGTCCGAGCTTGTATTCTCTTGATGTTGTTTGATCCTCTCCAGGTAATGTGTGCTCTTTTCCGTGGGTCGACCGCTGCACTTTGTATCTTATTTATATTGCGTTGCCGTGTATGGCACTCTCAGAGTAGTATCTGGTTGCAGTAGTGGAGAACTCGGTTCTTTCAGGAGTGCAACTTCCATGGAGATGATGGGCGTACAATGTTTTCCCACAGGCGATGGTACGTGTGTGTATGAGTCAGCGCCAGCCAGTGGGCCCTTGAGAATCCCAATTTGCTAAAGCCCTCCCACGACCTGGGAAATGTCACCTCGCTCTTATCCTCTTCTTCCTCCTCCTCCTCCTCCTCCTCCCCAGAATGCTCCGTAGCCATTCTGGCTCAAGGCCAAAATGGTTCCCTTCGAACTGCCTCTGCGGGGTAGGCTCCCATTCGGTTCCCGTCCTCTCAGGACCTTCAGGTGCGCTCTCCTCGCCCCGCGAGGGCTTGGCTGCCTCCTGTGCTTGGCGCTGGGCAACCTCTTCTGGTCCCTGCAGCTCATCGCATGGACTCCTCCGACACGGACGGTGCTCGCCGAAGTGCCAGCAGGAACGGAGGTTTTTGACGGTTCCCCTCGTAAAGAACCCTCTCGACGACGACACCGTCGGCCCCAAGATTGCGACCGGAAGCCGCAGCGCTCCCAGCAGCAATCCTGCGAAGAGCGACGAGGAGGCGCAGGTCGACCTGGGGGACCACATCCGCGACCTGGTGGCGCCACCGCTCCTCTACCGTTCCCCGTTCATCTTCCGTCGCCGGACTCGTTCCTCGCTGCCCACGACGCTGCCGCTACACTCCCTTTTCACAAGAACGTGCCAAGGATCCTCTGGCGCGTGCTGACCCGTGGCAAGGGCGGCCTGGAGATCGTTCACTTGCTCGAAAACAGCTTCAACCTGGCACCGCGGCAACGATCGGCGTCTTCCGCAGCGGCTGGTGGCCTCTAGGCGTTCACGAAAGCCCTGCATGACCAGCCCACGTCGACACCGCGCCCGCCAATTTCAAGGTCGACACAGCCCGCACCGTCGCCAAGGCCATCCACGACTCCCAGACACTCCTTTCCAGACGCATTGATGGCACTGGGGGCGAGATTGCATCCCTGCAGCAGCGCATCTCAGCTTCGGAGAAGGCCCAGGACGAGACGAAGCAAGCTGTCGCCGACATACAAAGGGCCCTCGCTCTGGCTGAAGCTCAGGAGCCCATCACCGACCTCGCTGCGGAGGCGGACTTTGACAGTGCTCCAGATCCGCCCGTATTCAAAATTGGTTGTGCCGAGCTCGTTTCTCCAGCTCAAGATCAGCAAGGTCTCGCTGCCCGGTTTTCTGATTCGGGAGCTCATTTGTCCAACGCCACTCTCGTCGGGGACGCCCCTGCCATGAGGTTCATCGCCCGTCTTCTCGGAGGCCCTGCTCTCGCCGCCCCCCGAGCCGCTGCTCCTGCCCGAGGCCTTTGAGTGCAAGGAGGTGTTTGGAATTCCAGACGCACGCAGTCAAAGGTCAGGTTCTTCAGCTCTATGTCAGCGCAGACCGCAGCCCTCGACAGCTTCGGCGGGAGATCCAGACACGTCGCCTTCATCGTTTGTTCCCTACCTAGGCTCTGCCTAGAAGGGTTCTTACTCGGTGTGCTTAAAGGGCCGGGCAGTGGAACCCGCCCCGGGCGGTTCCCCCAGTATCCGCCCCGCGGTTCCCCCAGCTACGTCCCCCTAGCTTAGCGTTGCTTATCTCATCTTAGCTAAGCTTATTTCATGTTAGCTTAGCTTAGCTTCATCTTAGCTCAGGTGTTGCTTAGCTAGCTTACCGTCATCTTAGCTTCGCTTAGCTTTAGCATAGCAGAGCACAGCATAGCATAGCGTAGCATAGCATAGCGCAGCATCGCATATCATAGCATGGGTGTAATTCCCTACCTAGGCTCTGCTTAGAGGGTTAGGTTAGCTTTGTTTATCTTAGCATAGCGCAGCGCTGCATTAGCATAACATAGCATAGCATACCATAGCCAAGCGTAGCATAGCATAGCGCAGCATAGCATAGCATAGCATAGCATAGCATAGCATAACATAGCATAGCGCAGCTTAGCATAGCATAGCTAAGTTTAATGGGCCAGGCAGCGGGGCTCGCTCCCCCGGCGGTTCCCCAGGCATTCGCCCCGCGGTTCCCCCAGTGACGTTCCCTTAGCTTCGCGTTGCTTATCTCATCTTAGCTGAGCTTATTTCATCTTACCTTAGCTTAGCTTCATCTTACCTCAGTTTTTTCCCTACCTAGGCTCTGCCTACAAGGGTTCTTACTCGGTGAAAGGGCCGGGCAGTGCAACTCGCCCCGGGCGGTTCCCCCAGTATCCGCTCCGCGGTTCCCCCGGTTACGTCCCCTTAGCTTAGCGTTGCTTATCTCATCTTAGCTAAGCTTATTTCATGTTAGCTTAGCTTAGCTTCATCTTGGCTCAGGTTTATCTTAGCTTAGCTTACCGTCATGTTAGCTGCGCTGAGCTTTAGCATAGCAGAGCACAGCATAGCATAGCGTAGCATAGCATAGCGCAGCATAGCATAGCGCAGCATCGCATATCATAGCATGGGTGTAATTCCCTACCTAGGCTCTGCTTAGAGGGTTAGGTTAGCTTTGTTTATCTTAGCATAGCGCAGCGCTGCATTAGCATAACATAGCATAGCATAACATAGCCAAGCGTAGCATAGCATAGCGCAGCATAGCATAGCCAAGCGTAGCATAGCCTCGCATAGCGCAGCTTAGCATAGCATAGCTAAGTTTAAAGGGCCGGGCAGCGGGGCTCGCCCCGGGCGGTTCCCCTGGCATCCGCCCCGCGGTTCCCCCATTGACGTTCCCTCAGCTTCGCGTTGCTTATCTTATCTTAGCTGATCTCATTTCATCTTACCTTAGCTTAGCTTCATCTTACCTCAGTTTTATTCCCTACCTAGGCTCTGCCAAGAAGGGTTCTTACTCGGTGAAAGGGCTGGGCAGTGCAACTCGCCCCAGGCGGTTCCCCCAGTATCCGCTCCGCGGTTCCCCCGGTTACGACCCCTTAGCTTAGCGTTGCTTATCTCATCTTAGCTAAGCTTATTTCATGTTAGCTTAGCTTAGCTTCATATTAGCTCAGGTGTTTCTTAGCTTAGCTTACCGTCATCTTAGCTTCGCTGAGCTGTAGCATAGCATAGCATAGCGCAGCATAGCATCGCATAGCGCAGCCGCAGCATAGCATATCATAGCATAGCCCAGCATAGCATAGCATTAACAGGGGTGTAATTATCTTAGCTTGCTTACCTTCATCTGAGTTTCGCTGAGCTGTAGCATAGCAGAGCACAGCATAGCATAGCATAGCGTAGCATAGCATTGCCTATCATAGCATAGCCCAGCATATCATAGCATAGCGCAGCATAGCATAGCATAGCATAGCATAGCATAGCATAGCATAGCATAGCTTAGCATAGCGCAGCAAATCATAGCATTGCATAGCATAGCATAGCGCAGTATAGCATGGCATCGCATAGCATAGCATAGCATAGCATAGCATAGCAACTGATGCTGCTTTCCTAGGGGCCCCGACTTGTAGGTCGGGTCGCACTGGGGTAATTCTTCGATGTGCTACCCTGACGCAGACATTCGCCCCTGCAAGCAGAAGGGGCGCATTACCAGCGGCGGTGTCCCGCTCGCGCGTCTGGAGGTCGGCACTACCGCCGCTGCCGGGACCAAGCTGGTCTGGAACCTCCATCTTACGCACGACGTACAGCTTGATACAGCCGCCATTACCAAGTCTTTCCACGATTTCTTCTCGGAGGACAAGGGCTTCTCGTGGGAGTAGCATTCAGCGCAGCCGCGGCGCCCTGGCATTTCGCCTGGCAACAAGGAGTGCTAGAGGGCTCCTGACTGTCAATCTTCGTCGGCGCAATGCCAAGTTCTCTTTGCTCCTGCCGCTGATGCGCCACAAGTACTTCATTCGTCTTCAGGAAGAGCATGGCGACCTTCGTAGGCTCCGCCGTGCTATACATGCCCTCCCCGTTCAATCTGATATCATGCATGCTGATCGTGGCGATCCTGATCTCGGTGGCACGGCCTTTCTCATCCCCCAGGACCCAGGCATGGACCTGATCGATCTCCACCAACAAGATTTGCAAGAATTCTACCTCCTCATATGATTCGCCCTCGTCCTCTGACACCTCCACTGGCGAACAAGCCGGTCCTGGTCCAGATGTTCAAGACGGAGCCACCAACATTGGACCCCTATTTCTTCATTTTTTTCACGGGACCTCCACGGCTCGCCGGCCCTGTTTCAGCGGCGCCCGATTCTGCTGGCTCCACGTGATGACCAAGCCGCACCAGACCCTGCTGCTCAACTCTAGCACGTGATAGGTCTTATCTCTGAACACTGGTTCTCCAGCATTCGTTTCAACGACGCACAGATGGACGCTTTGGCTCAACGGATCGATTGGTGTGTTCTGTTTGTACTTCGACAGCGGCAACACGATCGGTTCGACCCGCTCTTTGCGCATGTCGACGATGACTTGTATGCCGCCACTACTCAGAGCTTTGCGGAGAACATGCGTAGAATGGCATGTTCTCCATGTAGCGGTCGATCGCGATGTGAATCGTCTGTTCGTCGTCAGCGAGATTGTTAGCAACCCTTGGCGCTGGCGCGAGTATGCCCATCGTCGCCAGCTCTATGAACGGCTCCGAGGTTGGCATGTCCCGCATCACTCTCGCGACTTCGCTCCCCCCCCCCCCCCCCAGGTCCTGAAGGAAGGAGATTTGGACGCCATCCAGAACCATTCAGAGGACGCCTCGATGCTTCAAGTTTAGGCTCGTTCGCCAGCACGAGCTCAGGTTGTCCAACCAGTTGCCGACATGTCACCAGGCTTGCTCGGCGCCGCGCCCTGGCTTGCTCGGCGCCGCGCCCTGGACCGCCGCCCACTGCGACCCGTCGAACATCTGGCCCCTCAGGCTCTACGTCGCGCCCAACGGGCGCGGGTTCGGCAACTCCTCGTGGCGCGACTTCCCGCTGTGGTTCAAGCACCTTGCCTGCAAGATCTTCCACGCTACTTGAGAACGCTTTGGTTAGCTCGTCGCATGCGTCTAGGTTGGCCCCCCCGGGCAGGTGGCAGCCGCGCCCGCGGTCCCTCCCCGCCGCAGTAAGGGACATGGGAAGGGGGCAGTTTCGGGACACTCTAGTGCCAGCTCTCCGCCAACAGCGACTCCCTCCGGTCGCTTCGCGCCCGCAGCTGCTCCTACGTCGACGCCGTTATCCTCGACCCCGGCGCTCTCGTCACTTGTGCGAAGGTCAGACCTCTCTCTACCAGCGACAACGTTGACTGGCGCGATCTCCTGGACTTCTTCTGGCCCTCGGCCTCCGGCCTCGCCCCGGCAAGCCACAGTGTCTCATCGTGTGTTGACTGCCAGCGCGGTGCGCTCGATGGAATATTTTTCAGGGTCGAGAATGTCGCCACCATGCTGCATATTTGCAAGTATGACCTTCCTGCAGCTGAGCGCAAGACGATATTTCAACATTGGCAAGCGGCCCAGCGCTGGGCGCAGCCGCGCCCAATAGAGAGGATCTTCCAGGCTATGGGCGACTTCGCTCGTGACGAACCCGCAGCGCAAGTCCATCGTCCTGGGCCTCTTCAATTTCCCGCGCCCGGTGGACGCACTTTTCAGCAGTCCAGTTGGAGGCGGCACTTCTCTCCCATGACGGAAATCACCTCTGGGGAATCGACGCGATGCGACACCGGCGCAGCCGCCAAGACCCGCGTCGACCGCATCTTTTGCAGCCTTCCTGCTCATGCGTTTCCCGACCCCCAGCTTCAGGTTCGCGTCCAATGTGACGCCACCATTCTCAGCGACCGTCGACTCAGTGACCGCGCTGCTCTAGCGCCACATGCCGATATGGCGACCCCGCGCAAGGAAGACACCCAACTTGTCCCAGAGTTCCTCTTCGCGCCCCCCTTATGCACCAAGTTCCCCAACCTACTCTCCCAGCATTCCATGGGCCTCTCAGCTGTTCCGACCCTGGCGTGGAGGGCGATCAAAGCGAACGCGGTCGAAGCAGCGCGCCTCGCAGGCCCTCGCCGAGGCGCAGCTGCCGGTAAACCGATTGATCTCCCGAGCGGCGTGGCGCCAGGAGATCTCGCTCGCTGCCGCCCTCCTCTTCGTGGGCCCGCGTGCCGCCCCTTTCCTCGACGAGGAGGCTTTCGCGGAGCTCCCCCAGAAGGCCCACCGTGGCCACTGCGTCGCGCAGAAGCGACTGGCCACAGCCGCAGCTCAGCGCGCTAATCGAGCAGGACGGGAGGTAGAAGGCGCTCGCTAGCAGAAAGCCGCCCGCGCTGCACGTCGATGCGCCCGTGCCCGGGCGCGCTCTGCTCGCGTCGCCCAGCTGGTTGGCACCCGCATCCCCGACGAGTGGGCGATCGCCAAGTCCCCCAGCGACATGGCGCAGGCGCTCCAGGCCCACTGGCTTTCCGTTTTTGCCCGCAAGGATGTCGACCGCCCCTCCACCAGAGCATTTGTTCGACAGCGTGCCCCCCCTCTTTCGCGACCCCCGCAACTTGCTCTACCTACTCCTGCTATTCTTCGCAGGACAGCCCTGCGCGCCAGAGCTTCTGCGCCCGGCCCCGATCGGCCCCCGTGCCGCGCATGGCCATCGGCACCTAATGCGCTGGATGCCTTCGGCGACCAGATCTGGAGCGCGCTGGAATCGGGTCGGGCGCCGACAGGATTCAACGATTGCATTTTGTCGTTCATTCCGAAGGGGGCGGATGAGGGCGACGCATCAGCATGCGCAGGGACGCCTGACATCTTACGTCCCAATTGCGCAAGAACGCTGACAGCAAGTGGTTCCCGGCCGTTCCTAATGGACAGATGCGTATACCTGTTGAGGAACAATCCCACCATATTCAGCAGGGCTTCGTCCGTTGCCGTAAAATTTCTGCCGCAACATCGTTATCATGGACGCACTCGGACGAGCCGCAGGCCTTCCCCTTGACGCAGGTTCAGATCGACCCGTTCAAGTTCTTTTCGACATTGCGGCAGCGTTTCCATCCCTGGGCCGTGATTTGTTATTTACCACTTTGTCGAACTTCTTTTTCGATCAGGGTTTTGCGAATGCTGTCCGCGCTCTTGATCGCGACGCTCACGGAGTCGTCGCGCTAGCTGGGGACCGCCACTACATCTGTCCCCTCTCAGCTGGCGTTGCGCAAGGGTGCCCCCTCTCAGGCACGGTCTAGGCCGTTGCCAAGAATGTTGTCATTCGCGCCATCGACGCAGAGATTGGGTCCCCTGATAAGGGGTACCGCAGCGGCATGCGCTGACGACTTGGGGCTGCGCCTCAGTCGGCCCCTGGACCTTCCTGCGCTGCGCCCGGTCTTCCACGCCGCCGAGCGTCTTGGGCGCCGGCGGCTCCATTCAAAGAAGTGCATCGTCATGCCGCCATGGGCCGCAACGACACCGCACGCGCAGAATGATGTCCGAACTTATCTCGGAGCTTGCGTCCCTGAGTGGCAGTTCTCTGACGTTCAAGACGCTGGCACTTGCCATAGTGCGAAGTTTGGGCCTGCGGCAAGTAATCAGTTACAATGGCAGGCGTCCTCCAGCAAATGGTGGATGCGTATTGTGGCACCATCTAGCCCGGGTGCTCCTACGGACGCGTTGGCCAGTCTGCGTCAGGCATTGCGCATTGCGGTCGCCGGCTACCTCGCGCAGTTTGTTGACCTCCCTCGCGATGTCTTACGGCGCGAGATCCATGCCATCCATCGAGTTCTTAGGCTTCCGCCCAACACTATGCGACTTACGGATATCGTGGCCCTCGCCACTTGGTCTCCGCTCCGCCCCCCTACCCCGCAGGGGCTGGCTCCCTACACCATTGCCCCACTATGGCGTGCCTCCCACTGCGCGACTCGAGATTGGTGGCCATTCTTCGACATCCTGAGTGTCGCGGCTCTGGGACACCTCCCGCTGGCGTCGCATGCTAGGGGCCGCTGGCCACCTGCACTCTGGAAGACTCAGATGGCATGCATGCGGCGTTTCGCCCGCGGTCTGGAAGGGCTCGCGGTCATCCCCTTCAAGGTCGACTCTCGTCAGATCCGCCCGACAGTCGACAACGTCCAGAACCAGCTTTCCGATGCCATCGCCGAGGGATCTCGACCGCGCCCACGGCGCTTGCTGCAACGAGCTGTCACTCAGCTGTCACATCGTCTGTGGCTCACCTTCTCCAAGAGGATCGCAGCGTGGTTTGGCCCAGATGTTGTTCCTCCCGATCTGCAGTGCCTCTGGCTCCACTTACGTCCACATATGTCAAATGTCGGCATCCTGGCGTTGGGCGGTGCTCAGAACTATACGCGGGGGGGGGGGGGCGGGTGGCATACTACTCGCAGGATGCATGTGTGGCCCGACAGGGCGAGTTGCATTCTGGGCTGCAGTGTTGCTGACGCTATAGCCCCTTCCCTTCAATGCCCTCGTCTGACTCATCTCACGCGTCTACCTCGCACGTTGACGCATTCGCAGCCATTGGCACACGTTGGGATCGGCGCACTCTCTGATTACCCAGTGGGCCCACATCGTGAGCAGTCTCTTCCGAACGCCATCAAGCGCCCGGTTCCCGCCTACTACCTCGTTCTCGAGTTGCGCCACACGCAGACAGACGCTTCGCAAGCGTCGCAATGCGACTCGCGCCTCCGAGCTCCCCGTGCGGCCCGCGATCGGCTTTAACATGGTGCAGTCCCGACTCCAGTGCCAGTGCTTCCTCGGGCTCCGCCTCCAGCCGCTGCTGGCGACCTCATCCCGGTGGGCCCCGCGCCCGTCGCCCTGCCGAAGATCCCCGAGGCGAAGTCCATTTGTGCGCTGACATCGACCGCGCTAGCCTCCCGAATATGACTGCGACTGGCGAGTCCCCCAATCGCATGCTGGGCCGTGGCATCACCCCTGCGGGGATCGTCATCCAGGGTGGCGACAACGGCTGCGGCGTCGTTGCAGCTCGTCTTCCCGGCACCGAGAGGCAGCCCCGACGCATCATGGAGGCGTTGTTCAAGCTTCTCCCCTTTATATCATACCACATGGGGACCTGGCCGCTTCGCCTCCTGCGGAGGCGCTCGCGCCGACCCCCGCACATCGCGACCATGGCTCTCCCATCGAGGCTCCCGACGCGCTGGGCGTTGGCAGCCTTGTGGTTGCACTATCTCCACGGCCCCCCGAAGTTTCTCATGACGAAGCGCTTGAACGTTCTGCTGCCGAACCATCGTCGCGCTCCGTCGCTTGTGGCGACCACGGCTACAACATTAACATTACCCCGTTCTGTGATGTTTCCATTCCAGCGGTACCACCTGGACATTCTCGGCCTCACGAAGTTCATCTGCCACCCGTGGAGGCCATTCGCATTGGCTCTCTAAATGGGCCACTTCCTACATGCATCAGCAAAGAAGTTTACCTCGATGGCCACCCGAACGTGATGATGGTTGGCGAGTCCCCCAACCACGCGCTGGACAGCGACATCGCCCACGCGGAGCCCCTCGACCAGATCTGCGACAACCACATTGTCGCCGAGGCGCGCAGCCAGCTGGGCCTCCTCACCTAGGCGCCCCCCCGCGGTCCGCGGCGGCGAGGCGCGAAGGATGGACTCGTCCCCTTAGTCCACTGCTGCTCCTCCCCAGAATGCACGGGAGGTAAAGCAGTCAATTCGTGTTTTCTAGGACCCGCCAGTGGGTACGCTCCACCCCCTCCGCCTCCTCGCGTCCCGCCGCAAGCTTCGAGCCCCCCACCCATGCCTGCCTTCCCAGCTGCACCGCAGCCTGGCGCGCCGCCCCTCACTTCTCTTTCCGTCGCGGGACGCAGCGATTGCAGGAGTCATCCCGCCGTGCTGAGATCGCGAAGGCTTTACGGCTGGCGCCGCCGACCCTTAAGGGGAGGCGACGACGACGCCGGCGACGGCGAAGGTGACGACGACGACGACGACGCCGACGCTCTGGAGCCGAAAGCTTCTCCCAGGGAGGGGTGCCCCCCCCCCTCCCCTGGGGGAATCACACCATGTCACAACCCCAAAGGCCCCCTCTCCCCTCCCCCCCGTGGCGGGGGAGTGATCAAACGGGAAGGGGCTCCCCGTCGACTCGATTACGACGTTGCTCGATTTCCATTTGGCTGGAGCGCTTTAGGGGGAGCAGCGACGACGACAATTCAAACAGAAAAGCCTCTCACACACGCTGACAGGATCGGCGGATTTTGAATGATTTTGTAGGGTCGTGGTTCCCCAGCCCATTACATACCCCGTAGAGTCTTAGTGCACCCAGCTGTCGACAGTTGCTTCGAAGAGCTTTCAAAGACCTTGAACTGCTCCACCGTCGCCGCCTCGTCCTTCTCCTCCTTTTCCTCCCTTTCCTCCTCCTCCTCCTCCTCCTCCTCAGAGAGAAGGAGAGAGAGAGAGAGAGGGAGAGCGATAGACAGAGAGAAAACCAGCCAAACATCACAACACACAACCATTACATGTCGCGTACTGGTCCTCCTCCTCCTCCTCCTCCTTCTCCTCCTTCTCACCCGTCATCGCCAGGACATGGCGGGCCAGCTCGGCGACTGGAGGGACGCGGGGGAGATCGTTGGCCATTGGGCGGGCGAGTTCAAGTGGAACCCGTCGGACAACTATCGAAGACGCCTTCGGCGAGTCACCGCCGCCACCCGGGCGACGCAGATAAATTGTGTCGACTGCGCCGGCATTCGCGCGCACGGTGCCCGCGTAAGGTCGCGCGTAAGCGCCCTGGTTTCCGACGTAGCGTGACACGCTGGCGGTCCGCGCAAGCCGCGGCGTAAGGTCGCTATGCCATCTCGCGTTGAGGCCCGTTTCTTTGCGTCGCTCGCCTGTGCGGCCACTTTTGCGGACTGCGTGCTCCAGCAGCCGTCGCGGGAACGGCCACGGTGATCATTCGGGAGGGGCCTTCGGAGGCCGACCTGGGTGGGGCGTTTCTTGGGCCTTCTGAGCTTCTTGGGAGCCCCGCTCGGGCCACATTGGGGCTGTCCTGGGCCGTCTCCAGGCCCTCTTGAGCCGACTGGCGTCTCCGGGTGCCATCTTGGGGGCTGCTCTTGTCCGTCTGGGGGCCCTCGTTGTTTGGCTCTTTTAGGCCGGGCGGAACTCATCGGACAACCATCTCGCACCCTTCGGCCTATCCCGCCAGCGGCTGCCAGCGTGGCGTCCACCTGTCGGGGCCATGGTGGCAGATACGCTTTCATCAGATGCGCAGCAGCACCTTTCACCTGCAGCCGTCCATGTTGTTTTGTTACACAAGTTCTGTGCTGGTCGTAGCCAACACGGGGTCACACAGCCTCGCTGGGTCACGGGGCCAACACGGGGTCACACCAGCCCCGTTGGGCTCCCGAGGGCTCCCGAGAGGGGTCACACGACATGCCCGCCAACACGGGTGCGTGACTGCCGCAAGTTGGCAACGCGACAAACCGGGCGCGGCCACCAGCCCCCACCCAACACCCCCAACACCGACACCTGAGCCTTCCTCCTGGGCCCTGGCCTTACGTCGGGGTTGTCCCTCTACAGGAGGAGTATTCAAATTATCCCGGCAAAGCAACCTAACAGCGAAGTGTCGGAGCATATTTGGAAGCATTCCCCTTAAGATTCAAATGAGAATCCAATTGTAGAATTCTGCTGTTCTCGCAGTCGTAGTCGCATTCGCGATGACAGTCGCAGTGGCAACGGCAGTCGCAGTCACAGCCTCAGCCTCAGCCTGCCTCAGCCTCAGCCTCAGCCTGCCTCAGCCTCAGCCTCAGCCTGCTTCAGCCTCAGCCTCAGTCTGCCTTCAGCCTCGGCCTCAGCCTCAGCCTGCCTCAGCCTCAGCCTGCATCAGCCTCAGCCTCAGCCTCAGCCTGCCTCAGCATCAGCCTGCCTCAGCCTCAGCCTCAGCCTCAGCCTGCCTCTGCCTCAGCCTCAGCCTGCTTCAGCCTCAGCCTCAGTCTGCCTTCAGCCTCGGCCTCAGCCTCAGCCTGCCTCAGCCTCAGCCTGCATCAGCCTCAGCCTCAGCCTCAGCCTGCCTCAGCATCAGCCTGCCTCAGCCTCAGCCTCAGCCTGCCTCAGCCTCAGCCTCAGCCTGCTTCAGCCTCAGCCTCAGTCTGCCTTCAGCCTCGGCCTCAGCCTCAGCCTGCCTCAGCCTCAGCCTGCATCAGCCTCAGCCTCAGCCTCAGCCTGCCTCAGCATCAGCCTGCCTCAGCCTCAGCCTCAGCCTGCCTCAGCCTCAGCCTCAGCTGCTTCAGCCTCAGCCTCAGTCTGCCTTCAGCCTCAGTCTGCCTTCAGCCTCGGCCTCAGCCTCAGCCTGCCTCAGCCTCAGCCTGCATCAGCCTCAGCCTCAGCCTCAGCCTGCCTCAGCATCAGCCTGCCTCAGCCTCAGCCTCAGCCTGCCTCAGCCTCAGCCTCAGCCTGCTTCAGCCTCAGCCTCAGTCTGCCTTCAGCCTCGGCCTCAGCCTCAGCCTGCCTCAGCCTCAGCCTGCATCAGCCTCAGCCTCAGCCTCAGCCTGCCTCAGCATCAGCCTCAGCCTCAGCCTCAGCCTCAGCCTCAGCCTGCCTCAGCCTCAGCCTCAGCCTGCTTCAGCCTCAGCCTCAGTCTGCCTTCAGCCTCGGCCTCAGCCTCAGCCTCAGCCTCAGCCTCAGCCTCAGCCTGCCTCAGCCTCAGCCTGCTCAGCCTCAGCCTCAGCCTCAGCCTGCCTCAGCCTCAGCCTCAGCCTCAGCCTCAGCCTCCTCAGCTCAGCCTCAGCCTCAGCCTCAGCCTCAGCCCTCAGCCTCAGCCTCAGCCTTCAGCCTCAGCCTCAGCCTGCCTCAGCCTCAGCCTCAGCCTGCTTCAGCCTCAGCCTCAGCCTCAGCCTCCTCAGCCTCAGGCTGCCTCAGCCTCAGCCTGCATCAGCCTCAGCCTCAGCCTCAGCCTGCCTCAGCATCAGCCTGCCTCAGCCTCAGCCTCAGCCTGCCTCAGCCTCAGCCTCAGCCTGCTTCAGCCTCAGCCTCAGTCTGCCTTCAGCCTCGGCCTCAGCCTCAGCCTGCCTCAGCCTCAGCCTGCATCAGCCTCAGCCTCAGCCTCAGCCTGCCTCAGCATCAGCCTCAGCCTCAGCCTCAGCCTCAGCCTCAGCCTCAGCCTGCCTCAGCCTCAGCCTGCTTCAGCCTCAGCCTCAGTCTGCCTTCAGCCTCGGCCTCAGCCTCAGCCTGCCTCAGCCTCAGCCTGCCTCAGCCTCAGCATCAGCCTGCCTCAGCATTCATAATGGCCCGGGAATGGAGTTCTGGGAACTGGAAGAACACGAAGTGGCCTACAGTTGGTTCCGCGCATTCAAAATCATGCTCAGGAATGGAGTTCTGGGAACTCGAAGACCACGAAGTGGCCTACAGTTAGCTCCGGGCAGTCAAAATCATGTCCAGGAATGGAGCTCTGGGAAATCGAAAACCACGAAGTGGCCTACAGTTGGCTCCGGGCATTCAAAATCATGCCCAGGAATGGAGTTCTGGGAACTCGAAGAACACAAAGTGGCCTACAGATGGCTCCGGGCATTCAAAATCATGCCCAGGAATGGAGTTCTGGGAACTCGAAGACCACGAAGTGCGTTACTGTTGGCTGAAAAATGAGTCCCTGGATTCCTGCGGCACCCGTCCGGCATCTGCCCAGACCCCCCTGGGGAGTCATGATGCTTTCTTTTGACCCTACAAGAAACCTATCAGTCTTCGCTGTTAGGTAAAATAGTCAAGACATAGTCTCTGGACGATTTTTCTGCTATGTCCGGCTATTGTAGAGCATGTCTTGACTATTTTTCCCGGAAAGGGCTCGAGCCCAGGGTTCTCTTTTAGATGGTTTACCCCCCGGTTTCGACGGCTGTAGGGCCGGCGAAATTATTCTGCGATAAATTAAGTGCGGGAGTAGGGCCGGCGAATTAAACATTGAGGACGTCTCGAGCGAAACGCTTGTTTTTCAGAATTTGATGAGGATGTCTCGAGCGAAACGCTTGTTTTGTGTTATACATTGTCCTCTGCTGGGGACCTGAATTCTGAGGATCTCTCAAGTGGATTGCTTGTTTTCACGTGCCCAGAGTGAGACGCTTGGTTTCACGCCTCCAGGTGGCCCAGACAGATGTCTAGCATGAGGATTTGTTGAGGATGTCTCGAACCAGAGGCTTGTTTTCACGTGTCCAGGTCGCCCAGGCGGATGTCTAGCATGAGCATTTGTTGAGGATGTCTCGAGCGAGACGCTTGTTTGCACGTGTCCAGGTTGCCCAGGCGGATGTCTAGCATGAGGATGTGCTGACAACGTCTTGAGCGAAACGCGTGTTTTCACGTGTCCAGGTCGCCCAGGCACAGCACAGCCCTCGGCACGGTACATCGATATCGATACCTTTAGCATTGCAGCCTGGCATGTTGCCTGGCACGTTCCGCGGAGCGTCCCGTGGCGAGTCCCCCTGGCACGTCGCGCGGTGCACGTCCATTGGCACGTTCCGTAGCGCGTCCCCTTGGCACGTCCCGCGGTGCGTGCCCATGGCACGTCCCCTGGCACGTCGCCTGGCGCGTCCCTTGGGACGTTCCGCGGCGCGTCCTCCTGGCATGTTCCCTCTGTCGATTAGTTCTGGGGCAGCTACCATCTGCTCAGGCAGCTCGAGCTTACGCTCCAGATCAGTTCGGTGAGAACTCGGATGCCAGAGAGGACTCGATCCACGACGCTATATAGAGCACAATCGCGGCATGGCACATCGCAGTTCAGCACGGCGTAGCACAGCACAGCCCTCAGCACAGTACATCATCATCGATACATTCAGCATTGCATGTGCCCGTCACCCAATCAGGTGTCTTTGAAATGTTGCAATGCCTTACATTTCTATATTCCTTTCCGGGTTCGTGGGTCGATCATGTTTGTTTTTTCGTCCAAAGTCTGCCCGTAGGGGGACATGCCCGACCTAACCCTGGCCCGCCCGCGCTGCCTCTCCCTGTCCCTGGACCGGTTTCGTCGGTCCGCCGGTGCGCGGCTGCACATCCGCGCCTGCCGCCGTTCCTCATGCGGTCCCCTTTGGTCTCATCAGGAGGGGAAGACACACCCACAGACACAGGTAAACATCGACCCCCAGGAAAATATTGGAAATATGGGGAGTGGGGGGGAAGACCGAAACCCAGAGCATATGGGAAAGTACGGGGAGTCCTGATATTGTGTCGATTTCAGAGTGAGGGGGCCGAAGGGTAATTCATTGTCGCTGGGTGCGTGGCTGAATAGTTGGGGACTTCGTGGTGAGAGTTCTGCTTGTTGCGTTGTTGTTGGGTGTGTTGTTCATGGTGTTGTTGTTGTTGATGTTGGTGCTGTAATTGTTGATGTTGATGTGGTTGTGGTTGTTGTTGTTGTTGTTGTTGTTGCTGTTGCTGTTGTTGTCGTCGTCGTTGTTGTTGTTGTTGAACATTATTAATTCTAAAGAATAATTATTGTTGGGACCCCTGGTGCGCGCCCCCCCCGCCGCGCCTAGGCCGCAGCCACATTTTCATCATTTTCGTGAGGAAGTCTCAGGCAAAACGTGGGTGTCCGGATCCGGTTGTATTGTTACGATCGGTTTTCCCTTGCAAAAAATAAGGCAAAGTGGACATTTCTTGTTCTAACATGACCAAACTTCAAGAATCCCTTGCAAAAAATGACACGAAGTGCACATTCGCGCGCGCAAGACGAAATCCTTCCAAAACCTTAGTCTTCGTAGCGATTTTCACATAAAAACATGAAAAACCCAATGGTTTTTCAAAAAAAGGGTTTCAAAAATTCACCCCGCGCGCTCTTGCGGATTTCTTAGGAAACCCAATACTTTTTCAACATTTCTGTCAAACGGGCTCTTGCGAGCAACTTTTTCACGTGCTTCGAACTTCTGCAACAAAGGTTGCGCGCCTGCCAGGGCCATCATCCCTGTCAAATAATACCATATGGGACACATTCGTTTTTTCTTCGCGCGCGCACGCCGAAATCTTCAATTGCAGGGGGAAAAGTCGTATACTAAGCTAGCTTCCACAAAATGTTACCACAACAAGTCATTGTACCCATGCGCCAGTGTAGTAGCCAAGGTCGTCCGCAGGCCACGAAGTGAAGTGTCCGAACGTCATAGGGCGGGAAGCTGGGTGTGGGTGGTGGCGAAGAGTCGTTTGGAAATTTGGTAGAGCTTGAACCGGCCCCCCCACAAAGTGGGGGTATTGCCCGCCTCCTATGAAAACCCTGGCACTGGTGAGAACGGAGTGTCCCCAGTCTTAAATGATTGTTGTTGTTGTTGTTGTTGTTGTTGTTGTTGAATTCTCATTTCTGAAGAATAATTATTGTTGATCCCCCCCGTCCGGTGCACATTGTTTTTCCTCGATTGAAGTGCCCTCCCCGGGGCTCGCACTCTGTTTTTCATCAGGGAAAGTCTTGAGGGTCAAACTATGTCGTTGGCCCCCGGGTTACAACAACAACGGCTCCCGCTTGAGACTTCCTCACAATTTAGCCAGGACCCCCGCTCCCGCCCAAGACTTCCTTGCATTTTATTCAGGAATCGCGCTCTCGCTTGGGACATCCTTACAATTGAATCGCTTCGCTCATTCCGCCGGCCCGTATTGTGCCATCGCGGGTTCTTGGGGGGTCTTGGGAGCCCTTGGAAGCTTCGTGGGAGCTTCTTGGGAACTTTGGGAGGCCTCGTGGATGGATCTGGGTGGGCCCTCTTTGTGGTCTCTTGGGGGGGTCTGCCTGGCCTCTTGGGGGCCTCCTGGGAGCTTCCTGGGGGTCTCTTGGGGGCCTCTTGGGGCTTTCTTGCGGCCTGTTGGGAGCCTCTTGGGGCTCTCTTGGGGGCTTCGTGGGGCTACTTGGGGGTTTGTAGGGGCATTTCGGGGGCGTGTTTGGGCGGGAGGCTCAACATTTCCGTTCAGGTTGCCCCTGTGGACCTCAATCATGGGGCCGTCTTGGGGCCTCTTGGACCGTCTTGAGGGTTTCTTGGGCCTTCTTGGAGCGCTCGTGGGCCGTCTTTGAGCGGTCTTGAGGGTCTCTCGGGCCGTCTTGGGGTGATCTTGGGGGCCTCTTGGACCGCCTTGAAAGGTGTGAAAGACGAAGAGGCGGATATGTTAAAAATGCACGCTTTCCTAAGGGAATGAGACGATTTTTGCTTGTGGGAGCCCTCTTGGGACGCCGCTTAGGGACCTCTTGGGGCGTCTTGAAGGCCTGTTGGGCCGTCTTGAGGCCATCGTAGGCGCTTGGGGGTGATATTTCGGCGTCTCCCGGCTCTCTTGGACCGTCTGGAGGGCTTCTCGGGCCCCTCTTGGACCGATTTGGAGCCCTCCTGGGCTCCGAAAAAGAGTTCTTGAGGGTTTCTTGGGCCTTCTTGGAGCGCTCTTGGGCCGTCTTTGAGCGGTCTAGAGGGTCTCTCGGGCCGTCTTGGGGTGATCTTGGGGGCCTCTTGGACCGCCTTGAAAGGTGTGAAAGACGAAGAGGCGGATATGTTAAAAATGCACGTTTTCCTAAGGGAATGGGACGATTTTTGCTTGTGGGAGCCCTCTTGGGACGCCGCTTAGGGACCTCTTAGGGACCTCTTGGGGCGTCTTGAAGGCCTGTTGGGCCGTCTTGAGGCCATCGTAGGCGTTTGGGAGTGATATTTCGGCGTCTCCCGGCTCTCTTGGACCGTCTGGAGGGCTTCTCGGGCCCCTCTTGGACCGATTTGGAGCCCTCCTGGGCTCCGAAAAAGAGTTCTTGAGGGTTTCTTGGGCCTTCTTGGAGCGCTCTTGGGCCGTCTTTGAGCGGTCTTGAGGGTCTCTCGGGCCGTTTTGGGGTGATCTTGGGGGCCTCTTGGACCGCCTTGAAAGGTGTGAAAGACGAAGAGGCGGATATGTTA
>CAUYUJ010001025.1:167791-202591 GCA_963575745.1 Prorocentrum cordatum
TGATGAGCATCATGACTGCGATGATCTTCGTGGTTATCATGATCAGCATGGTCATCAGCACCATACGCACGGACATGATCATGATCATGATCATCATCATCATCATCATCATCATCATCATCATCATCATCATCATCATCATCGTCATCATCATCGTCATCGTCGCTGGCTGAGGGCCCTGTTTGGTTCATTGGAGAAAGGCAGGAGCCATGCACATTGATGGTCGCCAACGGCGGGACAGCCCCCGCCCGGCCATGCGTGGACCACATCGTGTCGCCAACGACCACCATTGTGCAAAGATGCCCACTGCCGTGCGCAACAGTCACAATTAAACATGCCTGGGAACGGCAGGGTGCCATCATCACACTAAGATTCAGACAGCCGTGCGAAGAACTTACAGTCTGTGCCACTGGGCTGGAGCGCGCAGAGCAGCAGCCGCCAACGGCGTGACAGGCCCCGCCCAGCAACACTTGGACCACATCGTGGCGCCAACGACCACCGTTCTTCTCAAATGCCCACTGCCGTTCGAAGTATTCAAAATCTGTTAACCTCCTGCCCCCTCCTCGGGAGCGCAGAAACGGCGACAGTGATATGAGGACAGATGCAACGCCTGATCCGTCTACTCCGTCTCCTCCGTGACAAGCGGACACGCTAAAGCTGTTCAAAAACCTATGGGAAAGAAGTGTTTGCTGGCTTCTTCGAGCTCTCTGGGGAAACCTCTTGCAGGCCTCTTGGGTATTTTGGGCCTCTTGGGCCGGCCGTCTGCAGGCCGTCTTGGGCATCTTGGACCGTCTATGTGGCCTTCGGCCCATCCCGCCACCGTGCCTGAGTTGTGGGTTAGAGGCCTCTTGGAAGTTCGTTTGGATGTCGTGGCAGGCCTCTCGGGGGTCTCTTGGAGGCAGGTTTGGAAGCCTCTTGGGGGCTGTTTGGGGGCCTCTGGGAGCTTCTTTTTCGGCCTCTAGGGGGCTAGAGGCCTCTGGGGCTCCCTTGGGGGCCGGTCGGGGCTTCCAGGGGGCCTCCTGTGGCGGAAGGCTCGAATTGTCGATTCGCGTTCCCCCTCTTGGGCCCTTCTTGAAGCCATCATGGGGCCCTCTTGGGCGATCATGCCCCCCCTGAAGGGCCAAGAAGCCCTTCAGGGGGGCCAAGAAGCCCTTCAGGGGGGCCTTCACCGCACTCGAGGATTTGTATACTCTGGTGACCTCTTGGCCGTACTAACGCCTACAGGGCCGCACAAAAACCCATTTGACCGCAATAAGACCTCATCTCGGAAGGGGGGAAGGGGGCGGGGGGCCGGTAACGTCACGTTTCGCGCCGGCGCCGTCTGGGAATGCTTAGGAACAGCTAGAGACCACACTCGGAGGTCAGCACGAAGGGTGACGTTACCTGGTGGGGGGGGCTGGCCAGGGCCAGTAGCGGTCGCTCTCGCAAACAAGCAAAACGCTCTCTAGGTTCGTGTCGCGTCGACGCGGCGACGACCTTGGCGCGGGCTTGCAAGAATAATCGCCGCCAGTTGCCCAGAAGCAATCGTTATGAAGCGACCTGGCGATCGAGAAGGCGCCGATCGTTCGTGGTGGAACGGTCCACGCGGTGTCGAACACCAACGTCGGGAGCGTGGCGACTCCAACCTGCCGTATCGGGGTAGTCTTGGGCGGGCGATGTGTGCCTTGGCACCCCGCCCCGCGCGCCCTGTGAGGCCACCCTCGTCAAGAGACCGGAGGGTGCCCTCGGGGCCCCGCGGTTCCCTGCTGGGGAGGCCCCCAGAGAACGGCCGAGCGTCGTCGAGAAATCTACTTTGCACGAGCATGCAACATCAATCCCCTCGCAGTCGGTGGAGCGTGCAAGCTCGGGCGGGACAACTATCTGAGGGGGCCTCGCCCTTCAGCTTCGTTTGCGCTTTCGCCTTGGAGTCTTCTGGAAGCTTCCAGGGGCTCTCCATGGGGGCTCCCAGGAGGAGGGCGACCCTTGATAGCTGCCCTTCTTCTACGTGGGTCTCTGGTGGGGCCTTCGTGGCCACGGCTGGACGCAGCGCGATTGACTTGTCAGGACGGTTTCGAAGAGGGGTCCTAGGATCCATCTCCGACTCCAGCTTCAGTAGTCGTCTCTCCGACTCTGGATTCGATCGTCGTCTCTCCGCCTTCGGCTTCCGTGTCTACGACTCCAGCCCCTGTGCCACATCTCCAAGGCATCTCCCCGACTCAGTCAGGGGCGGTCTGATCGACCCCTAGTAAACCATCCCCTTCCGTGACGTCCCCCTCGCCTCGCCCCAAGACGTATGCATGAGCCAGAGGGGAGCTCGAAAGGCGAGGATGACGTCACGGAAGGGGATGGCTTGCTAGGGGTCGGTGAGGCCGCGCCCGAGGAGTGCCGCACCTCCAAGGCATCCCTCCGACTCGCAGGCTCGCCTCCGTCGCATCTCCAGCTGACGCCCCGCAGCGCTGTGGCGTGGCCTTGTTCGGGGCCCCGGCCCGCCCGCACTGCCCCCGGCACAGGGCCCGTCGGTGCGCGCCCCGCTCCGCTCTGCGAGGCCCCGCTCCTGGGATTCGCCTCGGGCGCGACGGTGGACGGTCGGGGGCGGCCAAAAGCGGGGTGATGACCAGGGGGGGGGATATCATGGCGTGGGCCATGATATTTCCTCAGACTTCATGGCGCCTCCTCTCATTTCATTTTGCGTCCCCAGCACCCCCCCCCCCCCCTGGGGGGCCGCGCACAGCATGCCGCCCGTCATGGTCTGCCTTCCCCCCCCCCCCCCTCTTGGACGCCCCCCCCTTGGGCGCCCCCGAGATCTGGGCGTTGCAGGCGAATCTGCACTGGGCGTCCTCGCCCAGTTTCGGGCCCTGGGGCCATCGCAGGTCGACCCTGTTCGACCAGTGCAGCAGGAGCACGGGGTCTAGCTGGGCGGAGCGAGGACGAGGGTAAATCCGTTCCAGAGCGTTCTGGGGCGCTCTCAGGCCGTTCCGGGGCGGTCTGAGAAGGCCGCGGCGCCCGAGACACCCTCCAGAGCCGCCAGATTTCAGAGATTCTCGATGTACCATCAATCGATGGTGTTCTCGCTTTGGCTTCGTCTCAGGGGGGCCGAGCCCGGCCCGCGGGCGTCGCGAGAAGGTCGCGCCGCGCCTCTCTTCTGCCGCAGCTGCTGCCTTTTGGGAGCAGCCTCGGGACCCCCCTTTTCGGCGGCGAGCTCGGGGGGGAAGTGAGAGGAGTCAGGAGGGAAACGCATCCACACAAACAGCATATCTCCCAGGGAACAATTGAGAATGATGGGAAGCGGAGGGGAATACAACAATCTAGAAACTATATACGGACATTGGGAATCCCGGATGTGGTGTATATATTTGTTTGTCTCCTTGGGCCCCTTAAAAGGAGGCGGGCCTTCTCAGAAGGCTCGGAAGGCCTCTGGCCTTCTGCGAAGTTCCCTGAGCTTTCCCAGGAGGGGTAGGAGGAGGAGGTGGAGGAGGAGGAGGAGAAGAAGGAGGAGGAGGAGGAGGAGGAGGAGAAGAAGAAGAAGAAAAAGGAGGAGGAGGAGGAGGAGGAGGAGGAGAAGAGGGAGGAAGAGGAGGAGGAGGAGGAGGAGGAGGAGGCCCTCGCGCATTCCGAGAAGGCACATCTTCTCAGAAGGCGCGAGTGTTTCTGAGAAGCCCCGCCGCCTTCTGAGAAGGCCTTGTCCCTCTGACTTCCCCCAGGCCTCGCCGCCACTACAGGTTATTCCTGGCGTGGGGATGGGCTCAGCAATCAGCCGCCTTTTCTCGGGGGCGGTCAAAAGGGGGGGTGCTGACTAGAAGGGGGGGTATCATGGCGGGGGCCATGATACCTCCGCAGAGTTCACGGCGCCTCTGTTGATTTCAAAACGTCCCCGGCCACCCCCCCCAGGGCCGCACACATGCCGCTGGCCATGATTTGCGCCCCCCCCTCTTGGACGCCCCCCTCTTGGACGGCCCCGGAATCAGCAACCTTTCTCAGGAGAGGCTAAATCCATCCAGAGTAAGTCCAGACGGAGACAGAGTACTCTGTATGGTCTCCGTTTGGGTGCTATCAGGAGAGGCTAAGCCCAGACGGAAGAAGCCCAGACGCAGACCGAGCCTTTCGTATGGACTTACTCGGTATGGACTTAGCCTCTCTTGACCTTGCCGACCTTGGGGCGAGGAGCCACAATCTGTACACCTCCCGGCACCTTCGCAAGGGGCACTGCCGCGTGGAGCAGCAGCCTCAGCCTCTCGGCCTGGCAGCCCCCAGGGGGGCGGGCGGGTTCCCGGAGTGAGGGTGGGCTCGGTGGGTGGTCGCGTCGCGAAAGATCACCGTCGGAGGTGGATAGACCTCCTACCCTGACACGTCGATTAGTGAATTGGCCGTTTTCGGTTCGCGAGAGGGCGTCGCGGCCGTCATTTTTGCGGGTCCAGGTCCGTCGGTTTCGGTCCCAGGCCGTTTTCACTAAGGGGAGGTTTACTAAAGGGAAGTTTGTCCACCGCCGACATCGGGGGCCCCCAAACGGTGTGGTGGGACAACTCCATGCGGTGAGTCGGTGGGGAGTCGCCGGGGTCATCGCACGGTTCTGGGACTCGGGCCGTCCTCCGAGGATGCCTCGGGCGGCTGGGGCCTCCGAGGTCCCCAGTCCGTGTGGTGGCGGACCCTGCGGTGAGGTCTCTGCGGATTTCGAGGTCACCGCCGGGTCTGTCAACACGGCCTTTGGACCCCCCAGAATCAGGACGTTGGAGGTTTGGGGGTCACGGGCCCGCTGATCGGCTGGGTGGCTGGCCGATTGGCCGGCGTACCAGCGGGCAGGTTGGCTGGTTGGTCTGTTGGGGGGGTGTCGGCTGGTTGGCCGGTTGCCCGGTCGCTCAGTTGGATTATAACCTTTCGGGGCCTCGCATTCGCAGACTCACGACCCCGCCACGGGGCTGGCGTGCTACTACAAATCTTCGGCCGACCCCTCCGCGCCTCAGATCAACGACCAGCGCGTGAAGTTTGAGTACGTGCCCAACACCACGGTAAGCATCATGGGGGTGCAGTGCGACATCGCGGACGGCAACAAGGCCATCCGGCGGGTGAAGCCCGAGAGGCCTAAGCAGGCGGGGTCAAAGGGCGGCGGCAGCTTCGGGAAGGGCGGCTTCTGCGGGAAGGGTGCCATGCTCTTCGGCGGCAGCGACGACGCCGAGCCAGAGCCCGAGGACCGTGGCTGGCTGTGACCACCCTCGGGGCCCTGGTGCAACCAGACAGGCCCCTTTGAGCCCAAAGATAACACCAGAATTGCCAAGAGTCTGCCGATTTGGGTTGCCTCTTTTGGCCTCTGGGGGCTCAATCTGGCTGTGTTGGGGCCCTGTTACCCTTGATGGCATGGTGGGTTCACGCCGTCTCGGCGCGGCGTTGAAGACTGACGCCCCTCGACGTCGACAGCCTTGGCATCCGTGACGGTGGAGATCGCTCAACATTGAAGGGTCCACGCGGTGACAGAAGCCAGCGCCAACGCTACCACTGGCCATGATGACAGCGGGCTGGAGCAAGCGGCCCTGGCCCCCTGACGGCTCTCCTGATCGAAGCCCCCTGAAGTTGTTCGTGGCCCCGCGGTGGGGCCCGAAACTAGAGGTGGGCCTAGGCTAAACCTAGGGATTGGCCCTGGGGGTAGGTCTACGATAAGCCTAGGGGTAGGCCCCAGGGGTAGGCCTAGACTAGGCCCAGGGGTAGGCCCTAGGGGAATGCCTAGGGTAAGCTTAGCCCCATGACCTCTGCTGCACCTCGCCGTCGTGGCAGGACCTCCCTCCACGGCGTTGAGCGCCCCAGGTGCGCCGCTGGAGGCGGCCGCCAGAGTGCCGAGACCGCTCTCAGGTTACGACACGTCCGCGTCGGGTCGACGCGGCGGTAGAGGGTCACCACCCACCAAACCACCCCAACCCAACCCGAAGGCTCAGATTTACCCTCGATTTCCAGTGGGGGGGGGATCGGGGAACATCGAAAAAACACGTGTGGAACCCTTACCACCCCCAACCCGAAATTCGGGTCTTCGGGTTGGGTTGGGGTGGTCTGGTAGGTAGTCAGAGGGGGATAGTGACCTTGCCTGTATGTGGGTGGTCACTGTCCCTCGGGCGGGGGCAAGTGTCACTGGCCTGGCGCCTCCGTGGGCTGGTCGGTGTCTCTCGTCCCCTGGCGTGCTTGGGCCGTGCCTGGGCGTCCCGAAGCTCCCTCGGGCAAGCCCCGAAGAGCCGGATCGTCAGGGCCAGGTCTCGAGTCTGTTTCGGCAGGTGTTTTATTCAAGTGATGTTTTTATTGAAGTGGCCGCTTTGGCCGCAAGGGACTTCGCGCTGCGCCCTGTCCCCTCCTCCTCCTCCTTCTCCTCCTCCTGTGCCTCCTCCCCCTCCCCTCGTTCCTCCTTCTCGGCCCAACGAGTTTCGTGGGGACTTCTGTTACAATAGCACTTGGCTGCAGCATTTGAAGGCCCATCGATGCCAGGCGGTCGGCGCATGTTGGCGAGCTGTGGTGAGGGAGTGCTTGCGGGGCTACGTATATATATATATATATATATATATATAGAGATATTTGTATACCTAGATCTATATATATATATATGTATATAGAGATCAGCAGTGTTAAACATAATAACCATACCAATCGTAGAAGTAAACGCCAAAGTAATAGTAATAATGATACGAGTAATAAGAATTCTAATACTAGCAATCATATACTCGTAAGGCTCATGAGAATAATAATACCCCTACTACTGATAATAGCCCTATTACTACTAACCACGAGCATTGAACATACAATAATGGTAATACTAACACTGTTACTAACCGTAATATTAATCATGCCAATACCATCAAATTTGCTTCGGCAGGCACGGTTGGCAGGGGTGGCGGGGCGGGCGGGGGGAAGTTTCTCTGAAGTGGATGCTTGGGCTCCAGCTTGGGCTCCAGCGCGGGCGTTCAAGGTTGAACGCCGCCAGTGGCCCAGAATCGGCCAGCACAGAGCGATCCGGGGATCGAAACACCGCCGATCGTGCAAGGTGGAACGATGCATCGGGTGTCAATGGCGTGACGACTCGAGCCTGCCATACGGGGCAAGTTGGCCCACACCTCCGCAGGATTGAACTTGTGTCGAGACCTCCGGTGCCGCGGATAGAAGCAAATCACACTGCTGGCGGATGTCTGAGGACTTCGGTGGCCAGTGGCTTCCCGCTGCGGAGCCCGAGACCACCTGGGGCCATGCTCGCACAAGGCTGCGCCGGTTGCCAGCGCCGCCGTGCCATGTGCCAGGTCTCGTCCCCGCGCGGGCTGGCACTTAACGCTCAGAGGCCCGCGAGTCCCAACTTTTTGTGTTTATGATTTGTCTGCATGTTTTTTTGTTGTGCCCTGGGCGTCGTTGCCCAGTCTCTGGGCCTCGGGGACCTCACTGTCCGCGATCGCGGCGCTGGATCTCAGGGGAGGCCGTCTACCTTGTCGCCCGTGCGGACTTTGTGTGTGTGCGCGCGTGTGTGTGTGACTGTGTGTGTGCGTGCGTGCGTGCGTGCGTGCGTGCGTGCGTGCGTGCGTGCGTGCGTGCGTGCGTGCGTGCGTGCGTGCGTGCGTGCGTGTGTGTGTGTGTATGTGTGTGTGTGTGTGTGTGTGTGTGTGTGTGCGGCGGGCTGTTTTCTGCGACTCCCCCCTTGGGGCCGCAGGGTAAGTAGGCCCCAGGAGGGCGTGCGACCTTGATCAGGGTCGAGCGCCCTCTGGGGCGACAACCCCGACCTCCGACGTTGCCCATCGGGCTAACCCAGAGATCCGACGTTGTGAACATGAGCCTGGCGAAGAACCAAACCCTCTTCTCAACGCGAGGCGACTACAAACGGGATCACTCAGCACATGAGAGCACATTGAGGGGTCAGCAGCACCCTGGAACGCTTCGCCAATAACATCGGACCAAAGCCAAAGTTCTCCATTCCCGCACGCACTCTCGCGACCCGAATCGCAAATTGAAGTCAACGATGCACGCGCCACGGAGCAGGAGGACGATGGCAAAGAGAGGAGGACGAAGGACCTTGTAAGGGAATCTATCGTGCGCGAATCAGCGCCGCGTAGGTGTGGCTCCCAATGGGGCGCAGGACACGCACGAGAGGTGTGCCGAATTGGGGTGGCGGCGCCATGCAGACGCAACCGCTGGTGCCCTACGTTTATCTCCCAGGGGGGCAGTGAACGCGGGAGAGGGGCGTGCCAAAAGAGGCGCGGCGGCGCCTTGCGAACGCACCCATTGGGGCCCTAGGTGGAGCTCCCTGCTGGGGCAGGAAACGCGCGAAGAGTGTGCCGAAATGTGCGCGGCAGCACCATGCCAACTCAACCAGTGGGACCCCAAGCAGAACTCCCTGCGGGGACAGGAAACGTGCGAGGAGTGTGCCGAATGGGCGCGGCGGCGCCATGCGAACGCACTCACCTGGGGCCCTTGACAGAGCTCCCGCGGGGACAGGAAACGTGCGAGGGGTGTGCCGACATGGGAGGACGAGGAAGAGGACGGAGGAGGAGAAGAAGGAGGAGGAGGAGGAGGAGAAGGTCGAGCGCGGCGCTGCGGATTCAAAATAAGGACCCAACACACAGGAGGTTTTGGGAACAAGTTGCAACATCGCCACAAATCATGCCCCGGAGCTCGAGACCGCATCTTCCTGCGCCATTCTTCGAGCTGGGTTGACCTGTGATGCCTCTGGAGACTGAAACTAGGCGAAAACTCCTGGGGTGGAAACACTGCAACGCCCGGATCCCTGGGAAGCCCCGAGGATCGGGCGTGGCGTAATGGGGAGAGCGATACTGGGGGGTGAAGAAAGGTGTACCTCCTGTGCCCTAAAGTGCCCCCCCACGGGGCCCTAGAGGAGCACGTCCGTAGCCATTTTGGTTCAAGGCGGCGCACCTTTCCCCCCCCCCCCGCTCGCGCGAGCCAAGCCCCCCTTTCCTCGTCGGCCCCCATGGCGCGCCGCGGGGGCGCGGCGGCGCTCCTGGCGCTGGCGCTGCTGCTGGCGGCGCTCGCGCGCCAGGCCGCCTTCGCGGGCGCCCCCCGGGGCCGCGCGCCCCCCAGCGCCCGCGCCCCCGACGCGGCGGCCGCCTCGGCGCGCCGCTACAGGAGCATCCAGTCACCAGAGGCTGCTGGGCTCCTCGAGACGGGCGAGTGGGCCTACCTCGACGTGCGCCGCCCCGACGAGCAGCAGGCCGTGGGCGTCCCCGAGCTCCCAGAGTACGGCGCCGGCCTGCACACGGTCACCTCGCACGTCGTGCCGTGGGAGGAGTGGCTGCCGCAGGTGGAGTCCACGTTCCCCGATAAGGGCCAGAAGCTCATCGTGGGCTGTGCCGCTGGGGTGCGCTCGAAGGCAGCAGCGCAGGTGCTCGAGGGCGCAGGGTACACCAGCGTGCTGGAGCTGGACGACGGCTACAACGGCTGGCGAGCGAGCGGGCTGCCGGCGAGGATGCCGTGAGCGGCCCGACCTGCCGGCGCGCGCGGGTGGCGCGCGGGAGGGCGGCTCGTGCGTCCGCCGCGCTGCCCCGCAGGGAGATGGGATCCTCAAAAAAAAAGCCCCAGAGGAGCACGAGAGGTGGGCGTTTCTCTCCCCCCCGAAAGAGGACGACGAGGAGGAGGACACCGCCCCGATGACCTGGGCAACCGTCCCGGACAGCGACGGCCACGACACCCTGCTGCCCTGGCGCCTCGTGCCCCGCGGGCTCTGCTGCTGCGCCGTGGGCGAGGACGGCCGCCGCGCAGAAGTCGGGGGCAACGCTCGGGGGGAGGGACAGCGAAGACGCTGAAATAAGGACCGCCTCGGGCTCGAGAGGATCCGGCGATCGCAGAACGTGGATCAAGGGGGCGTGGCTGTAGGCTGCAGTCGGGCATGTTTCTCTACAGGAGGAATATCCGAAAAGACAAAAAAATCTGGGCGAGTTTATCATTTTTGTTGTGTTTATGTTTGAACATGTTTGTTGGTATCCTTTCATTTTTGGCCCAAAATCCGCCTGTAGGAGGACAGGCTCAGGGGCTTGAGGATCGAGGATCGGGGCTCGCTCTCTGGAGGTGCCTGGTCGTCCTGGGGCGCCCTCGTGGCTACGTCGGGATCTGCCCCGAGGTTCTGGCCAGAGCGCACCCCAGGAGAGGTCCAGGGATCGATTCGTGACCCCGAGGTTTGAGCTTCGAGATTTTCAAACGTTTTCGCCAGTTTCCAGCTGCTGCGCTTCGCGGAGAGCGTTCCAGGGGTGCCCAGATCGTCCCGAACGGCCGCTGGAGGCTTAGACTACGACCCGAAAACTGTCAAGGGATACAGTCAACGCGCATAGTAAGGACGCGCGCCTTTTCTAGGGTACCCCTGTGTCCTTGCTTCTGCGGCCCGTCCTTTGCCGTTTCCATTGGGGTTTCGGTCGCCCGCCGCCCAACAAATCCCGATTTCGGCCTCCAAGGGTCTTGCGTCCTTACCGCCCGTCCTTAATATATGTTTTCACTGTAGGCTCAGGGTGGAATACATCGGCCCCCATCGCGCGAACTCCTCGCAGCCAAGGGGCCCGACAGGCCCACCCCGCCCAGGAGCGTGCGGATCTTCGCTGCTGGGGCCCCTCGCCGATCTCTCGGCGAAGTATATCGCCGATTCCAGGTCCATATGCCTCCCCCCTGGGTGGGCCCCTCCCCAGTGCTGCCCCTTAGCAGAGTGGGGGCACGTCGCTTCTGGAGGCCTGCAGCCCAGACGTGCTCGCTTCGTGACAAGAATATCACGACTGGCGGTTTTTGTCAGCCTTCGGCCTCCGGGGGCTCACGCTGGGCCCCGGGAAGGGGTCGGAGCTTCGAGGGGACAACATCGGGGCATCGTATGTCTGGGAGACCTCCGACGGCTTCAATCCTGGCGGACCCCAGTGCGGAGCGGAGACCTTCCCTGAGATCTGGGCGTTGCAGGTGAATCTGCACTGGGCGTCTTCGCCCAGTTTCGCGCCCTGGGGCCATCGCAGATCGATCCTGTTCGACACATGCAGCAGAAGCACGGGGTCTAGTCGGGCGGAGCGAGGACGAGGATAAATCCGTTCCAGAGCTTTCCGGAACGCTCTCAGAGCGTTCCGGAGCGCTTCGAGAAGGCCACGGCGCCCGAGACATCCTCCAGAGCCGCCAGGTCTCAGAGATGTTCGGCTTATCCTCACCCGAAAATCCTCGTCTTCGCTTCGCCTTGACTGGGGTTCCAGTTGCGATTCCTCCAGTTGTGGTTTCTCGCCTCTTCGGAGCTCCGGGCTCCGAGATTCGAGGGAGGAAAATCCACCCGGACCGGACAATTGGCGTTTATTAAACGGCCCTGGGCGTTTACTAACAAGCCCTGCCCTGTTCGATTCCTTCTTTGGGCGCGCTTACTAAAGGCCTCGCGTGTCGGGGTGGTTATTGTCGGGGTGGATTTTCTGCCCTCTAGAGATCTCCGAGGGTATTTGTTCTTCGGTCCCCGCGGCCTCTCCCTTCGCCTCGGCCTCGGGGGCCCCAGGGCCATCCCGCAACGGGGCAGGGCCAGGAACTGCAGTAAACATAAACTTTTGACGCTTCGCGCGGATTTCTTTCGGGAGGGGAAAAAACATACAGACAAAATGAATCGTCGATTCCCCAGAAAAAAGGTAGGAAAATATGGGAAGTGAGGGGGGAGACAGAAACCAAAAAAATACGGGAAAAGATGGGGAATTGTTTTATTTGTGTGTCCCAGTGCTTCTTTATTCTTGGATCCGCGCTGGGCCCCCCCCCCCGGCGGCGCCTCTGGCGCTGCCCTCGGCGCGCTCCGCGCGCCGTGGAGGGGGGGTCCGGAGCGGGTCCAAGAAGTCCGCGCGGAGCGCCAGATTTTTTTTTTGCTATTATTATTATTAATATTAAAAACAAAAACAAAAAGCACAAACAAAAGCACACACAAAAAAAAAACAAAGAAAAACACACAAAACAAAACAAAACACAAAAAAAGACACATGGCGTTGTCTTCTTTCTCCACGGCGTCTGCAGGCATGTCCGCAGACCTCTGGCAACGCCCAGAAGCTAGGGGCCTCTGGGCGTCTCCAGAGGCTGCCAGACATGGTGGGCGCGGCTCGGGAGTCCGGGCAGGATGGGCCCTTGTCGGACAGGCTAGGACTAAGTCGGGCTTGTCCTTCTACAGTACTCCACAGGAAGAATATTCCCAAATAGTCGGAACATAGTATGGGGACGATTTTTGATGTTTTGACTATGTTTGAACAAATCTTGACTCTTTTTTTCACCCAAAATCCGCCTGTAGGAGGACATGCCCGACCTAGCCCTTGTCGCACAGGGCTGGGACGAGGTCGGTTGGGGGAGGGTACCCCAGCGTTCTTCGTGCATGTTGGATGCTCTTGTGCATCCTGGGGAGGGCACTCTTGGATATTCTGTCTGTTTGGAAGGCCTCTTGTTCTTGAGGGATGTTCTTCTGGCCAAGGTCCGACTGCACCATGGAAGGAGTCTGAGGATTGGTTTTGAACGGGTTCGTCTGGCGTTTTCTCTTCGCGTAGGTCTCGGGCCTCCCGCTCTCCGGTCTTTGGACAGCCAAGCATTGATCCACGACGCAGATCATCCAGGAGAGACACACAGACACAAATAAGCATCAATTCTAAGGAACCTGTGGAAAATAGGAGAAGTGGAGGGGAAGACGAAAGTCCAGAAGGTATGGAAAAAGATGGTGCATCCTGGGAACTGGGTATATTTACTTGTGTGTCCCTGGGCCCCTTCGAATCAGCCGCCCCGAGAAGGGGTCTACAGTCTACAGCTCTGGGGCCCGCGGACTGAAGAGGTCAGATCGTCGGTGGTCTGTGGGCGGGGGCGCGGGGGGCGGCCTCCAACGAAGGCAGGCTTTCAGAAGGCATGGGGCCTTCTCCAGGGCAGGGCGTCTTTTCAGAAGGCCCCCCCCCCCCCTCCCCCCCCGAAGAGAAAAGAACACATGAGCATAAGCTTTCCAAGCTCTGCGCGGCTTTCTTGGATCTGCGCTTGGCCCCCCTGGCGGCGCCTCTGGCGCCGCTCCTGTCGCGCTCCCCGCGCCGAGGAGAGGGCTCCAGCGCCGATCCAAGAAAGCCCGCACGGAGCTCAAAACGTTCATGTTCATGCCATTTTTTGTTTGTGGCGCTGGTGGTGGGCGTCGTCGGTCTTGGTCTTGGTCCTTGTCGTGGTTGTCGTCATCGTGGTGGTCGTGGTCGTCGTCGTGGTCGTCGTCGTCATCGTCGTCGTCGTTATCGTCGTCGTCGTCTTTTCGTTCTCTACGCCCTGCCTCTTTTTGCGCACCGCCGGCAGGAGGAGCTGAAGCGGAGGCAGATCGCGGAGGGGCAGAGGGACCGGGAGTTTTCAAAGAGCGGATGAGGAGGAGGAGGAGGAGGAGGAGGAGGAGCAGGAGGAGGAGGACGATAACGTGCCAGTTGCTGCCACGATGTTGTATAACTTGCTCAAGTCGCAGAGACTCAGCTCTCTTGACTCGAAGTCCGAGGACAAGGCAAGGGCCTTAGCGGCGACGGTCAGGTTTCAAATCAAGGGGCGGTAGCGGCCGTCGCGGGCTGACAGACTTGTGGCACAGGCTGCTTGCGAGGAGGACGATAACGTGCTAGAGTTCAAGGCTGCGATTGGGTCAGAAGCTTTGGCAGAGTCAGGACGGTTGCCATCATCGTTTTGCCTAAGTATTGGTCAGTCGAGCGTTCGCTTAGCCCCGCTGTGAAAGCAATGTTGCACCTTCCTGTGTAATTCCTTCTCCAGGATACGCATGACGACTAGAGCGATAAGGACGACGACATTTTTTGGCAGGGTGGCTCCTTGGCTGGTTGCCGCGGCGGGATCTGCCCTGGAGTCATGCAGATCTGGGGCCGACTTTGAGGGAGAATGCGGCGGCGAGCTCATCTGGAACACGAGCCAGAGAGTGCCGAACTCTGACGACATGTTTTTCTCAATTCCTCGAGTGCGCTAGGCAGCGGTGCTTACGTGGGGAGTGATACGTCTCCCGGCGCCCAGAGTGGACATATGAGTGAGGCAAAAGTGAGTTCAAGCGCGACATATCCGGTGGGCTGCTAACAGATAAGAGGCGGAATCCGTTTGAGGAGAGCAGGACGAGCCAAACCGACAGACGAATAATCTCCAGGCGGATGGAGGGGAGGGTATTGGAGGACCTTCGAAGGATAATGCCTGTCGGCTACGCAAAGGTCGCCGCGCACTGTTTCAGATTTGAAGTCAGTCCAACATCAAAGGAGGACGATAAGGAACAAGCGGAGGCGGTGGAGGAGGAGGAGGAGGAGGAGGAGGCGGAGGAGGAGGAGGAAGAGGATTTGTCAGTCTATAGCGCTCCGACTGCGTGAGCAGATGCATGGCTGTAGTGTGTATTCGTTTGCTTCCAGATGGCAGTTTCTACCGACGCCGTTTGGCTCAAGCTTACTTTGTTTCCAGGGAAATGCGCCCCTATCGTATTATCATTGTGGCGGAGCTCGTGGTTCGCCCCACGGGTTTCAGTGCGCGCGGCTAACTCCGCGAAGCCGCCGCCTCCCGGCGATGGCCGCGGCGGCAGCCGCGACTGCCCCGCCGAACCCTGGGCGGGGCTGTGCAATGCCAGGTACGAGAACGGATGCTTCAAGTATTTAACGCAGCTCTCACAGCAAATCTGCGGTTCTCCTTCGAGCGGTGAGGTACGTTAGGTACCACGACGGTTGACGATGACGAGGCGTTCGCAATGTTGCGCAAGTTAACAGCACATTGCAGGCGGTCGTGATATTAGCCACCAGCCGCAACATGTATTGCCAGGAGCGGGTCTGTAACTTGAAGGCCACATCCAGACATAATTTCAGCGACGAGCGAACGTTTCGGAGCATATTACCAATGTCGTCGAGGTCGTACAGTCTGCTAGGGACAGTCGGGCCGGAGGAGGTGGAAGCAAACCCGTAAACGAGCACAAGGTTGTCTAAGAGTTAGAAGCGTTCTAAATCAGGGGCTGGAGCGGCAATCTGTCAAATGCGCTCGCCCAAGTGAAGCACGGTTACCGGAAACCGTTGAAACATCTGAACAACAAGCGCGAAACCATGGATGGTGCGCTACCATCACGACGAAGAGGATGACCTGATAAAAGGGCATGGGCGGGACGTTAACATTCAGCGAATACACCATGGCGCCGAGCATAATAAACAAAAAAACGTTAGGATTAAGCAACATGGGAATACGAATTAGATGACGACTATGCCCACTTGGACGGGGACCTTTTGTACTTGCTGAAAGATAAGCCGGAAAGGACGAAATCCAGTGGAAAGGACGAAGCCTCGCGGTCTACATGAAGGCGACGGCATAATGGCATACCCGAAGATATACAGAACAGACTCCGCCGTCACTGGAGTCTCCCACAAGATGAGCCTAGCCATGAACCCGGAAATCCCGAGATGTCGAACGATGTGGCGACCCAACTCGAGCAATGGAGTGCTTTGGTGGAGTCATTGGAAAAGTGTGGGCCTGTATATTCGTTTCCATTGCCATGCATGGTTACAGCGTTGAAGACGACCATGACCCACGCAGGCGATTGGTTTGAGGAGTGGCAATAAGATAGTTGCAAGACGCCAAGATCGTTCAACCTTAACGCTTGCCCAGAACTTTTCACCAAGTGCAAAGATTGGGCAAGGCATCAAAGGCTGAACGCCGATGCAACAAAATGACTCTATGGATACCGGCCGTGTTAATGATGACGATATCGGTGGCTGGGGCTCAGGCGTGAATGATTCCTGTGATTACGACGAAAGCGGGACATCGTGGATTCGGACCGCGGAAGACATGAGCGGAAATGGTGGCACAAACGAGGTGGGCAAATGAAAGCGCGAAGGAGGAGGGCCCATGTGTTACAAGTGTGGAGAATTTGGGCATGTTTCCAAAGACTACGCCACTAAAGGGACCACGAACAAATATAAAGGAAACGGGACATGCAAAGGAGTCAAGGGTAATCAAGGGGTGCCGGCAGAAGGATACAAATGTGGATGCTAAGACACCAAGGGTCACCCAGGGGGCTACGTCAAGGGAGGCTACAAAAGACATTTCCCAGGAGGTTACCAAGGGAGCCAAGCCCGAGGCTGGAATGGAGGAGGCAAGGGAACATGTTGTGCCGAGGGAGCGTTGCATATCGCAGCCCGCTGCCCCAAGAACGCCAAAGAGGTCACCCCCTGTCAAAGAGGGCAGGAGGCGAAGGAAAGCCCACGCATATATTAGGGCATCTATCTGGCCCCGGATACTACTGCGTCGAAATTGGCGATGCATTTGACGCAGGCGAATGTACTGGTAAGGTCATAGCATTCGAGCTAGTTGAAGGGGCTTTCGAGTGGAGGAAGCCGGACCAGGAAACAGAGAGGAGTAGCAGGGATGCAAGGTTAGGGATCAAGTATAGGTGTGCTCCACATGAGCGCAGTATTAACTGCGACCATGGTGCCAACTGGGGTAACTGAATCACCGAATGCATCATGAAGGGGAACAAGTGGATGCACAAGCACGCTGAAACGCAGCAACGCAGCTAGTGGAGGTGGAGGGGCCCGAGGAGGAAACCAATGAAGCACCAGTGAGGGACCAGGAGCGCGGCATGGAGACGATCTTTGCTACCGTGGGTGCAGGCGCCCACAGCACGGTTGGTCCTCCGAGCGTGCGAACCCACTTCCCCGTCGGACCCACGGAGGCCTCGAGGAGCGGTAAACATTACAGCGCAGCCATTGGATCAGTCATTCGGAACCATGGGCAACGAGCTAGTGTGGGTAAAGGCGAACACAGGATCCATGGTGAGCATGCCCATCCGGGTAGCCGATGTTGAAAAGGTATTCGGGTTTGCGCGCGACATGGTAGCAGCAGGGAATCGTCTGTGAGATGAAGACAACAATGGGCGTTTTTCCGCCCTCGGGATGCGTTTCGGCGACTGCGCCTTGCCGAGAGCGTGCCAGGGGCGCCCGGATCGCCCCGAGCGGCCACCGGAGAGCCGAGTTATGACCCAAAGGCCGACTTCGGCGGCGCGCCCGGGAGGGGAGTGAGAAGAAAAAGGCCTGCTCATAAGGCAGCGGGACTGTTCAAAAACCTCGTGTCATCTGAAAAGTGTTCAGAGTCTTCGGGGAAGGTTCAAAACAACCTTTCAGAAGGCCAGAGGAACAGAGCCTTCTGGGAAGGCCCGCCCCGTCTCAGTTCCACCCCCGTGCTCGCCGTCAACATTCGCGCCGCTTTGCCGCGGCGGTAGTTCCAGTGCGGGCGTTCATGGTTGAACGCCGTCAATGGCCCAGAATCGGTCGATAGCATACAATCTGCCCCATCAGAAAATTGCGGGTTTAACGATCCACGGGGTGTCAGAGACCAACGCCGACGTCATCGCGACGCGAGTTGTCCGTAAGAGTGACCCGTCGCCAAACTGACATTTAGCGCGGGCACACACGTGCCCCGCCAGCATTGGTTGGCGCGTTTGGGTTGCGTGGTCTTGGCCCTTATATCTGCCACCTCAAGCCGTGCAGCCAAAGGCCGCCCTTGCACAGACTCGCTCGTGCACGTAGCCAACAAGAGGCCGTCCTCTTTTGCCCCTGTCCCGGTGCTAATCAGTTTTCTTCCGCAGCCCGATCGAAGATGTACGAGGGCCGAGACCACGACAACTTATTCCGGCGAAGGACCCAACCATATGAAGTTGCGAATGCCGTCGTTGTAGGTATTGCCGGTGGGGCCACGAAACGTGTGAGTGGTGTCCCGACATGGGTGTGGCGGCAGCATGTGGACACCGCCACTGGGGCCGTCGGCCGTCGGTGGAGCTCCAATTGGTGGGGCGGCCGCAGGTGGACGTAGCCACGGGGGGCCTTCGGCGGAGTTCCCTATGGGGGCCACGCTGCGTGTGAAGTATGTGCCGGCATGGGTGGGGCGGCCGCATGTAGGAGCTGTTTATGCGGTCACGAAGCCCGTGAGGGGTTTGGTCGTCATCGCCCCGCGGTCCGCGGTTTGGTCGTCATCGCCCCGCGGTCATTCCGCGCCGCGGCCTGGCTGGTCCCCGACATCCGATTATGTTTAGAATGCATTTGGAAAGACGCGGAAAATCATTGCGGATATCCTTGTTTCGGAAGGTGAGAAATGGATTTCGGCTCTATGTTTTGACGACACCATTCGTCGTTGACAGCGCTCGGAAACAAATGCGTTGGATTTGAACCGTAGCAAAGTAAGGCATATCCAGAATCAGGTTCTTGCCAGCGCAGCCACGCAAAGCAATGCGTCCGAAAGAGGTACTTTGCGAACCCGATAAAAGGAGTACCTGATGCGGAATGCAGGCCGTGTTTGGTCGTCATCGCTCCCCTGTCCGAACCGCGGCCTACCCGTGACCCGCCTCACGGCCTGCCCGCGAGCCGTTTGGTGACGCATCGCCAATACATATATATATATATATATACACACACATACATACACGCTGACATACATACAGACATACATGCCTACCTACCTACCTACCTACCTACGTACATACCTATACGACCACCCTTCGGACGATACGGTTTGGGGGAGTTGGGGTGAAGTAGCCAATTGCTGGCAAATGCGATGGGTGTGATGATGACGATGCTGGTGACGCGCTCTGGAGTCAGCGACGACGCTTGATGATGATGTTGCGCTGCGACGTAACGTCGCGGCTATCCCCGCTTTCTATTTCATAACCAAAATCACAATCAGCCCCACTGTCGATCCCACTTGTGATCTCACTATCCATCCCATTCTAGCGGTTCCATCATCGATCACACTACCGATCTCACTGCCGCCGATGCCAAGGAAGGACACCCACGGCCAGCGCCCGCCCGCCGCCGACGGAACACCGACGGGACACCAACGGGACACCAATGGTACACCACAGGGCACCACGGCGGGACACCCCGTGCCACCGCGCGCCCACCGCGGGCAGAGGAGCGGTCCATTGCATCCGGATCGCCACAGCGAAGGTGGGGTCATTCCTCCCGCACGCCCACGCAGCTTTGCTTCGCAAGCACGACACAGACACGAAACCGAAACCGATTTCCCGGTGAGGGGCTCTCTGTTCCTCTGCGATCTCACGCCCAACCTCCGATATGTAGATGTAGATGTAGATGTATCTGTATATGTCTAGGTCCATGAATCTATACCTGTGTACGTACATGAGAATGTATGTACACAAGCATGTGCATGCACAGGTGCATGTACCAAAATATGTTTACACATACACGTGCGTGAATGTATGTGTCCGTACATGTGCATATACACGCATGTGTATATTTACCAATACGACCACCCTTCAGGTGATAAGGAAGTTGTGGGGGGGGAGAGGGGGGGGAACCAACATCTGACTCAATCGATTTCACGATCGATCTCACCCAACGGGACACCACGGGACACCACGGGACACTTGTCGATCTCATTACCGATCTCATTATCGATCTCACTCAACGGGACACCACGGGACACCACGGGATACCGCGGGACACCTCTCGATCTCACTATCGGTCTCACTAGCGATCTCACTATCGATCTCACTCAACGGGACACCATAGGACACCACGGGACACCTCGGGACACCATATCGATCTCACTTTCGATCTCACTCAACGGGACACCACGGGACACTGCGGGACACCTGTCGATCTCACTATCGATCTCACTATCGATCTCACTTTTTGGGACACCACGGGGCACCTCGGGGCACCACATCGATCTCAGTATCGATCTCACTATCGATCTCACATTTTTTGACACCACGGGACACCACGGGACACCACGGGACACCTGTCGATCTCATAATCGATCTCATTATCGATCTCCATTTTGGGACACCATAGGACACCACGGGACATCTCGGGGCACCGCATCGATCTCAGTAACGATCTCACTATCGATCTCACTATCGATCTAACTATTGATGTCACTATTGATCTCACTATCGATCTTACATTTTGTGACACCACGGGACACCACGGGACACTGCGCGACACCGCGAGCCACCGCCAGACGGACGGACGGACGGACGGGCGGGCGGGGGAGAATCATTTGCCTTGACTTCGCCCTAGCAACGGCGGGCACCACGGGACAGCACGGGACACCGCGGGACACCGCGAGCCACCGCCGGACGGGCGGGAGGGGGAGAATCATTTGTCTTGACTTCGCCCTAGCAACGGCGGACACCACGGGACACCGCGGGACCCCGCGAACCACCGCCGGACGGGCGGGCGGGAGGGGGAGAGTCATTTTTCGCCACTTCGCCCTAGCAACGCCGGGTTCATTCCTCTCGCGCGCCCACGCAGCTTCGCCTCGCCCGCGCGCACGACACGAACGAAACGAAACGATTTCTCGGTAAGGGGTCTCCGTTCCATTGCGATCTCACCCCCCATATATATATATATATATATACACACAAATACATCGACATTTCGGAGTGAGCACAGGGGGGGGGGGCGGACGACTGGTGGTACTAGTACGCATGAGGGCTCCAGCGCCTCCCGGACGGTTCGAGACATTTTTTCGACCGTCCCAACCGTCCCTTCATGCATGGTGGGGCGCTCTGGCGCCCTCTGGCGCTTTCCAGGGCGTTCGGGAATGAAGACGAATGCAGATTTGCAAGATGTCTACGCAGGCGAGGAAAGCTCTCCCGTAGGGGCGGGCGGGCTTTGCCCGCTCGCACTGGAACGCAGGTAAGCCATCGCTCGATTACCGCTGGCTGCCTCTTGCAGCCTCTACAGCACAGCACCAGGTTCGGCAGCAAAATTTCGCCCACCCCGTGAGAACCAGCATCGCGAGAACCGTCTTCATCCCCTCCTGGACAGTGCAAGGTGGCTTTCCAGTCGTACCCCCTGGGTGGGGATCGGTACAGCGAAACCCGAGGCACACCGCACCCATCCCTTCCCAGGGGGGGCAGATCGGCCAGCGGGTTCAAGAGTTCCCTGTTTTGGGTGGGGACTGCTGTACTCATCGAGGGTAACATTACTTACTCGGGGCCCTCAACAAAAACAACCCGCGGCGAGACAGATGCTCCTGTGGATAGGGTCCAGAGGTTTGAAGGTCCACGTCGCTGACACGTCGCGTCGTCAGAGATCTGGGTACGCAGGCGCCTCGCAGTCGCCATCCCGCCAGGACCCGCAGGAGCTGCTGGAGGATGAGAAATGCGGGTGCTCTCTGCTGGAAGAGTGGTGCTGCTGCGTGGGCTGCTGCTTCAGCATGGGCAACTGCGTCAACTCGCTGTTCTCCATGTTGTCCTTCCCGCAGGTCTACTGCGCATGCGAGGGCACCGTGCCGGCCGAGAAGATGCTGAAGCAGATCAAGGATCGCGCGCGCACGCGCGCACGTTTTGTTATGCCCCCATTGCGATGGAACAGACGCAGTTGCAGGGTTGACGGGATGGAAAGACGTCAGGTCAGCGCGCTCGAGCCTGACCGTGAGTTTCCAAGTGAGGTGCAGGTCTGGTGTATCATACATGTGAAAGTCTGCGAGAGACCAACTGTGCGACACCGAAGAACGGGGTCGTCTGCGCCGACATTGGCGCGTAAGCTGCCCGCGTAAAGTCGCGCGTATGCGCCCTCGTCTCCCATGTGGCGTGCCGCGCCGGCGGCCCGCGTGAGCTGCGGGCGTAAGGCCGCTGTACCATCTCGCGCAAGACCCGCTGCTGGTCGTCGCCCAACTGGCGCCACTACCGCTGGCCGAAGCATCGCTCGACTTTCCTCATGCTGTGGATGCCGTGGTCGGCGCGTGGGTGGAACGCGCCGAGATCAGCTAGATCATGGGGCCCCGCAGGAGCCCCATACCGTCGTGTTCCCCGCTCTCACCCCCCGGGTGCCGACGTCAAGAAGTTGGGCCCGCGCACGCGCGCATGCGCGCCCGAAGTTATGGCCGGCCGGCCCCGCCCCCGAGGAGTCGACGGGCACGCAGACCTGGCTCTTCCGGGGCGTGGGGTGGGTCATGATGCTGGTTGGTTTCATGCTGCTCTTCTCCCCCATTTTCTCGCTCCTGGATCTCATCCCGCTCGTGGGTTCATTCCTGAGCAGCGCCGTGACGCTGGTGGTTTTCATCGTCGCATTTGTGCTGACGCTTGCCATCAGCACGTTGGTGATTGCCGTGGCGTACCTATTGTATCGACCGTTCGTAGGCATCGCGTACCTTCTGCTGACAGCAGCCATCATCGTTGGGACGGTTTACCTTCAAGACCTGGTCGCAAATACATGATAATTTTCCCTGGGCTTTCCCAGATGTGTATTAACTCGTTTGCTTTTTTCCACACCATGGTGTGCGGCCTGTACAGGCACCTGGTACTTACGCGATCCGTACAGGCCCTTTACCCAGTTAGGGCCACCTGGCACGAGGTCTATACAGGCACTGAGACCGCACGAGAAGCGTTCGCTCCAACACCAGCTGCATCTGCAGGACCGCCGGTGGATCTGGATACACAAGACGTGGCCAGCCTTGGCGAGAGCTGGAACATCACGTGGCCGCTCGCGCGTGGACGGGCACGCTGGGCCGGTACGTGTATCCAGCGCGCGGCCTACACACGTTCCACGCATGAGCAACTCAGACTGTGTTTGCAGCTTCCTGGCTGTGTGGGCGAGGAGCAGGAAGATCTCGTTTCTCCGTCGTGAGCTGGATGGTGGTGAGGAGAGGGAGGAGCAGGAGGAGGAGGAGGAGGAGGAGGAGGAGGAGGAGGAGAAGGAGGGGGAGGAGGGGGAGGAGGGGGAGGAGGGGGATGAGGGGGAGGAGAGGGAGGAGGAGGAGGAGGAGGAGGAGGAGGAGGAGGAGGAGGGAGGAGGAGGAGGAGGAGGAGGAGGAGGAGAAGGAGGAGGAGGAGGAGGGGGAGGAGGAGGATGGTGGGTGCCGCCCATCTCTTGTGCGCTCCTATGGCTTCTCCCTCTCTCTCTCTCTCTCTCCTGCTGGTTGTCATGATGCTGACGGGGAGCAGCCGCGACGATGGAGGAGGAGGAGGAGGAGGAGGAGGAGGAGGAGGAGGAGGAGGAGGAGGAGGAGGAGGAGGAGGAGGAGGAGGAGGAGGAGGAGGAGGAGGGGGAGGAGGAGGAGGAGGAGGAGGAGGAGGAGGAGGAAGAGGAGGAGGAGGAGGAGGGCTAGGGGAATGGGACCTTCTGGGCAGTCTTGGGGACAGCTTAGAGGGGAAGTAGGATCGTCGTGGGCGTTGTGGAAATGGGAAACGCGAGAATGCCAAAATGAAGCTTTCCAAAGGGATTGGGGCGGTCTTTGTTTCTTGGGGCCGTCTTGGAAGCCTTCTCCGACGCCTCAGCCCCAGGCCTGCCTGCCGCGCTTGAAGCTCGGTTTGCGCCCCCTCGGAACGAGCGCGGCGACGCCATGCAGAGTCCGTCTCAAGCTGTCGTTCCCTGTGTTCGTGAGTTTGCGGAGGGAGCTCTCAGAGGCCTGGGCAAACCTATCGCAGAGGCCCTGCGCCCACATCTTGAACTGCTGGTGACCGCCCTCAACGCTCGCGCCGAGATTACAGCTCTGTTGGCTGCCGGCGCTTTCGTCGTCCCTGGATTGGGGGCAGCGGGTCGCCGAGGTGCTGCCGAACATCATCGGGGCGCTGCGCCGACTCGCCCCCATCTGAGGCCCTCGATTTCTTTTGGCTGAAGGTCCTGGAGGTCGGGCCGCGGATTGCAGCGAGACCTGCGTGCAACTGCTATCCAGCCTGCCGCTTTAGCGCCGCTTGCAGGCATTCCCACCTGGGCGAGATCTCCGATGATGCTGTCGCCCGCGAGCACGGGCGCCCATCTCAGCTCCTTCTACAATGCGTCTCTGCACAGCCGCTGGCGACAGCACTTTGGCGTGGGCGGGCTGCTGCTCGCAGTGCTCCTGAGATGTACGATTTGTCGCTCAACTCGTCGAGGCCATCGCATGCAGGCGGTGGATGCCATGGTCCTCGGCCTCGCCTGCACGGGGAAGATGGACTTGCTGAGCGTCTGGGCCCTTCGACTGGCGATGGTGCAGCTGAGGGCCCTGCTGCTGCTGATCGCGCTCTCCCTGAGCTTCTTCCGCCGCCTGGCGATGCTGCTGGCGTGCTCCCTGTTCCTCGGCCTCCTGCAGGGCTTCTGCCTCATGGAGGTGGCGCTGCTGCGGGCCCTTCCACTGCTGGTCGCGCTCTCCCTGAGCGTCCTCCTCCACCTTGCGGTGCTGCTGGCGCGCCCGCTGCATTGCAACCCTCTGCTGAGCTTCGGCCATACGTCGACGGAGCTTCTGCGGGCCCCGCCGCTGCTGATCCCGCGCGGCATGCCCGTTAGCATCCTGCGGGACACCCTCCTCCAGCTGACGGCGCTGGGCGGGCCCCCCCTGGAAGCGCTGATCAGTCACTTCCTTGGCGAGGGCCCCGTGGCGCACGCGCTGGTGATCAAGCGTGTGAGTCGGGTCCCTTAGCTGCCCGCTGTCGGCTGAGGGGTTTGGGGCGCGTTGTGCCTGGTGCCCCGCTCTGTCGACATCGCGACTTACTGCGCCTTCGTTCTTGCAGCAAGGCGCTATCCGTTCATGTTTGACCGTGGGCGGCGTCTCCGGCTCGACTACCCCCGGGGGCCCTTCCACTTGCGGGGCAATAGGCCTCCTGCGGGACTTCTGGAAAGTTCTTCGATTGCGTCTGCTCCGCCGCCCGCCGCGTCGAAGTCGCGCAAGAGTGGCCGCAGAGCTGCGTTCGGCAAGGACGAGATCCAGCATGTCGATGCCAAGCGGCGCGTGAAAGTGACAACGGCGAAGAGGGAGCATAATTAACATACTGCGAATAATGCAGCAAACCCGCCTGCTGCAGGCGACTTCGATGCGCACCTGCGTGGGCAGGTGGTACAAGGGGCGCCTCACATTCGATGATGTGAGTTACTGTCGCTTCGATGCTGCTGCACGTCTCTTTCTGCGCAGGTCGACCTTTTGCGCGCGTTCGATTACTCCACCTCCATCGGCGACCCGTTCGCCGCCGCGGCGGGCCCCCCCCCCCTGCCATCGTCTCTGCCGTTCCCTCGGGCGCGAAAATGAAAACAGACTCTCCGAATTCCGCGTTCGATGGGGCGCCCCGCGACGTTGTCTCGCTCGTGCCCGCCGACTCCAGCTCCGAGTTCGCCAGCGACGCCATGCCCCAGAGTTCCGCGGAGGGCGCGCGGTGGCCCGCATGGGCGCGGAGGGAGGACTCTGGCCCCCAGGGGCGACCGGTCCTCCTCCTCATCCTCCTCCTCTTCCTCCTCCTCATCCTCCTCCTTCCCCCTTCCTCCTCCTCGTCCTCCTTCTCTACCTCATCCTTTTTCTCCTCCTTCTGCTCCTCCTCCTCCTCCTCCTCCTCCGCATCCCCCCCCCCCCCCTCCTGCCACTCTTCTTCCCCCTCCTCCTCCTCCTCCTCCTCTTCGCCCTCATCCTTCTCCTCCTCCTCCTCCTCCCCCTCCTCTTCCTCCGTGTCCATTTTGGCTCAAGATTCTAACCTTTCCTGGGGGCTAGAGCCTTGTTGCAGGCGACAGGGAGGCCCGGGCCTTCTGAGGTCAGGACGCCTCACCACTCTTGTCGCGCGCCAACGCACGCCGCGGGATTGCGGCAGTCTCGCACCCAGTCCTTCGCCCGCAATCTCTGCCATGCCTGGAGAAGCTGCTGCTGCTGCCGCGCCCGCGTTCGGATCGGCCGCCCGTGCTTCGTCTGCAGGCGCCGCCAATGAGCTGACAGTCAAAAACGGGTTTCCCGCGGCCAAGGAACCGCGCACGGGGCTTCGTGGGAAAGGTACTCCTTCTTCGGACCAGACGAACGACTTCCAGCGCGCGTTCGAGATGCTCGCTGAGATCCAGACAGGCCAGGCGAACTTGGCCACCACGGATGACCTCAACTCGATGCGCGCTGATTGGAATGCAAAGACCAGCAGGATCGACGAGTTGCAGAGCCGCATGGATGAGCTAGCGATGGAATCTCATGACGCTCTCTCGGAAGCACAGTCGAAAGCGATCAGTGCCATTTTGGACCAGGGGTTCGCAGACATCAAACGTAGTCTTCAGTCACCCCCATCTTCGGTGGCGTCTACGGCTTCGGGCGGCTTCTCCCCCAAGCCGACGTCCGCATCAGACCCGCGCAAGGTATGGATCGGCGGATTCGCCCGCCCTCTTCCCGGGCGTGTTCTTGAGGCTCATGGGCGCGACGTTCTTGCTAACCTCTCGGCTGTTGCTCGCGAGGGTGCGGTGGTCAAAGGTTTCAATCTTTCTAAAAGCTACAGTATCGTCTTCACAGACACCACGCGCGCCAGCGATTGCATCGAGCGGGTGAAACGACGGCTTGGTCTGGGCCGATCCCCGCGGAGGAAGAGTCCAGCTTCGGGCTCGTGAGGATGCCGCTGCAGACATGAGGCGCCGCAGCCGTATCCTCGGCTTCCTGTGGAAAGCGTGCGCACTCAGATGGCCTCCACGAACCAGTCAACCGCCAACGCGAAGGTGGGCTCGCAGGGCTCCAAGGGCACGCTGTTCATTATCACCGACGGCGAGGTGCATTTGCTGTTCCACATGGAGACGGGCGACAACGACCAGTTCACGATCCACGCCATGGACAAGGGGCTGGCCAAGTTCGGGATCGACAACGCGATGTATGGGCCACGGGCCGATGCTGCCCAATAGGGAAGTTCCTCGCCAGTCCGAACATTTTGTGGTGAAGGGAGTGCTGACAACACTGTGGACGTGTTCACCAGTGACGACGCCGGCGTGCATCTGCATGCAGTACCAGCTAGCCACATACCAACATATTCGAACGAAAGGACCGTCGCAGCGTCCAGATCAACTTCACATTCGAACGCCACACCTCGGTCGAGGCGTCGCACGACAAAGTTGGCGTCCACCCCTACTTTGGCTTCGGCTCGTTCATCGCACGCTGCATCGGCGTGCTCTTCCTCCTCGTCCTCTGCTTCGTCTTCATCTGACTCTTGCTCTGAACCTGGTTCTAACTCTGAGTGCAATACCCCTGGCCTTCGGCCGTTCCTGCCGTCCAGCGAGTTCAGCATTGCATAGTGGAACTGCTGCTCCTTGTTTGGTTCTCTTGGGTCTCAACTTCAGTATAACCAAAAGAAATGTCTCAGGCTTGTAAATCTCTTGAGCCGCTATGAGGTTACCTGTGTTCAGGAGTCCCGAGGGGCCCAGGGGGACCTTGGGCAGCTAGTTCGAGGGGTGCGTGGCTGCCTCGCCGTTGGCACCTTCGGTAGGCCCCACATTCAAGGCGACTGCGTGATCCTTCTCTCTCCTAAGATGCGTGAGCTATTTTCAGTGCGTCATCGCGTGACGACTGAAGACGGCCGCAGTCATTGCCCCACTCTTTGCAGCGACACGGATCGCCTTCAGATTTTCAGCCTCCACAGCGACCCGTCGCTTACGGCCAAGGCACGTCTGCAGGTGCTCCTCAAAATTAAGTCGAAGAAGTTGCTCGCTGACAGGGCCGCCGTCTCCCTTGCGGGCCATTTCAATGTCTCTGCTAGCGGGGAGGGGGGGGGGGTCTTACCATGAAGGTGGGCGGGTGGTATTCTCAGGTCACCGCCCGGCCAACTTTTTCGATTTCCACTTCCCCGAGCTTGCGGAGGTCGACCAAGACATCTTCATCCACCGTGTAACTAGACATGACGAACAGGGGGTGGCACGCATCGCTTCGCTCTCGCGTGCCGACCGCATCTACACGAACATGGCCTCGGCTGAATTTTTCGATCTCTACCCTTGCAGTACCACATTAGGCCAAAGTACTTCTCTTCGTGAACGTTCGGGTCATGTTCCAGTTGTTCTGTCGCTTGCTCCCAGTATGCGCTGTCGGGGATTTCGCATGCCCAAGTGGGTTCCTCGGCACGAGCGTTATCTTGCTGCTGTTGAGCGCGTTGCTAGTGGAGCTGGCGAACTCAGCGGAGATCCCTCTATAGCTACTAAGGGGATGGGTGATATTCCCACCGAAGTGGCGAAGCAGTTGATGCACGAGCTTGAGCAAGCTAAAGCGAGCAGTGGTCCTGAGAAGGTGGGGTGGAGCCTAGTAGCTAGGAAGGCGTATTCGCCAGAATGGTTTCCGTCGTGTTCGGCGTGCTTGTCGTGCATATCCCTGGCTCCTGGAGGTGATCGGTCCTGACCTTGTTTGTTTTCGGGGCCTTGCCAAATTCCACCAAAACCCTGGGTGCCTTCAACTCGAATGTATCCACGCCGAAATCGCACGCAGTGACACAGTCTCGAGATTCCCACCCCGGCCAGGAACATGAAAACGGACAAGCTCTACACGCATAGGTCAGCATGGGGGCGTAAGAAACGAAGGATCCTGCTCACCTCCATTCTCGACCCTTCGGGACAACGGCATTGCGATCCTGGTGCTGCAGCTGACGAGCTCGCACGGTACTGGGCCAAGGTCCACGCTTTCAAAGAATGCCGCGTGCAATCCCGAGCGGAGCTCGGGCCTTTCGCTCAGCGGGCGCCGACTTTAGTGGGAGTACGAGGACTTCTGGAATAACATGCGTCGCAAACGCGACTCTTCACCAGGCCTTGATGGGCTTCCCTATTCGGCATGGGCACGAGCTGGAGACCCCGCCCCCTATGTTTTAATCGCTTGTATCGGCATATGCTCCAAGGGGGATTGGTGGGAGATGATGCCAATTGGGCTTATAGGATTTTGCATACCTAAGGGCACGCATGATAATGACCACAATGACGTCATCAGATGTCTTGAATGTACAAGACCGCTCAATTTAAGTAACACGTACAACAAGCTTCTTGCTACTGCTCTTAATCAGCCACTGGCAGACATTGCACAGGTAGTATGTATCAGCAACCAACGTGGATTTGTACGCAACAGAAATATGGCTAGCAATATGTTCGAGCTGGAGGTACGTCTGATCCACTTCCTGGCGCAGCGCGATGAACGTAGAAGTGGCTACATATGTTTCGGCATCCGCGCGGCCTTCCCTTCCTTGCTCCACAGCATGATTTTCTGGGCGCTCGGCAAGATGGGGCTCCCCGAATTTATGATCCACGGGATTGGCTGTTTCTGTACGAAGTTTTTGGTGTCAGATGTTCTTCCGCGGTCCCCAGGGAACGGGCCTTCGGTGTCTCGGGGGCACTAAACAGGGCTGTTCGATGTCGGGTTCCTTGTGGGCCATCGTTTTCGACCCGGCGGCGCGCTTCCTCTGCGCGCGTATCCCGCGCGGAGTTGCGACTCACGCAGTGTTCGCCGACGATGTGGGCACGGCCACCAATGATGCATTTCAGACGCTTCACACATCGCTCTCTGTTTTGGCCACGGTTGCCAAGGGCTGGGGCTTGAACATACACCAGAAGAAGACTAGCTTGATCTTCCTTGGGAACATCTCGGATGAGGAAATCCTCCTTGGGCTCCAGGCTGTCGGTCTTGCTTCCAGGACTTGGACGTTTGTCCGTTCGTGGCGTTATCTTGGGCTGATCCTGGGCCTCGATGGCAATCTGCAGAGCTGGGCGGCACCGATGGCCAAGTTTGTATGCAGGGCTCGGATGGTGCGTGGCCTCGGTCTTGGAATGGCGAAGTCTATTATACAATATAATCTGCTCTGTTTCAGCGTACAATTCACATTGCACAATGCCACCATCCGTCCAATAATATGTTGAGTGCCGAGAACAACGCTGTTCAAGTATTAGTTGCTGGCCCGCGAAATGCGATTGCCGCGGGATCTATGAAGCATATGCGGGACCCCTCTCTTCCTGCTCAATGTCGCGACCTGCAGACAGTCGCTCGAGCATCCATGGATAGGAATGCAGTATTCTCGGGCTCGCTATCCCCTGCCATAGATGACCTAATGAGCTTTGGTGAAGACGATGAATGCACTATCTGCTGGAAGGATAACAAACTATGGCACTCCTCCTCATTGTGTCAGGTGTGGAAGAAGTACATGCGTATATCGGGTATTCCTGGGGCTCCCACTGTGATCGTCAAACACGCCCAGCGTAAAACTGATAAATTCTTGGTAGTTCTAGACGTCGGGGACACGAGCATTCGGAACATGATCGGCCGCCGTCTCTTGCAATATCGCTCCGTGAGCCCCGCGCATGTAGATGCTGTCATCAGGGGCCCTCGTTTACTTGCCACCCAGGTCCCTTGTTCTGTATTCTTCAGTTGTTTCAAAGCCGTGTGCAATTGCTGGTGCACTACGAAACGGTTCGGGTGTCCTACTCGTTCTTGTCTCGCTTGTGGCCTCCGAGAGGCCGACTCTCTGGCCCACTTGATCAATTGCAGTCGTTTCGAATGCCTCTTTACTTATCTTCCTCAATTGCCTGCTGGTTTTTGCTCTGCTTCCTCGTCTCAACGTATATCTACGCGTGGTTTGTTGCAATGCTCGCTGGAAGCATTCGTCAGTATTGCGCTCTGTTTCGATTGTCTCTCTACCATCTACCACATGCTTAGACGTGTCGCCAAGTTACCTCTCTGCTCCATCGACAAGCTCGGTCGAGCTCGCCTCATTGCACTATGTAAAGGGAATCCACGCATTGCATCGCTGGCGGCGGCTGGAGTGGCCAGCGCCGCCTGCGCGCAGCCGTCGCAGATGCTGCCGCAGGACTGTGGGGACGGTGGGTCGGTATTGTAATTGGGTCGGGTCGACCAATTACTCTGCCGTTTCTCTCGGGCGAGCGCGCTGCCCCTCCTCCTCCTCGACCTCGCCCCCCCCCCCCCCTCGGGATCGCTCGATGCCCGCGGCGCTCGCGGCTGCGATGGGCGGCGGCAACGCAGCGGCGGCGAGGAGACAGAGGCCCCGCGACTGCCCGAAACCATGGCTGGTCGAGCGCCACTGCAGCGCTGACCTAACCCACAAGAGTGCACGAGGAAACGCGCGCTCTGGGGCGCCTCGGAAAAAAAAAGGCCGCCTGCTTGTCCTGAGCAACTGAAATAGGAGAGAGCATATGGCGAGCCCAGCGGTAGCGCGCGCGGGCTTTGTTTTTTGTTGTTCTTTATGGTCGCAAGGTCCGAGCCCCGGGCGAAGCCCCACTCGTCGCGACGCCCTGCCCCGGGCTTCGCCATCCACGCGCGCGCCTCCTGCGTCGCGCAGATGGTCGCGCATCCATGATACCGGGGCGAAGCCGCAGTCTTGGGGGAGAACTGCAGCTCGCGATTAATGGGACATGCAATGGGGCTCGGCAGAGCGCTTTGCCGAGGCCTCGGCCTCCGCCTTGCCCTCGATGGTCTTTGGCGAGCGCTTCGCGGCCATGGCCTTGCCTGCGGCCGCCTGCGGCCCTGGGTCTGGGCGCGGTCTCGCCCTGGTCCTCGTCGCCGTCGCCCGCCGTCTCCTCGACGTCGTGGGTCGCAGTCGCGGGGCGCTTCTGCGGCGTCGTCGTGATCTGCGCCGCCAGGTCAGCGAGGCTTTTCTTCCACTTGGGCTCAGCGGGGCCGGCCGCCGGCAGGCCAGGGGCTGGCGGGCCAGAGGCCTGCGAGTCTGAATCCATGGCGGGCTGCAAAGCCACCCCGTCGGCGGCCCCAAGCGCAGGAGATGCCGGCAGCCTCTGCGCTGCGACCCCAGGAGAAGCCACCCCGCGAGCGAAGGCCGACGTCTGGTCCCCGTCGGAATGGGGGCCGCCGCAGGCTGCGCCGAACCGCGGCTCGCAGATGGCGCCGCGCACGTCTGAGGTGCCCAGCCCGCTGGCGGCGGTGGCGCAAGTTGCTGAGGGCATGGTGCTCGATGGTTCCTCCCCCCAGACGGCGCTTGGTCATGGCTACATTCTGGCGGACACATCTGCCGCGCGGTGCCCCTGGGCGCGCCGCGCTGGATGCCCGAGACGCCCGCGTGGGTGCTGCTGCAGGGGCCGCTGCTCATCATCGACATCTACGCCGAATCAACCTTCGGGGGAACTGGGGGCTCGGTGGCTCGGTGGAGCAGACCTCGTCGTGCAGTGGAGGGTCCTGGTCCTTGAAGGTCTGCAAGCTGCCGGGGCATTCTGTCGGGCGTCTTCCGAACTCCAATCGACCCTCCGCGAACGAAGGCCTTCAAGTCGTTGGCGCGCGCGCGGGGCTCCGGCAACGGCAACGGCTGGCGCCTAGAAGTCACGACCGCGATTGCGCGAGCGCGGCTGGGGCAAGCGGCCTTCGCGAGGCGAGGGCGGATCATGGCGGCAGCCGAATGGAAGAGCTCGTTCTGTGGCGTAGAATTGCCTGAGAAGATTTGCCGGCCCGGTTCTTGCAAGTCGAAATCGACGCGCGTCGCTGCCTGATTGGGTGCGTTGCCTCCTCGGATGCTGACGCCATCGAGCGTGTTGGTCCTGGTGTCGACTGCATCGGACATTTTCGACTTATGGTCATCAGGCAGAAGTCCGGAGCGCGCGATCAGCTGGGCGATCTCCGTGCCGTCCTCCCCAGAGAGCGGTTATAACGATGTGGTTCGAGATGCTTCATTGACTTTCCTGTAATCGACGGGCATGTTCGGATTGCCGCTTGCAGACGTGCACGCCAAGTTCTCCAACCGTGCTAAGACAATCCTGGGCATCAGGCTGGTGGCCTGGGTGGTCATGTCCGAAAAGACCGCCTGCGCCGAAACCTTCGAAGTTCGAGCCCACATGGTTAAGGAGAGCGGGGGGACAAACGAGCGTGTGGAAAGAATCGCGTGCTTTTGTTCGCCGTTTGCACGCTGCCCCTGTGCCAGAGCCGCGCCCGCTTGCGCGCCCCCCCCCCCTTGCGCGCGCGATGTCTGCAGCGGCGGCGCGTGCAATTGCACGCCGCTTGCCCCCGCCCGCCCCCAGGGTGCAGGCGCGTGCAATTTCGCGCCCCTTGCACGCTTACGGTTCGCGGTGACATCCGCTACACGCAGTGTTGGTGGAGGCGAAGTGAACAGGAGGGGGTGGGGATAAGCGAGGGGGCATGGAGGACGTGGATCAAGGAGGAGTGCGGAAGAGGTTGAGGTGGAGGAAAAGGAGGAGGAATGGAACGTATACCACGGCCCCAACAGGCTCCAACACGGTTCCCAACCGGCGTCGGAACCCCAAAACGCTCCAAGACGACCCCCAAGTCAGGCCCCCAAACGGCACCCCGCGGGCCCCCACCGAGCACCCAAGAAGCCTTTGACCCATAACTTGGGCACGGATTGGGATAGACCGATGTTCCATTCGATTGGTGTGCAAGGTCTGCCAGATAACAAGGTTGCCAAGCGACCCGCCCCCGAACCTTCCAACCCCCGACGGGGCCACGCGGCAAAATGCCACCTTCCTAGCGCAAGACCCACACGCAGGGCCTTCTGAAGCCAACCCCAGACCCGTCGCTTCGTAGAACCAGTAAGATGGGGCTCCAAGGAAGGGAACCGTTAGCAGACCGAGCGCAATCAAAACGTAAGGCAAGTGCTCAATGGTAGAAACCGTCGTGGTAGCAGTAGCAGCCGCGAGCCGTAACATCAACAGTATTTTTCGCAGTCGTAGTCGCAATAATACTTGGAGTATCATCGGAAGGAGGAGGAGGAGTAATTTGATTGGCCGTAGTAGTTGTAGTGGTAGTGGTAGTAGTAGCAGTACTAGTAGTACTAGTAGTACTAGTAGTACTAGTAGTACTAGTAGTACTAGTAGTAGTAGTAGTAGTAGTAGTAGTAGTAGTAGTAGTAGTAGTAGTAGTAGTAGTAGTAGTAGTAGTAGTAGTAGTAGTAGTAGTAGTATAGTAGTAGTAGTAGTAGTAGTAGTAGTAGTAGTAGTAGTAGTAGTAGTAGTAGTAGTAGTAGTAGTAGTAGTAGTAGTAGTAGTAGTAGTAGTAGTAGTAGTAAGTAGTAGTAGTAGTAGTAGTAGTAGTAGTAGTAGTAGTAGTAGTAGTAGTAGTAGTAGTAGTAGTAGTAGTAGTAGTAGTCGTAGTAGTAGTAGTCGTAGTAGTAAGTAGTAGTAGTAGTAGTAGTAGTAGTAGTTAGTAGTAGCAGTCGTAGTAGTAGTTAGTAGTAGTAGTAGTAGTAGTAGTAGTAGTATTAGTAGTAGTAGTATGTGTATGAAGAAGAAGTAGTAGTAGTAGTAGTAGTAGTTGCTGTAGTAGTTGCTGTAGTGTAGCATAGCAGTTTAGAAAAGTCGTTTAGCATACGTGTAGTTAAGCTATAAGAGCACAAGTAGGTCGTAGTAGTAGCGTAAGTAGTGGCCGTGCTAGTAGTAGTAGTAGTAGTAGTAGTAGTAGTAGTAGTCGCCGTAATAGTAGTAGTAGTAGTAGTACTAGTAGTAGTAGTAGTGGTAGTAGTAGTAGTAGTAAAAGTCGTAGTAGTAGTAGTAGTAGTAGTAGTAGTAGTAGTAGTAGTAGTAGTAGTAGTAGTAGTAGTAGTAGTAGTAGTGGTAGTAGTAGTAGTAGTAGTAGCTAGTAGTTCGTATTTCGTAGCAGCAGTAGCAGTAGTAGTAGTAGTCGTAGTTAGTTATTTTTATGTAGTAATAGTATAGTGAGTAGTACAGTCGTAGGTTCGTGCTATCCCGTCATAGTAGTCAGTGGTCGTAGACTGGGAGTATTTATAGTAGATAGTAGTCGCAGTAGCGTAGTAGGAGTAGTCTTATAGGGTTCGTAGTCGTACAAGAGTAGTCACAGTGTATAGTAGTAGTAGTAGTAGTAGTAGTAGTAGTAGTAGTAGTAGTAGTCGTGGTAGTGGTAGTGGTAGTAGTAGTAGTAGTAGTAGTAGTAGTCGTAGTAGTAGTAGTAGTAGTCGTCGTCGTCGTCGTAGTAGTCGTAGTAGTCGTAGCAGTATTTGTAGTAGTAGAATAGTAGTAGTAGTAGAAGTAGTAGTAGTAGTAGTAGTAGTAGTAGTGGTGGTGGTAGTAGGAGTAGTAGTAGTAGTAGTAGCGGTAGTAGCAGTAGTGGTAGTGGTGGTGGTAGTGGTAGTGGTATTGGTAGTAGTACTAGTAGTGGTAGTGGTAGTAGTAGTAGTAGTAGTAGTAGTAGTAGTAGTAGTAGTAGTAGTAGTAGCAGTAGTAGTAGTAGTAGTAGTAGTAGTAG
>CAUYUJ010001025.1:202691-265191 GCA_963575745.1 Prorocentrum cordatum
TAGTCGTAGTAGTAGTAGTAGTAGTAGTAGTAGTAGTAGTAGTAGAAATAGTGGTGGTCGTCGTCGTCGTCGTCGTCGTAGTAGTAGTAGTAGTAGTAATAATAGTAGTCGTCGTAGTAGTAGTAGTAGTAGTAGCAGTAGTAGTAGTAGTAGTATTATGAGTAGTAGTAGTAGTAGTAGTAGTAGTAGTAGTAGTAGTAGTAGTAGCAGTAGTAGTAGTAGTAGTAGTAGTAGTCGAAGTAGAAGTAGTAGTAGTAGTAGTAGTAGTAGTAGTCGTCGTCGTCGTCGTCGTCGTCGTCGTCGTCGTCGTCGTCGTCGTGTAGTCCTAGTAGTAGTAGTGGTAGTAGTAGTAGTAGTAGTAGTAGTAGTAGTAGTAGTAGTCGTAGTCGTCGTCGTCGTCGTCGTCGTCGTCGTCGTCGTCGTCGTCGTCGTCGTCGTCGTCGTAGTAGTAGTAGTAGTAGTAGTAGTGGTAGTAGTAGTAGTAGTAGTAGTAGTAATAATGATAATAGTCCGACCCCGTGCCCGAGCGCCCGCTTGACACCGACACCAGGCCCGAGCCTCGTCACTAGCCCGTGCTAGTGCGCGTGCTCGCGCGCGCGCGTGCGTTGTGCGTGTGCGTGTGCTCGCGCGTCCGATATGTCGGCATGCGCTCCCCAAAACACCTCCCATATTCACCTGACTGGCCAGTTAGGTGATATCTCTGTGGGTGGAATTTTTACGGACTGTAAGATGACTCGTGGCTGCGGCGCGGGCGCCTTAGGTGCCTTTTCAGACGACAGCCAGCTTGTCCGGTCGGCATAATATGTTGGAGCGCCATCTCCTCGTCAAAATTAGCTGCTGGAGCCAACGCCGTGGGCTGCTGGAGCCATTGCCCCTCGTAACAATTTTGTGCGGGAGCCCACCCTTCTTGACTTCATAATCCGCTAAAGCGATTTTCTCTGGTCAGAAATTGGGCACTGGAGCCCACGCCGTGGGCTGCTGGTACTCTGTAAGAATGGGATGCTGATCCTACCCTTCTTCCTCCTCCTCCTCCTCCTCCTCCTCCTCCTCCTCCTCCTCCTCCTCCTCCTCCTCCTCCTCCTCCTCCTCCTCCTCCTCCTCCTCTGCTGGAATCGTTTTCCCATTTAGAAGCTGGGCGTTGAAGCCGCACCCCGTTTGGGCCCGGCGAGAGCGGGGTACTGAGGGGCCCAGGGGTGGGGGTCCTAGCATTGTAGTCACGCCTCGCATTCAAAACGGGGGCGCGCCGCGTGCGCGTGAGCGCGTGCATGCGCGTGCGCGTGAGCGTGAGCGTGCGCGTGTTCGCGTTCGTGCGCCTTCGTGTGCGTGTGCGCGCGCGCGTGCTCGCGCACGCGTGCGCGCGCAAGCGGCGCAAGCCCGAGCCCGTCCCCGACCCCGAGCCCGAGCGCCAGCTTGAGACCGAGACCGGGCCCGAGCCACATCATGAGCGCGTGCGCGCGGGCGTGCGTGTGCGTGCGCAAGCGCTTCCGATATGTTGACATGCGCTCGAGAGTCTCACTACCACCAGTATTTTCCCGACTGTAGGGCCCATGAGAGGGTCTGCCGAAGTGGGCTCGGAGGAGCGCGCGGGAGTACTCCCATCCCGCTGGGGCCTTGATTGGGGCTCCCCTTAGGACACGTTGTCGTCGTCGTCGCTGACGCCGTCGTCGTCGTCGGCGTCGTGTCGGTCGTCGGCATCGCGTCGGTCGTCGCACGGAGTGCAGTGGCTGATGAGTCCTGGCAGGGAGCTGTCGGCGTGGTCCGGCCTGGCCCCCGCGCATTCCGAGAGGCGCTCCCGTTGGGACACGAGCGGGGTGCGGGTGAGTGCATGCGAACGCCTCCACTTGAAATTCTGTCGTGTGAGCCTTTTTTTATGTTTCGGTATTTCGACATTGGGCGGAAGGGGGGGGGGAGGGAGGGGTCTGGCTCTGGACCTCTGCTTCTTGCGACTGTTTGCAGCAGCGCGTCCTACAAGGGAGACTCCGCCTGCTCGAAACAGGCGCCAAAAACAGCCAAGATCTACTCCATAGGGGGCGGGGGGGGGGGCGAGGGCCCGCGCCGATCCGCAAAACAATGAAAAAAAACGATCACCTTCTGTGGGCGTTTGAACGGGGGGGGGTCATGTTCTTAATCGGTACCCACCCAACGTCCCAAGCCCCCCCCGTTCGAGAGCCGAGGCTGAGATTTAGACGGCACCCCCCTTGCGCGTTGAGAAACGACGACGAATGCAACGACAACGAACGCTATGATCGCGACGTCGAGCACAATGACGACGTTTGCGACGACGACGGCGGCGACTACGCAGATGACGATGAAGACGAATACAATTACACAAACATGTCAACGACGACGAATACAACGACTAACGACAACGATGACGCTGGCGACAACCAGATCGCTGACCCCGACGACGACTGCCACGACGCTGGCGACGACTCTGACACTGGCGACGACGACAAACCTTACCTCAACGACGACTGAGACGTACATTCAATGCCCCGCTCATCCGCCCACTTCAATATCACATCCAGCGCCGTCGTTTTCGTTTTCCTTGTTTATTCAGTGTTGTTCCCCAGTCTTGTCGCATCAACGCGGGAGGTTTCGATTTCATGCCCGGCCCGCCCACCCGCTTCAATGTCGCGCTTGTCGTCGTCGTCGTCGTCGTCGTTTTCGCCCTCGTCGTCGTCGCTTTCCTTTTCCTCCAACCTCGCCCGGCCAAAGAACGAACCTCACATGTAAGGTTCTGCCCGACCGGCCCGCTCGCTTCAATGTCCCGCCCGCCTGACCCGCCCGACGATCATGAACATCAACGTCGTTTGTGGTCGGTCTTCGGTTGTCGTCGTCGTCATCGTCGTCGTCGTTGCCGTCGTCTTGAAGTCGTCCATGTCCTCCTCGTCGTCGTCGTCGTCGTCGTGGTCGTCGTCGTCGTCGTTGTGGTGGTCGTCGTCGTCAGCGTTGTCAACGTCAGCGTCATGGTTGTCGTTGTCGCTGTCGTCGTCGTCGGCTGCGCGTCGGTCATCGTCTGCCTGCGCGAAGGGGCAGGGGGGGAATTCTCAGTGGGGAGGCGGTGGGTTCTTTCAGCAGGGGGGTAAGTGGATTTTGCGCAGCATAGCGTCCGTGAAAGATGTTCTTTCCTCCATCGGGGTCGTTGTTGGGGCTCCCTGTGGGGTATGAGACGTGCGAGAGTCATTTCTGGTTGAGTGCACGCGAACGCCTCCGCTGGAGCCGTTTGCGGATTTCCGATGGGGCACGAGCGGGTTTCAAGAAGAAGAAGAAGAAGACGAAGAAAATTGGTTTGTTGCGTCATGGTGCGGTGGTTTGTTGTGTCCTCGGTGGTGCGGTTTGGATTCACTCTGGCCGTCCTCCTCGCACTTCTCGTCCACCCTCGGAAGACGTTATGGCTCAAGCGATGCCGTCTCTAGTGCTCAGACCAGCTTGCGCAAGGAGTGCAGCCTCCTCGTCGTCGTCGTTGCCGTCGTCGTCGTCGTCGTTGCCGCCGTCGTCGTCGTCGTCGTCGCAGTTGTCGTCGCCGTCGGCATCGTCGTCGTCGTCGTCGGTCGTCGGCGTCGCGTCGGTCGTCGCAAGGAGTGCAGCGTCTGATGAGTCTTGGCAAGGAGCTGTCGGCGTGGCGCAGCCTGGCCCCCGCGTATCCTGGGAGGCGTACCAGGCCACTGGAGAACACCAGGGGTGCCCTGAAGCAGCGCCTCTTTCGGAAGTGCGACAAGGACTCGAAAAGCAAACACGGCATGAACATGCATTTTCGGAATTCCGCGCAGATCTCTTGGATCAGCGCTGGGCCCCCCTTGGCGGTGCCCCCGGAGACGCCCCTGGAGCGCGGAGCGCGCCAGGGAGAAGGGGGTCCAGCGCCGGTCCGAGAAATTCGCCCAGGCCTCCGAGAGGTCAGGTTCATGCCTTTTGCGTGTTGCTCGAAAGGACGGCGACGGTTTTCTCAACAAGTCCGAGCTGCGGATGTTCGTCGAATACGTAGGCTTCGAGGGTTCCGACAAAGAGTGGACCAAGGAGTACGAGCTGCTCTGCTCTGACCACTGCCTCGATCGGGCGAGGGGGATGACCATGGGGGCATTCCTGAGCGCCCTGGACGACACGTCGGAGAAGGGGTTGCACTGCTCCGATTCGGAGATCTGCCTGCTGCTCGGGATAGAGCACACGCCTTCCAAGACTGGTGCTGACCAAGACGAGGGTGAAGGGAATGATGAGTTCACCCATGTCTTCTTCGCTGGGGCGAACTTCAGTACTACGGGGCCTGTGCTCAAATCTATCTTTGAAGAGATTGGCAGAGTTGAAGATTTCTCGCTTTTCCGTTTCCAAGATGGAAAGTCAATGGGCATGGGCCGGGTCAAGTATGCCTCGCACGAGGAGGCACGGAGGGCAATGACCACCCTTCACAATCGCGAGGTCGATGGGCGAGCACTAATGTTGCAGGAAGACCCGCGCGTGGATAGCGACGAGGAGCCCGGGTCCGACGAGCGGAAGAGCAGCGCGGAGGCCTGGCCGGCCAATCAGAATGGTAGGGACAGGGCGTCGGGCAACAAAGGTACAGGCAATGGTGCAGGCAAGGGCAAACACATGGGCAGTGAAGGTGGCAAGGTGAATTCCGACCAGGGCTGGTATGAGGGCGGGCGGCCCACCAGAGCACACAAAGGAGACAGGGATAACAGCGACGGCAGGACAATCTTTTTTGCTGGTGCGTCCCCCGATTCCTCCGAGGCCTTTTTGCGGAGTCACTTCCAGGGAGTTGGTAAAGTTATTAAGTTTCGGCTGTTTGCTGATCCGCCAGGGCACTCACGGGGCATGGGCGTGGCTCAGTATCTGACAGCGGGGGAAGCCACCAAAGCGGTCGAGCGCCTTTCAGGCTCTATGATGGGCGGTCACACGGTTCTGGTTAAGATCGACAGAAAGGGCTACCTCGACCATGCCAGACAACAGAGCGAAGGCTACCAAGAATGGGATAGCGGTTGGGAGTGCGGCACGGGTTTTAACAGCTACAGCGGTTGGAAGGGAGGATATGACGGCGGCTGGAAGAGCGGCTGGGAGGGCGGCTACGGAGGTGGTCCAATCGGCGGCAAAGCGGACATCTACAGCGGCTGGGAGAGCGGCCAGAAGCACGGTGGCCGGAAGAATGGCGGCCGGGATAAAGGGGGCAAACGGAATGGCGGACGGGGGGAAGGTGGTTGGGAAGACAGCTATCACGGCGGCGAGGAGGACAGCCAGAATTGCGGCCCAGCGAGCGATGGGAATACGGGCAAAGGCTCTGGCAAAGGTGGCTCGAAGGAGGTTAAGTACACGACACAGAGTGTCAACGTGTGGTGTGAGGTCAAGCGCGAAGGGTGGCACAAGTCCACCCGCGTCTTCTTCTCTGGCGCGCCTGTGAAGATGGCGCGGGCCGCGGTGCAGCAGCACTTCGCCGAGTTCGGGGTGGTCAAGTCGCTCACGATCTTCAAAAAGGGCAAAACATCTCGGGGCATGGGCGTGTGCTGCTACCAGGGAGCGAACGCCGCCGAAGCGGCGATAAACTACGGTGTCGTCATCGATGGGAAGCCTCTCCATCTGCAGCAGCTTCGGCGGCACCAAAGGAAGGATGGCTGGGACCAGGACCAGGATTTGAATCCCAACACGTCTGTCTTCTTCAGGGACGCTCCCTGCGAGACCGCCGAGAAGTTCCTTGAAGAGAAATTTGGGAACGTCGGGGAGATCAGGAACTTCATTCTCTTTACATCGCCAGACGGGAAGTCCCGAGGGATGGGCGTCGTCGAGTATTCCACAGCAGAGAGCGCAGAGCGCGCGTACAACGAAATCCACGAGACGACCGTGAGCGGGAAGACGATTCACGTTGACTATTTCTCTTTCTAGTAATGCGCGGGCCCAATTCAAGCCTCCTGCTTCGGGCCGGAGCACTGAGTCGGAGTCAACTGGGGATGGCGGGAGGGGGGGCGCGAAATTTGCTGCTTGCAGCTGGTTTCGGCCCCGCCGCGGTGCACGCTCCTCGATACATGGTCGCTCCTGGCGCTGGGAGACGCCGGGAAAACCAGCTGCGTGAGCTGACTTGCTGACCTCCCCTTTGCCATCCCCCCCTTCCCGTCGGCCCCGAGAGCAGATGGGCTCGGAGGAGCTCGCCGCATCGCCGGCGCATCGGCGACGAGCCCCGTTTCTTCCATGCATCGACGGTGCATCGTCGATGCCTCGGCGGTGCGCTGCAACCTTGGGCCCCCGTCTGCTCAGGCCTCGTCAGTGAGGCCTCCAGCGATGTGCGTCACGCGCCGCTCGTCCACGCATCCCAACTGGTGCTTCCCGCTCGACCGTGCATTCCAAGTAGCCCAGAGAAGGAATAGGCACCGATGCTGCTGCCTTACCTCGTCGCCACGGCTGGATGTGCCTCGGAGGTGTGGTCAGGAGGGCCCTTTGGGAGAGGTCGGGGACTAGTGGTATCGATACATGTTGGTTTCCCCACTAGCTTTTGCCATTTGGTACTGTGTGTGTTTTTTTTTTCTCTCTCTCTCTCTCTCTCTGTTTCTCTGTTTCTCTGTGTGCGGAAAAAAACTGTGTGCGGAAGCTCCGTGCCTACCGCGCACCCTCTTCGAGATTTGGTCGGGCATGAGCAAGCGGAAGCTCCTGAGGAGAAGCACGATGGGTCGGGGAGGGAGCACCCGTGCGAGCGGACAACCGACTTGGCTGAGCTGGTCCGAAGGCTCTTCAAGGTGCACTGCACCCACAGCTGAAGCCGAGGCCAAAGCTGAAGTGCACAGAAAAATTGAGGGGGCACACCCTGCAGGTTCGGTGCACAGCACATCCTTGAGCGGTGCTGCAGCCTCCCCTGAGCACAGGCCTCATGGCGCCAACATCGCAGAGCGGACTTCTGTCGGAAAGCAGTGGGATGGGCCTGGACTGTCCTGGAGAATTTCGTTCCGGATTTCGAAGTGAATTTCGTGCGGATCTTGAAGACCAGGAATGAAGACCCGACCGAAGCCCACGTGAGATTCACTTCGTTGTTCGCCCGCCATGCCGGGGTTCTTCAGTGGCAGATCCACGCAAAAGTCCGCTGCAGCACGTTCGCAAGGTCGGTGCAGTTTACCAGTTTGAAACACATCCCTACCCCTATGTTTGACACCACCTCACCTCGATGCCGATCGTAAGGATTCCCTCAGTTTCTGAGGGCCCATCCCTAAGATTGTCCTCGCTTTTTGCTCGCCCATCTTAGGGGTAGGGATCTGTTCGAGGCTGGTTAGCAGTGACTGAAGGGGAACTGGGACACACAAATACATACACACAAATAAAAATATCCCCCATATTCTCCCATATTTTCTGGGTTCTTGTCGTCCCCCCCACTTCCCATATTTTCCCATATTTTCTGGGAGTCGCCGATTAATTGTGTCTGTGTGTTTTTTCCCCTCCTGAGTGACCAGGCCGTCCCCGGAGCATCCGCCAGGCGGCGCGCCCTCGTGCCTCGCTGGGCCCCCGGGCGCCCTCGGGCACTGCCGGTGCCGCCGCCGCTCCCTCGGCAGGGCCACGGGCTCGTGCAGCGGCAGTGGCGGTGGCGCCGACGCGTCCAAGCTCGAGTCGGGCCTGCCCCCTCCCAGGGCTCGTTTCGATTCCTCCGATTCGATCCGATTCGATTTCGATGGTTTCCGATTCCGATTCGATTCGACTTTGGATTCCGATTTGGGCTCCGATTTCTCAACGAAGGCCTACTAGCCTGCCGATTTCCGCCGATTCGACTTTTCCCGACTCGGCTGCCGATTTCTGCCGATCCGATTCTTTTCGATCGCCGATCCGACTTATCGATTCGATTCTGGGCTCCCTTGCCCTCCTTGGGAGAGATGTCCAAAAATCATCTGGGAACGATGTCTGATGGTTTTGTACCCTCTCGTTCAACATCCCCCCTGGTAGGGGGACATGCCCGACCTGAATCCAAGCCTGGCGGCGTGCAAAGCCAGATTGCGAGGAGTTCGGTAAATCCTCTGAGCCGGACGGGAGGAGCAGCATCAGCGGCAGGGAGGGGACACAAGGCCGACGGGGAGAGCAAGGCAAGACAAGACACAACACCAGGCGTGAGAGGAGCACCCGTGCGAGTGGAAAGCCGATTGGGGTGAGCTGGTCCATAGGCGCTTCGCGGTGCATTCGCGGCTGAAGCCGGAGCCAAAGTTGGGATGCACAGAAAAATGGAAAAGGCCTACCCTGCAGTTTGTTTCACAGCACATTGTTGAGCGGTGCTGCAGTCTCCTCTGAGCACGGGCCCCCCCAGGAGTATCAGCCAGACAAGTCGGGCTTGCACCCTCGTGGCTTGCTGGGTTCTGGGCGCGTTTCGGTTTTTGCCACTGCCGCCACTATCCCTTGGTCAGGGCCGCCGATTCGGGCAACAGCGACAGTGCCAGTGGCCGACGCGTCCAAGCTTGGCGGCGTGCGAAACCATACTGCGAGGAGTTTGATATCCTCTGAGCTTGACGGCGGGGGAGCAACAACAGGGGCAGGGAGGGGTGACAAGACCGACGGGGAGAACAATACAAGACAATACGCAACAAACGTGATGGGAGCACCCGTGCGAACGCGAGGAGAAGGCGGGGAATGATGTTTCGGACTTGCGTAGTAGCTGGGATATCATTTTCGCGCGAGGCTTACAGGTCATAGTGCGAGCTCCAGGGGAGGGATCGAAAAGTGGGCCGAGGCTGACGCAAGGGTTTTTTGCGGTATCCAGGACGGCGGTTTGCGCATCCTTGGATCGCAAGCTTCCTGCACTGGCTCAACTTTTGCGCGAAGACAGTGAGCACTGCAAAACTCGGGCAAACAACAAAACGCGAACTCCAGCCAGTGAAAGAGGGAAGACCTACAAGGCACCGAAAATAATCACTGTGACCAACCGAAAATTCCCAAGCATGAGCAAGCGTAGAACAAGTCCTCGTTCTCCTCGTCGTCCCCCTCCATGGCCACGGCCGCGGGAGCTCACCACCGGCACAGCGCACGGCGCGTGACCGGTGCGTCCAGCCGCGCCCACGCCCGCAAGGGTGCTGCGGCTGCTGCTGCGTGCCTGGGGGACTTCCGCGCCATAGGTGTATCACAATTCCCTGCATCCGGGGGCTGTTTCTGGGCCGCCTCGCCGCCAAACAGCGGTTCAGGATGAGAAGCCGGCCGGCCACGAGAATGGTGTCGCGGGGTCCAGGGTCCAGCGGTTCGGCGGCGCCGAGTCGTCGGAGGGCTGTGTGGCCGTGCGATTTCCGGGCTGGACGCCCTCGTTTGATGCGGCGGGGCCTACATTTTGTTATCACGCTTGTCTGTGCGACTTTGCGTGCTATCCCAGCGAGTTTCGGCTGCAAGCCCCGTAAGTCGAATGGTTACATGGCTGGCTGGGAGTATGTGGCGCCCGCTGGGACGGCCGTGTAAAGAGGGAGCCGTGTCCGCGCTTATCTTTGCGCCGGGCCTCTGCTGAATCACTTGAGTTAGCCCTCGGTGCTGAAGGGCGACAGCCAGCGATGGTTGCTCCGCTGACATACTCGTTATCCTTGTTCCCACGTTGCCATACACATATTCCTCCTCCTCCTCCTCCTCCTCCTCCTCCTCGAGTGGCTGCACGGCTCGCCCCCCACTGTACGTGGACTCCTCCTCCTCCTCTTTCTCAGCCTTTTCCTTTGACTTTGCCTCACCCTCTTTCTCTGAGGCTTGCTCCTCCAGACGTCTCCAGAGGTTCTCGGATGCTTCCAGAGCTCTCCGGAGCTCTGTGGAGATCCGCACCCTCCAGAGGTCCGCAGAGGCCTGCGGCGGCCAGGAGAACATGGTTATCTCCAAACGGAGCAGAACCTCAGCACTCGACATCCGAGGACGTGCAGCTTCCAGAGTTGGCTCGCCCGCCAGAAAGGGCGCCCTGGCGCAGAGTCTTCCTACTCAGAACCATTCCCCAGGTCCCGTCTGGCCAGTTTCTATCTGTGCATGTCCAGCCTGGGCCCCAAATCCGCTTCAAACTGTCCGCTGAGCCCCTCATGGAGGTCTGTTCTGGCCGCCTCCAGCTGTGGGGACGAGAAGCCTCTGCGATGTTTCATGGCAAGCGGGTCCTGACCCTTTCAGGAGGCGGAGGAGGAGGAGGAGGGGGAGGAGGAGGAGGAGGAGGAGGAGGAGGAGGAGGAGGAGGAGGAGGAGGCGGAAGAGGAGGAGGAGGAGATTTTAGATTGCGCATCTGATTCGCCTGGTGACGGTCAGAGAAAGAGCGGCGCTGCAGCTAGCAGACTTAAAAGGCTGCACGGGCACCAAGTGAACAAGTACAGTACAGTACCTCCATCCCACCACCCATGAAATGCACAAACCCACCCAGTCCCATAGTATTAACTGCGCCAGCGACTGGATGCGAGGCAGCAATGTGGCACTGGCAAGGCGCGGCCACTGTCGACTGGAGGCATTTGGCACAGACAGCTCCTGTGTCCGTACTGAAACTCGAATCTCGCACCGAAGGCAAGGTACATCTCAGCACACAGTTCGGGCTTAACGCCGAGTGCAAGTCCCACCTCCAAATCATCCTTAAACAACCCACCAACCTCCACTAGTCATTAAACGCCAGCTTGGCTGATTTTCAACCGTGGTCAGGAGAGAGCGTACAGAACAACAGAGGGGCGGTCCTGCCACGGTGTTCCCAACTTTCCCTGTCCGCCAGGGCTCGATCTCTCTGATCACAGCATTGGAGAGGGAGGGCAAGATGGGGAGAGAGGGCGGCTGCGTCTGACTCGCTGCAGTCTCATTTGATCCGTCCGACTAGGTCTCGTCTACCAACGGACCTAGTGGCACCACTGCCAACTGTCTGAGCTGAAGAGGACTGCGCTCTCATCCCTCCCGACGACTCCAAACCTTATCTGCAAGGCAACAGCAAGAAAGGCTGGCGGCAGGCGAGGGCTGCGGCGTGCAGCCGCATGAGCACCTGGCTGGCGGCCGCGCGGACTGACGGACACTCGGGGGTTCGGTGCCACACGCAACGGGTGTGTGGTTAGCGACGGTCTACGCTCACCGAGCCCCCTGCCGCTGCCCCCCACGGGCCAAGGCTTGAAGCTTGACATTCGGTCGGTGACAGAAGCACGGGGGGCGCACCTCTGTCCAGGTTGACGGTGGAGAGAGAGGCGGCGTAAAGAAACAAACGGAGGGGAGAGGCGAGGAGTCGCTCGCTGCTACACTGCCGCGCCGCTCGCTCGCGCCGGGCGGCGGGGGCGGCGGGGCGGGCGTGCGGCGGCGGGGCGGCGGGGCACGCGCGCGCGCCCTGCTCTCTGCTCTCCCCCACGTCCGCTGCAGCCCCCTAAACCTCATCCTCCACTCCTCCAGGGCGGCACGAGCCACAGCTGCGGCCTCGCCAACAACTCATGCCAATGGCAGCGGCCATCTGGGAGCACGGGTGAAATAGATAGGGATCAACACGTATACACAGGCACGAGGGGAACTGCAAGCTCGAGCGAGCAGCCCACACACGATACGGTCGGCAACAGGCCCAAAGAGGCAAGCCGTGCAATGGTAACTGCAAGCTCAGTTAACGGGAGGCGAAGTATCCCACGGAAACCTCCAGCAAGGGAAACTGGCAAAACCAACGTCAGCTTGCAAGAACCATAGCATCATCCACAAGCTGTCTAGGTAGCGCTGCTACGACACGTACTGGCAACGGGGTGGTGGAGTAGGGGCAATCGGGCATGGGACAGCGAGGTGCACTGACAAAATCAACAACCTCCCACCTCCTCATCATCAACCTAAACCCATCCCAATCGGTATGCAGCGAGCGACGTTAGACCTGGGGCATGTCCAAAATACCTGTTCCGAATCCAGGCTGGAATGTCCAGGGAGCGATGCGTTGAGCGAGCCGTTGACGGCGTCGCTCTCGAGCCTGTGCTCGGTTAGCCGCAATACGTGCACGCAACGCATCAGTCAACTCAACGGGCTGAGGGGGGAGCGGAGGGGGAAGAGAGGACGCGGTAGGCTCATACAGTGGCTCGGAGTCCCCTGGCTGAGGGGGTATGGTGCCATCGAGGAACGCTAGAGCGTCTGCGTATTCCTGCTCGTCCGAGGCCTCGATGGGCCCTGGGGGGCGGGCCTCAGCCTCGGGATCAAAAACAACTCCAGGCATGGGCTGAGAGGACGACTGCGGCTCAGGTGGCAGGAACCGATGTCGCTCGGGATCCGCTCGAGTCCGACTAGCACGCGTCGACGCAAAATCTGGGGCCCAGGACTCGTCCGTACCGACGTACGGGTCCCATGAAACGTAAAAAGCTGCAAGCGACCCACGGAGCTCCTCCTCCTCCTCCCTCATGTCCTCTGGCCAATCATGCTCTGCACACGTCACGCGCATATGATTGACTGCGTCCATTATGCTGTCTGCGAGAACTTGACATAGGGCCGGAGGGTAGGTTTTCTTCTTGGCCGTACGCCACTCATCACGTCGCCTGTCGAACCCCATGAGTACCTCGTGAGCCCCACGTCCGTGAGAACAACGTCCACGCCCAGGTGTCTCGCACAAGCGTCCGTGCATTGTGCCCATGCGCAGTGCAAGTATTCTTGTAGGTGCACGTGCAACCTGACCGTGCTCGCACTGATCAAAGTCGGTCACCGACGCTGCTGGGGATGCCATAACAGCCCGTAGGGGCGGGCAATAGAATGAATTGACCGAGTCGGGTCGCCAGTGCGCAGGCATAGGATGTTCCATCCAGCATGAGGTACCGACGGTGAGATGCACGGCGAACAGTTCGATCATCGCCCCTAATAGTTCATTACCAACACGTAACTGCTCCATTTGTCGGGGAGTGACGGCCAGCAAACCCCAGAAATCGGCATGGGACCGTAGGGGGGGAGGGCCTGCATCAGGGGACCAACGGATAGCTGGCCACGTCTCACAGGGTGGCCCGCCGCCTGACAAGACAACTCGCCTGGCTCGTATATGCTCCTTCCATACCTCCAGCGTTTCGCGTCGCATCATGTTACCTAGTACTGGGTCGATCGCTATATCGATAGATAAAACCGAAATGGTGAAGTCGGTATGATACTCGGTCCATTCGAGGCAGGCCTGGATGTCACCAGGCCGTCGTCGGCCACAGTGCAGGTTAAGCGCGAAATATTCCGACCGTCGGATAGCAATGGGCAAATCCTGAGCAGCAATGTCGGTAAACTGCTCGGTCAAGAACATTCGCGTCGGGTAGCGCTCGTGGTAGACCGGTGGTGGTTGGCCTGGCTCAGGGGCATCTCCTTCGGCCACAGCGGGCCGTGGTGGTGGCAGGAGTGCGGCACAAGCCTCTGGAGTGAGATACGGGTCACTTTCCAAAAGGGCTCGGCGGGCATCTTCCTGAGACACCAACGCGGCAAGGTTGAACGCAATCTCGGTGATGGGGCCCGGCGTCCGAACTGTGGGTACGACAACGTGGCGACGAGGGATATGTACGTTGGTGGTATGTCCACGTGGTAGTATCGGTTGGGCAGGTAGCTGTAGGTGGTAGGCTGGATTGTCCATAGTCAGCACAGCAGCCAGCAAGCAGCGAGGCGAATCGATCGACAGATGATCCACTAGATGTGGCCGTGCATTGTACCTGAGCAGACATGTTTGACATACCCCTGACGGGTTGGCATAGCCACGTGCAAGTGTAGTTAGTTGCCTATGTACGCGAGCCGCGTGTGTGCGTAGCGCCCGATGCCGTGCAAAAGACTGCCCACACCAAGGGCAGTCCATACTCTGTGCTGGGGCAGGCGGTGGCTGCTGTATAATACATCCACGTTCATCGGTGTATACCCGGGGGGGCACTCCCGCAGGGCGTACTTCATCAAAGAACTGGGACTCCATGTGTGCTGCAAGTGTGTTGCGCGTCGTGTACTGTGTATATGCATGCACTCCGATGCGAATGATGCGCTTCCAGGCGGGTAGGCTGCGTCGTATGAGGTCCTCCCATGGTTGTAGGTCCTCCTTGGGCGGGGGTAAATCCTGACATTGTCTAGTGGCAAGGCGCAACCACTCAAGATCCTGCAACCACTGTCCAAGGGTCGTGCGACGTCGTTTCATGTCGGTGGCGGCTGCATGCCACTCAGCTGCCACAACCGAAAAGGCCAGCAGGGGTCCTGTATGAAAAAGTGAACCCAATAGCCGGAGTCGTGCAGCACGTAGTAGGATAGCAGGGGCCGGCCTGCGTAACCTAGCAAGCACCAGAGCGTCGGACACCTGAGACGCGTCCTCGCAATACCGAACACGGGCAGCTGCGCGATATACCTTCATAGTCTCACCGTGGGCCAGCTTAGCTTCGGCGTCTGACAGTACGGGCCACGCGCCAGCGTTGTATAGTCGTCCGGACAGAACTAGACTGTCTGCGAGCACGAGCCTGTGGGCGAGGTCTAGTTCGTCCGTTGCAAAAACGCGGCGACGAAGTACCTGTAGTGACGAGACAGTGGTAGCCGCACGGTAGCGAATCTCGGGCGCCATAGCAGTGCCTGCATCGAATACGGAACCCAGATGCACATAATTATGTACGATCGGCGCACGAAGCGGTCCAAGTACGTCCGATACGCCACAAATGTGTCCATCATGCTCGTGCCATGCCGCATGCCGCGCACGCTTGGTACCGTGTCCACGCCACATAATGAGTGCTGCAGTTTTGGAGGGTCCGAGGTTCAAAATGTGTCCACACCGTGCAAACGCGTCTGAGACAATGACCAGGCAACTGGACAGGGCCCCGTAAATCTGGTCAGCGGGCATGATGAGGATCACGGTGCCGTCGTCTGCATATGAGATATCGACCAAAGGGAGCTCTGCGGGGGGCCTGTCATCGGGGTCCTCGGCGTTGAGTGCTGTGAGGGATCTCTGGGTGGCCATCGGGAGCATGTAGGGATAGCCAGCGGTCAGAAGCTTTTCGCGCACCTCCTGCATACACTCAGCCATCTGTATCTCGAAGAGCACATCAGCGAGAGGTTGGCCGGGAAAAAGGAGCGTTGAGGGAGCGAAACCTGTCCTGATCCTTCACACACGAACCAGGGTGCCTGATAGCACTGCTCGACCTGGGCGACGGTGTGAGGGTCGACGTCGGATCGGGTGAGAGCCGCAGCTCTCTGTCGGAGTCGGTCGGTTAGCTGCTGCATGGCGGAGGGCGGTAAGCCTGCCGCACGAACAATGGCGGCAACCGATATGTCGTCGAGGTCGGAATCGCGATGGGCACGCACCACGAGCTCACGAATGGCCCTGTAGAAGGCCTGTACGACGTCCAGAAAGAGAGCACCAAATGATTGCCGTCTGATCTTGGCCAGTGACTGTGCAATTCGCAACACCAAAGACGCATGTGTGGTCCCTCGGCCTGGCAACCCACCGAACTGTGTTTCCCCCGCCTCAGAGGCCAAAAATGGTAGTAGTCGGGACCGAAGGCATCTGCGAGACGCCTTGCCGAGTTGTGACGAGACCAAAATGGACCTGGAACTGGAGCACTTCGTCGGGTCGGCTTGCCCAGACTTGATAAGGTCCCGATAAAATCCACCTTTCCATTGAATCGGCTCTACCAGTGTAAGGGCAAACTTGAGCTGTAGAGGGTAGTAGTATTCGGCGATCAATGTCGGGTGGGCCTTCAAGAGGCCGCCTGCAATGCCATCGCATCCTGGGGCAGACCGTCGCGCATGTCGGCACGAGAACTGGAACTCGGCGAGGGTGGGTATAGCTGACAAGCTGACGGGCTCGGCAGACATGCGCGCATAGGGGGTACGCCCAAAGTGCCCTGCGAACGTAGGCACGTCTGTAACGGGCAACGTAGCTGCGTGCTCGAGTCCTGCGAAGTGCTGCTGCCAACGCTGTGCAACCTGTCGTTCCGAGTCGATCGACTGACCTGCAAGATCCTGTAAAGCAGGAAGGACTCGCTCGAATCGACGTCTCTTAGACCCTGCACCGATCCGACGCAGAGCGGCATATGCCTCGGCAAACTGACGTCGGTCCCAAGCTGTACGCACCCCTCTGGCGATGTTGGCACAGTGCCAAGCCGAGTCAAGTCCCGTGGATGTCTGTATGACGTACGCGGCCCCCCGAAGAAAGACCAGATTGAGTGCCCAAAAAACTCCGGACCACGCCAGGTAGAACCGCAACATCATATCCAGGTCATACCGTAGGTCCCTGGGGGCCTCAGCCAGCTCGTGCAACGTGGGGAGACGCCCAACGTAGCGCAAACCGACGACATGGTCGGTCGTAAACGGGGGTAGGCTGATTTTCCCGCTGGGCGACTGTAGTGGGACCATGAAAGCCTTCGTCGCATCCAGTACGCTGTCAGTCGCCTGCGCAATCCTACGGCAGCACTGTAGTAGAGGTAGGTCGGAGGGCCCGTCGCGATATGAGAACCTCCTGCAGTGTATCCTGTGACAGAACCATTCTCCCGCAGAGGCCCCGTCCGAGGCCCAAGCCACAAAGGCAGTAGCAAGCAGCAGTCGCGACAAACTGGACCTTAGGTATCGTAGTGCACGACGGCCATGCATGCGCTGATCCATGAGGTCCAGAGAGCCCTGGGAGAGCCAGCTATGTTGTGGCGTGCGGCCGGACAATGACGCTTTAGGCGGGAAGGCTAACTCAGCCGCCGCAAGCAAGGCCGCATTCAAATGTGCTGCATGGTCGTCCGGGTGCATGGAGAAGGGGGGCTGGGGTGCCATCTGTAGGGCCTGTGCAAAGGCCTGCTGACAGTCAGGGTCGTCATACTTCGATATGTCGTGTCGAGACCGAGGCCATAGCAAGGCAGGTTCGTACCGATCGGCATGGCACATACGCATGTAAGCTGTGACCACGAAGTGATCGTCCCGACGTAGCGACAGATCGAGATCGACATCGACACCCTGATGCACCACGCTGTTGATCTGTCCGATGGGGGTGGTAATGTAGTCGATGCGACGTCTAGGTGCTTGACCCTGGGCCCCAGGCGGTAACCATGTGCCGTGTACCCCAGAGTACGACGGCAAAAACGTAGATACTGCACACTGCTCGGTATCCCGAAGAAACTTATGGAAGCACATTCCATTGAAGTTTTCAACCTCGGGCGCCACATCACCCACTGAGTCTGACACTTGTGAGCCCACCGTGGCATCCGCATCAAGCAGGCAATACAACGGCGCTGGCTGAACCCGAGCAGAGAGAACTGAGGCAACCTGATCCCACCATCCTCGAATCTCGTCTGGTGGCCGACGGGAGTGAGGGGCATGTCCAACCAACACGTCAATGCAGAGACCAGGAGCACGAATGGCAACTAGCAGATGGCGTGACGAGAAACTGAGCACAGGTACATGACGGCGCGCCAAAGTGTGTCTACCATCATACTCATGCTGCATGTTAACCCACAAGGCCACTCCAAACTTCCCTCGATCCTCGGCAGCGGCAGTGATGACGGCATAATCCCCTGCTGGTGTCCAACCATTCCTGCATAGCCGTGTCTCAAGAGTGCCGACAAGATGCAACTGGCGAGACGAGAACTGATGTGCAAGAGCGAGCATTCTGCCAGGCATGTTGAGGCCGGCCGCGTCTTGGTTGCGGCATCTGATCCTGCTGTCGCCTTTTCCCTTTGCTGCCTTCCTGCGGGGCCGTAACGTAAGCACATTAGCCACGGCGAATCGTACCTGAGGCAGGGACAGCACGCCTGAGGGACGGGAATCACGAGGCACACTCGTGTCATTCGGGCTGCGACCAGCAGGCGGCGAGAAAGCAGTCTGAAGGTCCAGACGGGGAGGGGCGAGACGCGGCATTTCACATGCACCAACATTCGGGTATACCCCTGAGCCGACGTTGGCGCTGGCAGTAATCCATAACCAAGGTACATGGGCGGCGGCAGCAAGCAATACTGACCACGGTTGAAAGTCTGCGTCTACAGTCGGCAATAGGCCCATAGAGGCAATCCGTGCAATGGTATCTGCAAGCTCATTTAACGGGTGGGCGTTGTGTCCCAGGATGTGCTTCCAAGTGAGCGTCGTATACTGCCGTAGCAACTTCAAGGCACCGTCGAAAAGCCACGTAAAGTCCCCACATGACGCATACTGGGTCCCACCTGCCGCCGTCGACACCACAAGCTGGTTGTCTGTGTACACCACAATGGGATACTGGCAAAATCTATCGTCGGCTTGCAATAACCATAGCACCAGCCACAGGCCTGCTTGAAACTCGGCGGCACCCGAGGGACTGGCAACGGAGTTGGATAGATCAGGATCAATCCCACACAGGTAACCTTCACAAACATACCGTCCCGAGGTAGTAACTGTAAATACACACCATGCCCAAGACGGTGGCCCTCCCAAGGATTGTTGGCGAGACCCTCCAGACCCATCGGTATGGATTTCGACCCAAGCTACCTGCTCATCCTCTGAGGGGGGGGAGGCTCCGTGGGTATCAAAAAACGAAATCGTACTACTGTGAAGGTATGGGTGACATAGACAGTGATCAGCCGTCTGGCACTGCCCGAGAAAGGCGGGGGAGAGAGAAGCACTAGATTGCCAAGGCTGACGTAGTTGCCTGACAAGCTCACTGCAGTCGGGAATCGGGCAGCGGGGCTGCCCAGGCTCGGACTCCATCCGAACGTGGGGACGAGGCGACGTGGCTGGCCGTTGGCCAGCAGCGGGCAGGCTGTGAGATGATGGCAGCACTGGCGGCTCAGGCATCTCACTCCCCGAAGCCTGCCCGTCATGTCGCATCACCCCAGCTCCGACAGGTCCGATGAATCTGATCCCTTGGCCCCGCCAGCACGCGTGTGCCGTGGGCTGTGGCTGCGACTGTGACGCTGACGACGTTCTGCGGCGGCGGCGGCATCAGGAGCTCCAGCTTCGCGGGCGAGCTCGGCACGACCTGCTGGAGCCGGAGGGATCGCACCTCGTCCACGATGGCTCTCGACGCCCTCTTGCCTCGCGATGGCCTCGCGAAGCCCCTGTTGACCAGTCGGTCGGCGTGCGCGCTCGGCATCACGACGGGCCCTCCGCGCCTCGGCGTCACGAGTCTTCTTCGCATCCACCTTCTTCCATCCATCTTCTTCTTCGTCGGCATCAGCTGCATCTGTCGCCGCCTCCACGACCTCTGCCCCGCGTGCCCTCGGGCGCACGCCTGCGGCCTGGCGCCCGCGCTGCGCGGGATGCATCCCGTCGGCGGCGGCGGCTGGCAGGCCCTGCCCAGGGCCAGCGGCGGCGGCTGCACCCGAGGGGGCGGCTGCGGTGGCCGCCGCAGGGGCGGCAGCAGGGGCTGCTGCGGGTGCCACGGGCGGCGGCGCCGCCGTAGGCGCAGCCGCAGGCGCTGCAGGCTCTCCAGCGGGTGTCGCATCGGGCCCAAGGCGCTGCGGTGGCCCAGCGAACGGGCGAACCTCTGGAGTGGCCGCAGGCGATGCCGCAGTGCCCTGGGCCCGCATCGCCGCCAACTCCGTCTGGACCGTCGCGAGCAAGCCCGTGAGCCCCACGAGCGCCTGTCCCAGCTCCAGCTGCCCAGCCTGCAGCGCCGCGAGCGCGGCGATCGGCGGGGCCGTGTCGGGCGGGGTGCCTGGCATCGCTGGCGGCGTGCCAGGCACCCCGCCCATGGGTACGTCTCCGTCGGCTGCCTCTTGAGCAGCAGCAGGAGGCGGGCGCATGGCCTCCAGCTGTTCCAGCAGCGTCCTGGCCCTCTCCACGGCGGCCGACCTCTGCTGGACCTTGGCGTCCGCGTCCTCCAGGGCGGCACGAGCTGCGGCGGCGGCATCCTGAGCTTTCTCCAGCTTCTGCTGCGCTCTCTGGACATATGACCGTTGCTTGTCACATCTCACGCCAGAGGGACGAGCGATAATTATCATACAGAGCTGCACGGCATACTCCTCTTCCTGAGGGCGCATCTGCTCGGCCGACATGCCTAAATCCTTCGCAGCCTGGAGGCGTTTGCCTGTGGCGGCGGCCATCTGGCGCAGCGAGCGGCGGTGAGCCCCAAGCTCACGCTCCTCACTCGGCGGCTCGACCCAGGCGGGGTGAGCCTTGGCGGCCTCTGGCAGCGCGGGCAAAATGCCCAATGCCGGGCTGCGCAGCTCGTCGTCGCCGCCGTCCGAGGAGTGGCCGCCCTCGTTGGCCGCGCCGTCGTCGTCCTCGTCCTGCGCAAAGCGCACACGGGAGCCAGACCTGGTCTGGCTGGATCGCCTGCGTCGGCGCGAGCCAGAGGCGCGGCGGTGGCGGTCGCGCGGCTGGCTGCGTCGATCGCCGGCCTCGCTGCCGCGGTCCGCCGCGCCGTGCTGCGGCCCGCAGGCTGGCAAGGGCATGCACGTGCGGCAGAGCAGGTCCGACGGGCCATTGAGGCCTCCGCAGGTCGGGCACCGCCATCCTGGCGGCGGCGGCGGCACAGCCCATGGTGGGGTGCTGCCGCTCTGCCCGCTGTGGCCGCTGCCCTTGCCACCGCCCTTGCGGCCCTGGCCGCTGCCCTTGCTGCCATAACCTCCAGCACGGCCAGACATGATCCCGCTGCTGTGGTGCACGCGCAGCCTCGCCGCTGCGGCGGCGACACGCAGCAGGGTGCGCGACTGCGTGCGCCGCTCGCGAGCGCGCCTGTGCCAGGCGGGCTCGCGCAGGCGCAGCCGGCGCCGCGCCCTGCGCACTGCGGGCGCCCGCGCCGTCGTGCGCCCGCCCACGCTGGGGGCGGCGCACGCCACAGCACAGCAGCACGGCCGGCCCGCACGCCACCAGCGAGGGCGGCGCGGGCGAGCGCGTATGGCCGCCGAGTCCCGCGAGGCTTCGCAGGTATCCTGGATACCTGCACCCAAAAGCCTCGGGCCGGGACGGCAGCTAGGAGGAGGAGAAGGAGGGAGGAGGGAGAAGGGAGGAGGGAGGACGGAGGACGGAGGACGGAGGACGGAGGTGGAGGAGGAGGAGGAGGTGGAGGAGGAGGAGGAGGAGGAGGAGGGGGAGGTTGGTATGTTCAAGTTGCGGGGGGTCCTGCACGTATATGCTTGAAAAAAGGGGTTTGCGGGACGGCGGCGTTTTCCAGCCATAAGCTCTGCAGACGGCCAGTAGAGGCATTTCCTTGCCTACTGCCCTTCGTCCTTGGTCCTCCTCCGACTCCCTCGTCCGTCCCCCCTCCATCCCTCGTCATACTATTCCTCCTCCTACTCCTCATCCTTCATGATATACCTATTCGTTTCCCACCGTGTCTCCATCCTCTCCCTCACTCCGATGTCCTCATTGCCTCGACCCCATCTCTTCCTTGTCTTGTGTATCGTCCTCCTCCTCTTCCTCCTCCTCTCTCCCTGTTTGCTTTCGAATGCCAGGAGGGGCGTCGTGTCTGACTGCTCCTCCGCATAGTGTGAACTTCTGTGAAATCAATGATCGCTTGGCGCCATTGCGCGTGCTGTGTAATTGGGGCGTCATCTGGCTGTGAATACGTAGACATGTTTGATGCACCGATGTTGCGTGATCTGTACCATCGTCGAGCTTCCGAAGTGTGGGGTCTCTTACCATAAGACAACACGTGCATCCTGAACCTAAGCGAGTGCGAAGCTTCAGGGAGGTCGCCGCGCACTGCCGCTAAATCTTGCACTCGAGCCCGCAACAACATAAGTACAAGTAGCATGATGAGAAATATGCCGACGATGGCGAAAGGGTCTAGCGCCCCCTAGGAGCCCCCAAGACGAGTGGGTTGCGAGGCCGATGGGTCGTAAGAAGGTCGCTCGCCCATCCGCCCTCCAACTCTGATCCGCAACTGCGGGGCGCTACGTAATCACAATGCGTGCCGTCATCATCATCAGCATCGTCACCGTAGCCATTTGGGCCCGAGCAAATATATCATGAGAGCTTGCCGGCCACCGATTGGTGACGCACGTCCGAAGCGCCCAAGGCGAGACAATGGTTTGCCAACTCACGTTGGCCTGCTGGTTGCAACACAAACTCTTGCTGTATTTCGCTTGTGCGCGATCGCGTCTTTGCGGCGGGTGAGGAAAGCGAGCCCACGTGATCATGAATGTGCACCAGAGTATTTGGAAAAGGAGCCTGAGGTTGCGTGGGAAGTTAGCCAGATCGATGTCCTCCACTCCAGCTGCCTTGTGAACAAACAGACTGATTTGACGAATCAGGGGAGAGGCCGCGGATATGCGTTCTCCCTCAATGACACTGGCCTCGCGAAAGTATCGGCACTTGGTGGCGATGCGTGCCCAGCAGGGGGCCCCGCGCTCCTCCTATCGACTCACCGACTTCACTTGGAACGCGTTCTGCTCGAGTCGCGGACGGTTATTCTGACGTGTGTGCGAGCCGTACAAGAGAGCAGACTGGAACATCATATGAGCATCTGTCAGGGCCAACCAGACGTTGGCCAGGCTGACCAGGGGCCCACTCATGTCGGCGAGGACGTGGGCGATGGCGACGACCATGGGGACCTTGAGGACGACGGTGAGGAGTCTCAGTATTCGGTCGATTTCATCATGCATGCGCTGCCATTGGTACATCTTCTCAAGCGGCCAGATGACCTCGCGGAAGTATTGTTGCTCTCATCAAAATTATGGAAAGTCGACGGGGCGTCGGTGACCACGCTCGTTCCACCTGCGATGCCTTCGAGGGTGACTGTTCAGAGGTGGCAGGTCAAGATGGACATGATGATGATGATGTACTGGCGGTCTTTATGGGAGAACCGCAAGCGTGAGCGTCATTTGGTTTTCTTGGCTTACGATTCTTCGCCCCAGATCGGCCACGACCTTCTGATGACGAGGGAAGTTTTGATACGAATACCTTTTTTTCTGCAGACGACTCCGACCCACTCGGCAAGATGAGTTTTGAAGTCCGCGCGAAGCCTTTGACCACGATGGGCTGGGCTGAAACCTCAGTGGAAGCGAAAATGTTTCGCCTGGCTCACTGCATAGCCCTTGAAGCAGGCGACGCACTCGATGCCTACAGAAAAGCTGTGAGAGGTTGCGTGAGAGACCAAGGTACAGAGAAAGCACTCGAGGACGTACCGAATTTCTTGGAGCTTGGCCATCTGAGTGATGTCATGGCGAAGGTCCAGAGCGGGGAGCTGAACCTAGTTGACCCCGCAGTAAATGATCAGTATTTTTTCCCGAATGCGCTCGGCTTCCCAGGGCACTTACACATGATATTCGGTGCCCTTAAGAATACGGTCTGCAAGATAGAGGGGTGGCCGACCGTCGAATCTCACTTCAGGGCCCTGGCGCGGTTCCTGTCATCGCGCGGTCTTCGCACCAGGTTCATCAAGCGGTGCCTCGTGGGACATGGCCAGCTTGATCACTTGTTCTTGACTTTCACTGGTGGTACTTTCACTTGGCGATGGGAGAAGCTCGAAATATTTCTATCTCAGTTATCAGTGAGATTCAGGCACCTCGTAGATCACTGGGACCCTTCTGCCATGGGCGATGGGCGGTTTGGAAGAGATGACGATGTGGATACTTCTGCGATGATTGACGGGGTAACCAAAGCCTTGCGCTGCAAAGAATTGCCTTGGTTCATGCATCTTCTGCTCATGAAGGGGAAGGCTTGCGGGAAGTTTGGGCGGTGGCTCAAAGGATGCAAATGCCATGATTATTTGTTGGCGATGCCGGGCAGGGATCGGCACAGAAGCGACTTCAAAGCTTCAGACTGCGTGTGGGCCGGGAGACGGGCAGTGGAGCTCGCCATGGGATCGTGGAGCCAGCATGTGACTAACATCAAGGACGTGAGCGACGCAAGCTACTCCAACTACATTGCGGGGATGGAGCCCATGGAGCGGTCGAATGCGTTGAGGGCGCACGAGGCTTTCGACGCCGCCCTTTACGAGGAGCTGCAGGCCAAGGGCAGCTTCTACGATAACTATCCATACAAGATCCTGAAGGTCATGGGGCACTACTGGGGCGGGCTGGAGTCTGACAGCAAGAGGCACATGAAGGACGCCATTGATTGGTACGATGCCTTGGACAACAAGGCGAAGTGCCATCGGGCAGTGCAGCCAATGTTTGTCGTAGGCTCGCGGTGTCGGCAGCAGGCAGAGTTGTGGCTGAACTCTCAGAGGCCATTGCATGCGTTCGACGACCTGATGCACAACCTGCTCGGCCTGGCCCTCAACGAGATCGTGGAGCAACGCCTGGAGGGCATGCGTGCGCAGATTGGCAACCACGACTTGAGCAGCGGGCACATGAAGAGAATTCTCCCAAGCAGTGTCTGCGCTGACTTGCGGGCGCCTGAGTGGATTGAGCTTTGCGGTCGCGTCCATTTCGCCGAGTTCGTCAAGGAGCATTGGAACTCAAGGGGCTCTCGCACATCCTATCGCCAGCTGCTGCGCCACGTGTGCCCCGATGCGCGTGCTCAAACCGCTAGCTGGTCCATGGCGAAGGCTGCGATCTACATGTACGATTTGGATTCCCAGTACGCGCGCAAACCTGAGCTGGCGGCTGCCGTGGGCACCTGGAAGAAGACGACCGCCAGTCGGACTGCGAAGCCACTGCCTCCACTTACTGACGCGGAGTCGTGTCTTGTGTCGCACTGGAGGGCTGTGCTTGAAAAAGGTGCTGTATATTCAGTGAGTGATCTTGAGTGCGGAGCTGGCGACAAGCGCATGCCATCGGCTTGGTATATCATGGACATGTTCGACAAAGCTGGAGGCGACGAAGATTCGAGGGTGTTCTTCGAGGTGCTCAACTTGACCCCTTCTGGCAGGACGATTCAAACGAGCTCTGCCAAACTGTGCGACGTCGCAGACATATGCATTAGCACCGTGTCCGTCGAGCCTGGCTTTGTGGAGGAGCACGGCTGCTTGCGCGTGAAGCGAGATGGAAAGGTGGCGCAGACGTTGAATCTACGGAGCTGGTGCACAGTCGACGGCCTGCACCAGGCAGCGAGCACGCTACGGCGATGGGAGATCAAATCATCGCATGGTGTTCCCGCCTTGCTGAAGGCAAGCCGCGGGATGCTTGGGGCCTCGACCCAGTTCGCCGCCATCCAGGACGAGGCGGCAGTGGCGCCGTCGGCGATTGCGCCGGTACTCCGAGCCACCTCCTTTCCCCCCTCCTCCTGAGCCTGCGCCGCCTCCTCCCTCCTCCTCCCTCCTCCCTCCTCCTTCTCAGACTCCTCATCCTGATCCTACCTCCTACCTCTTCCCTACCTCCTCCCTCCTCCTCCTCTTCGTTCTCTGCCTCCTCCTCCCCTCCCCCCACTTCTTCTCCCCTCCTCCACCTTTCCGCCGCGAGGTCCTGAGACCAGAGTTTTCGGACAGTGGCGACGAGGCCGACGCCACCGACGCTGCCGAGGGTGCTGCAGATGCACTGGCTGCGGTGCCAGTGCCGGTGGAACAGGCTGCGGTTGCACGTGAAAACACCCAGGCGATCGAGGTTGCACTAGAGTTGTATTCGACACATGGTGCTGTGCTCAAAAAGTCGTCGATTCAAGAGAAAGGCGTGACCGCCAACGTACTCAAACGATTGGTAGACTTTGGTTTCTTGAGAGTTGAGGACGCCGAGAATGATGACCCTCACTACTTGGCGAACTGGGCTGCTGTGTCTTGGTCGGTGACTCGAGTGATTGGCCACGGTTGTTGTATCATGGAGTACGACAGGCACGTGGTCTCGCATCGCCAACGGTCAAAAGTGGAATGTGCTGTTATTCTGCTTCGGACAGGCTGGGCGAGGGGGGCAGCTGGATTGGCCCCAGTGACAAAGGATAGCCCTCGCAATTTCATCGTTCAAAACTTATTTCGCTCAGCTGATTACTGGCACGCACTCCTACATATCAACGAGATCTTTTGCAAAGGTGCCCAAGAGATTCTGCACGACAGGCCAAGGGGATATTACAAGTGCTTGCTTGACTTGGACGCTGAGCCCCTGGCCGAGTTATTGGGGCGACCTGACCTTCTTCGACTCAAGGAGGTTGACTTCAACCGCGTGCTAAAGAAACTTGCTGTAGATGTAAAGCCAGAGGCGCTGGAGGATGAGGGCCCAGGGCCATTGGCCATTGAAGATGGCCCGCCACCTCTAGCTGCCGCGCACCTCGCGCCAAAAGTTGGTCATGAGATTGTTTACCTTGGCGCCACAATACACTACGACAACTGGTCGCAACGCAGCGGAGAGAGGCGAGCCTACATCTATTGTCCCAACGCAGATCACCGCGACCACAACAATGTAAGGTGCACTAAATACAGTCAGCTAAATCAGTTTCCGACTGTCAAGGATATGTGCGCATGGTTGATTGCGTGGAGGGACTGCGGGGCCGCCCAACCCGATCGGTGTTGCCACAGGTGCTTCTGCCCATCGCCAGCGCAAGTTGCTGAGCGCAGAGCTGCGATAGGGTGATTGGTGATGGATCTCATCGCAGTGGAAACAAAACTCCTGGAACTCCTCTTCTCCTCCTCCTCCTCCTCCTCCTCCTCTCCTCCTCCCCCTCTTCCTGCTCCCTCGTCAAACTCTACGCTTTCCCTCCCTTTCTTTGCACTTTCATCCTCCTCTTCTTTCGCCGCCCCCTCCCACTCTCCGCTCCTCCTCCCTCCTCCCTCCCTCCTCCTCCTCCTCCTCCTCCTCCTCCTCCTCCTCCTCCTCCTCCTCCTCCGGCCTCCTCCTCCTCCTGCTCCTCCTCCCTCCTCCTGCTCCTCCTCCTGCTCCTCCTGCTCCTCCTCTCGGCCTTCAAAATCCTAGCGCTGCAAGGAGAATGGGTTCGGCGGGCGCTCGCGATGCTGCGGCGTCGGTTCCCACAGGCGCTCGTCGTACATCTGACTCCAGAAGATATCAAAACCATTATCCACTCTCACCCTCCCCCCTAGGCCCTCGGGCGAAGGATGTCGGGGCCCCCAGAGACCACAGGGAAAAGGGGCAGAGCGCAGCTAAAAGCATCGATGCTTTCGGGAAGTCAGAACTTGGCGCTCTCAGATTTTACACAATCGGAGCAAGGCATCAAGGCGGATCTCACGATATTGGTCCGCAAGATCTCTTAGACGCCGTCTCTCTCGGTCTCTGCAGTCTTGCCGATGGGCCACGAAGTCTTTGTAATCCTCCTCATCTTCGAACTCGAGGTCATCTATGGGGCACCAGGGGTACACTACAGCAGGCCCCAACAGTAACGGCCCAGGCCCTGGAGTCCTCTGATTTCCCCTTCCCCCTCCATGCGCTCACCCACCTCTTTCTCCTCCCTCCGCCCCGTCCTCGCACTCCTCTTTCTCCCTCCCCCAATCCTCCCGCGGGGGCAGTGCGGGCTGCGTCGCAGAATTTCGTGGATGCTTTTCGATCTGAATATGGTGTATACGATGAGTTGCCGTGGCGGGGAGAGTTGTTGTTTGTCTTTTTATTTTTGTTTGAATTGAACTGGTGTTGTTATCGCGGTGTCTGGTTTTCGTGTCCCGTTTGACGTTTGAGTTTTTTGATGTGGTGTCCGCCACAACCCTTGGTTGTGGCTCCTCGGGGTCGACTTGCTCAGCTGCTGGCTGGGAAGGCGGGGCGAGAGTGGCAGGCAGCTTGCGACGACGAACCTCGCCCTGCGCTGCAGCGCTATTCTCCATGGGGTGGCGGGATTAAAGGGCAAGGGGGGGCATCTCCAATTTGTTTGAATTGATCAAATCTTCCCCAAATCTACATGGATTTCCGCGGTGCCCAAAGTCCTCGCGCAGGCTGGTTGCCTTCATATTTTCAGGTTAGGATCTCGATCTTTGGAGCCCTTGCGCCGAACACCCCATCTCCAGGAGATGCGCCCCCTCCCCCCTTTCACGAACTTCGGGCCGCCTGAGGGGGCCGAAACCTGATCCATATGTCAACTGAGGAACTTCAACGAGGCCCCCGCATCGAGAATGTCAGGGGCCGGCGATGAATGGTGAGAGAGTGGATGGAGGGGTCTGGAGGAGGAGGGAGGAAGAGGGAGGATGAGGGATGAGGGATGACGGGTGGGAGGATGAGGAAGAGGAGGAGGAGGAGGAGACGGAGGAGGAGGAGGAGGAGGAGACGGAGGAGGAGACAGCCGCTGCAGCCGAGCGGCTCTGAGCTTTGAGCTCTGAGAGCTGGCCGCCGCCGAGGCGCCGAGGCGCGCTGCATTCTGCGCGCGGTCTGTGGACCCCAAGACCCCAAGACCTCCTCCGTCTCCCTCCCCTCATCCTCCCTCGACCTCCTCCCCCCCGTCCTTCCCGCTACCAGCGGTCGGTTGGCCTCGGGAGCGTCCTATGGGATGGTGGTCCCTGGAGTCCCTGGTCGATACAGCTTACCTGGTCCCTGCAGCTTACCAGCTTATCAGTCTGGCCCCCCTGGAATTCCAGCACAGACACACCTAAGATGCCCAAAGCGTCCTTCCAGCACAGACACACTTAAGATGCCCAAAGCGTTCTTCCAGCACAGACGCACTTGAGATGCCCAAAGCGCACAGCACACACACGTTCAAGATGCCCAAAGCGCTCTTCCAGCACAGACACGCTTAAGATGACCAAGCGCCAAGAGCACCACTGGAATTACCAAAAACGCCAAGAGCACCACTGGAATTACCCCAAATGCCAAGCACCACTGGAATTACCCAAATACCAAGAGCACCACTGGAATTGCCCAAACGTCAAGAGCACCACTAGCATCGCCCAACCACCATCACCATCATCAGCATCATCAGCATCACCATTCCAGCACAGACACACCTAAGATGCCCTAAGCGTTCTTCCAGCACAGACACACTTGAGATGCCCAAAGCGTTCTTCCAGCACAGACACGCTTAAGATGCCCAAAGCGCTCTTCCAGCACAGACACGCTTAAGATGACCAAGCGCCAAGAACACCACTGGAATTGCCAAAAACGCCAAGAGCACCACTGGAATTACCCCAAATGCCAAGCGCCACTGGAATTACCCAAATACCAAGAGCACCACTGGAATTGCCCAAACGTCAAGAGCACCACTAGCATCGCCCAACCGCCATCACCATCATCAGCATCATCAGCATCATCAGCACCATGACCAACAACAATATCATCAGCATCATCAACATCATCATCAGCAGCACCATCGCCATCATCAGCATCATAGCGCCAGTAGCATCACCCAGACGTCATTACCCACACTGTCATGAAAATCAAGTGTCATCAGTATCATCATTACCATTGGCGTTCGGGGGGCTCCGATTTGCTTCAATTTGAGGGCGAGACATTTTTTCGGACCCCGAAAAGTAATTCCGCTATGTTTTTTGGCTGCGTGAAGGTTTCTGAAGCTTTTTTGGGAGAGTTGGCCGCCGCGCGGCCGCCGAGCTGCCACTAGCGGCCATCGCCCAGAGCTGGATGGCTGGAGAATGGCCGGAGAATGGCCGGAGATGGCGGGAGTCTGGCGCGACGGGGCGGAGGCGGCTGGAAATCCGCCGTTCAGCCGCCACTTCAGCTCTGAAAATGCTGCGCGGGATGGCGGGAGAATGGCCGGAGTATGGCCGGAGATGGCGGGAACTTGCCGCCCCTGGCTGCAGGCAGCCCGTCCCGGCGGCCGCCGCCGAGAGACCGCCGAGAGACCGCCAGCGACCGCCAGCGACCGCCAAAGACTGCCGATCGCCTGAGAATTCGCCCGAATTGCGTTCGTTTTCTTTCCCCCCGCAATCGTCGCCGTCGACTTAGAAGTTTTGGCTCGAGCGGCTCACTTTTAGCCCCAGCCCAACCCGAGCCAGTGTTTGCAGCAACAGGCTAGGAGAACGCACTCGCTGCAGACATGAGTTCCCAGGGGCCGCCTTCCAGCGTGAGCCCGATGTTGGTTGGGCAGGTGTTGGGGACCGTCAGGCCTCCCGTCGACCTCGATGACGATGACGGTTTGTCGGACGCCTCGTCGGTCTCCCTGGAGGCTCCGACTTTGCAGTTCAGCTCGGGCCTCACTCTGGACTTCACTGATGTGACGCCTGAAGATGGCGAAAGGGGTGCTCCTGGGACCTCAACGAACGGCACTGCCACCAGCGTGGCGTCGGAACCGCAGGAGTCCAAGGAGGAGTCGCAGCCGCCGCCGCAGGAGTCGCAGCCGCAGGAATCCAGGGAGTCCAAGGACCAGCCGCAGGAGTCGCAGCCGCAGGAGTCGCAGCCGCGGGACAGGTCTAGGTCGAGGTCTCGGCCGTTGGTGTCCCCGCATATCTTCGATTCGAAGGAGAATGCGACCATGTACCGATCCATTGCTTTCGAGCAGGACGCCTACCCAACGTTGCCGAACCTGGTCGCTGCAGACACCATGGATTGCATCTTCAAGTCATGGCCAGAATGGCGCGAAGCCCTCATGCTGGTGGGCGTCCCAGACGTCAGTGACACGTCCAGCCCAATGAAGTGCGTGGAAACGTTGTTCGACACCGTGGCGACGGCGCAGTGGGTGGATACTGTGACGGCTCAGATGTACAAGGCATTCCCTTACTACCGGGAGGCCAATTGGACCCTGCCGTCGATCCTTCTGTGGGAGGTCGTTTGTAACTTTCATATCAGGCGTCGGGTTGAAACTCTAAGAGTCTAGCTGATTCAATCCTTGCCTCCTCCTCCGAGCCTCCTCCTCCTCCTCCTCCTCCTCCTCCTACCCCCCTCCTCCTCCTCCTCCTCCTCCTCCTCCTCCTCCTCCTGCCTCCTCCTCCTCCTCCTCCTCCTCCTCCTCCTACTCCTCCTCCTCCTCCTCCTCCTCATCCTCCTCCTCCTCCTCCTCCCCCTCCCTCCGTCTCCGTGAAGCGGAGGCCCAAAACGTTCGCGACGAACTTTTCGCAGGCGATCGCGATCGCGATCGAGGCGAGGCGACCCCTCCCTCCTCGCTCCTCCCTTCTCTCCCTTCTACCTCTGGGGCCATCTCCCCCCGCCCTCGACGACGACAACGACGACGACGATGACGACGGCGACGCCCAGGCCATAATTTTCCCCAGCCAGCTGGCGAGGTCAAAGTGGTGGATACCTAGTGACGCCCAGGCCCCTTGAGAGCTGTCTGCCCCCTTAAAGACGGGTTGGTGGCGGGGCCGATGGGTGGCCCATCATGGGTCGCGGGCGCGTCGCGAGGCGCGCGGGTCGCCTGTGGGTCGCATGCGCCGCGCCCGCCCGCCCGCCCCCGCACTCTTACCCGCGTTTTCGAGGTGCTGCGTAATGCTGCCTAATAGGCGATACCTCGCACCATTGTGGGGCTCAGCGGATATCCAAGGCTCGAGAGTCGAAGGGGGCCTCATCCTCCGTCTTCCTGCTCTGGGGTCTGAGCCTCTTGGAGGGGGCCGTCCTCCTTTTATCTCCGTCCTACCATTCTAGGATTCCAGGGGGGTCATTTCTAGTCTGGCCCTGGGGGGCTTCGTGCTTCGTGCTTCTTGGAGGCCGCCTTCCTTCCTCGCCCACCCTTTCCCCTTCTGTGATGCGATCCCCGCAGGCAAACCCATCCAAGCATGTTGTTCGACTTCGTCGAGGGCATGAGTGGCAAAGGCAACGTTTACAAAGAAGTCGGCAAGGCGGGGTACAAGAGCGTGGGCTTGGACAAGAACTACGCCCCCTTCCTCAAGCTGGGCACTGCGATGGGGACCAGGAGCTACGTCTCGGCTGTGCGCCGGCTTCGCAAGTACGGTTTCGCGTGGATGGGCATTGAATGCAAGACGTGGATTTGGGTAGGCAGGAGCAACTTCCGCCGCTCAGTGGAGGATCCGGAGGGCGACGTCTCCAACCCAGATGTATGCGAGGCTAACGTTGTGCGCGACTTGTCGGGTTTCCTCATGCTCTTCGCCACGATGATTGCTGCATTCTGGGGAGTCGAGCAGCCCAGGTCAAGCCTGTGCAACGTGAGCTCACCGATCAAGCTGATCCTGAAAAAGCTTCAAGCGACCACTACCAGTTTCGACCATGGCGCCTACGATGATGATGACGCCCCACAGAAGCCATTGAAGCTGATGTCTACTGCGCCCTGGGCGTATCTCGCGAAGAAGACCGTCGCAACTACTGACAACAGGGAGCGCTTGTTCACAACCGAGAACAGCGGGGGCGTGACCGGCAAGAAGCAAGAGCTAAAGGAATCGGAACACTACAGCGTTCAGTTTGGCCAGGAGATCGCGAAGCTTTTCTCGGAGTTTTTGCAGCAGGATTGCCGCGGATTGCCCTGAGTCGCCTGGGCTCTGAGCCTCCGATTAGCTCTTAGCTCTCGGCTCTCGGGGTCTGGTTGCCTGAGTGTCAGAGACAGCGGCAGCCCGCGGCCGCGCGCTGCGTCACGCACTGCTTTTTACTTTTTACCTGAGTAATCGAGGGGCGAGGGCCTGGATCAAGGAGCCCCTCGATGAGAGACGCACCAGGGCCGCCAGGGTGCAATTTCAATGCCCCGTCCCCGTTCTCAACGTTACCCGTCCATCGTTCTTCGGGATGAAGATTGCCAAAATGCGTGCCAGCTCCCACCCAGTCACAGGCCCGATCACCCCCCTACCAATCACTCTCCTAAAATACCCTCCTAAACTACCTCATGCAAAGCTGCCCCTTTATCCCAATCACCCTCCTACCCGGGCTTCCCCTTTTCACTCCCTGCACACTCCTGACCCGCAGCAGGAGACAGAGGGAGAGGAAGAGTCGCAGGCTGCGACTCTTCCTCTCCCTCTGTCTCCTGCTGCTGCAACTGCTGATCCTCCCCGTAGCCATTTGGGCTCGAGGTGAAAGTCCGTGCATTGCCGATTTCCGACGCTTTCTAACATATTTCATTCTTGAGGCTTTCTGGTCCAACTGCCGAGATGGTCGTCTCCGGCGCGACTGGCGTGGGCAGCTCGCCGCCACCATCGTGCAAGCCCTGCCTCACGCCGCCGAAGCCGTCGACGGGGGCCGTGGAGATGAGGTGCATCAAGTGCAACAACATCGCCACCACCGCTGATTCTGCACCTACTGGCTCGAAGACGGTGGCTTCGGTGGAGCACTACGTGTGCCGCGGCGCTGGGCGCGGCATGAAGGCCCGAGTCAAGGGAGACAAATGCCTCAAGACCTGGTGGGATAACCTGAAGGGGGCCGAGCTGGTTGAGTGGTACGACCGCCAGTATCACAAGACGCAGCCAGGCCGCGGTCACAAGAGGGAGTGGGACGACACGCAGTTCACGCAGAGTCAGCAGCGCAGCACTGGCCACGAAACCAGGGGCAGGATCTACTGGCAGCCATTCGACGAGTACGAGACGTTCTGGCTGTTGAGGGGCAAGACTCCGACTCAGATCGCCGCTCAGTGGAACGTGGATTGCGAGGACCCAGCCAAGGGTGCCATGAAGCGGAATGGCCAATGGCACCTGCCAAAATACATGGGTATCCTCGAGGACACGGTGGACAGCGACATGACCGTGTCAGCTATGGGCCGCGCCGTTAAGCCGACAGATTGCGAGATGGCGAGGGAGCTTCAGTCGGAGTTCACCGCAGAGCACGAGGCGGTACTCAACAGGGTCGAGGTGTCTATCAACTCGAGGGTGGGTTCAGGTGCGTCGACTGACCGTGCCTTGAGCATGCAGCCCGAGGATGTGAATGTGCAATCTCTGGCTGGGGTGACCATACAGGCTGCGCTGCCCAATGAGATCATGCGGGACTTGAAGCGCAAGCTCGCGTCGGAGCAGGAGCTGGACGCAGAACTGGCCATGATTGCCGAAGAGCAGGCGAACAAGATGGCCGCGGACAAGGCCAGTGGCAGTGGCAGCAAGCGGCAGAAGAGCCTCGATGTCCTGAAGGTGACCGCCTGGCAGACTTGCAGCGCCCACTCTTCGAAGGTGAAGGGCGAGGGCGACACCATGGAGACCAAGATGCAAGATCTTGTCAAGGGGATGGACACTGTGGCGGACGCGACTCACGCGGCAGGACTCCACGGTGATGGTGGGAGTCTCGAGGCCGACGATTTGAAGAGCCAGGTGAAGGCCATCAAGGACAACATGACAGCGGTGCTTGCAGTGTACAGGGAGAACGCCACTACGTTCTGCGAGGGCAACCTAGCCAAGTCCAAGATCATGGAGTGCACTTCCACTGATGAGCTGGATACGGTCGTCGCCAAGATGAAGGCCGACGTCGCTAGGTTCAAGAAGACAGAGCAGGCGCTCGCGAACTTTAAGGACGCGCACGCCCAGGGCATGAAGCTCATCAAGGATGCGCAGAAACTGCTGGGCAAGTCTACGCAAGGCCATGGTTCGATCCAGGCGCCGGGTGGTCAGAACGCCGCTGCTGGCCTCAAGAGCTTGACAACCATGCGCCAGTCGATGGCAGGCAACTTCGACTCTGGCGCGCTGGACCCCAAGGAGTTTGACAAGTTCTGGACGGAGCAGAAGATTGCAGTTTTCAGGAGCCGCGAGGGCTGCGACTTCGAGACCAAAGTCAAGGATCTGTGTGCTGATGACTACTATCAGAAGTCGGTGAAGTGGCTGGCGAAGCACATGAGGGATGGCGACCTCACGGGTGCCAAGGCGGCGATCATGAAGGCAACGCACGCGCGCTCGATCAACAAGGTCATGCAGGAGTGCTTCAGTGCCCAGGTGCTGCAGGAGGTCGACTTCGCTGGGTCCGAGAAGGTCGGTGTGTCAGAGCTCGTGCTGCTGCTAGCTGCTAGCTCCTCGCTCTTTGCCCCCCTCTCCCCTCAGTCTGGACCCCCTGGATTTCCCAAAGGGCACTCGCAGGCGATTATAACGGCAAGGGGGCGATAATGTACCTCCTCCTCCTCCCCCTCTTCCTCCTCCTCCTCCTCCCTCCTCCTCCTCCGAGCCTCCTCGTCCCTCCTCCTCCTCCTCCTAGCCTCCTAGCCTCCTCCTCCTCCTCCTCCTCCTCCTCCTCCTCCTCCTCCTCCTCCTCCCTCATCCCCCCTTTAAGAGTCCAGCAGTCTTCTGCAGTATAGCGGAGGACGGGAGCAAACATTCACTTAAATATAGTGTCCGTGGCATTGCAGAGACGACAGGTCTTGGTCTTGGTCTCCCTCCTCCTCCTCCTCCTCCTCATCAGCATCCTACTCCCTACTCCCTCCTCCCTCCTTTGGCCTTCCGAGGGCGCCCCTCCCTCCTTTTATTGCTCGCACTCCTGCGAGCCCCCCAACCTCATCGTGATGCCCCGATGCCCCCTCCTCCTCCTCCTCCTCCTCATCATCCTCCTCCATATCCTTCTCCTCCCCTTCCCCGCCCCAATTACCCCTTCGTGTTGGTAGCAACACTAGCGCTGACCCTAGCAATGGGGTAACGAGATCTTCGAGACGCAGCTCTTCCGGTACCACTCGGGGTGGAGCTACGTCGGCCCTGGCAACTTCGGCTGCGGCGAGCTCATGTGGGTGTTCGCGGGCGAGGCCGTGGTGGCAGGCGTTCCCGAGTCAGCGTGCCCGGGGGCCAGCCTGTCGAACAAGATCGCCTTCCTCAACGGCGCTACCAAGGAGGACTGGGACATTGTCACGGCCAGGCCTGGTGGATTTCGGCTTTCCTTGAAGGCGCCCGATGCGTTTGCTTATCCGCCCGGCATGATCGTGATGTTCGCGGTGGTGTCTCCAACGCTCGAGGGCGCGCGCCGCGGCGTCCTGAAGCCAGAATGCACAGCCCAGGCCCTCACGATGATGGATCAGATGTGTCAGATTTTCGGCGGGATGGATAGTGACGGCCACAAGTCCTGGGTAAAGTACCTCAAGGCGTCGATGTGAGCTGTGGGCTGCCAGTGGGTACCTCACGTGCGGCTGCTGGTGGGTTGACCGCGTTTTCTTGGCCACTTTGAAGGCCTCACCTGGCGGGCCAGCGGCCTCGATGCCCGTCGTGTCTTTAGTTTTGGAAGCGCTGACCGAGCGCGCTGAGGTCAAAACATTCTTCTCTTCACGCTGTAGTTTGGCGTACTTTGGGGCAACTGTATGCCCACGCCTGCAGGCGCTCGTGGTCGTTGCTGGCAGTCGTGTGCGAGTGGCAGTTGCATGGGGATGAAACTCGTTGAAATCTTCGCGTGATATGCAGCAAAATGACCAGCGCTCAAAGAAAGACGATGGATCGATCCGATCCCTCGTGAATCAGAGCCACCAGCCACCTACAATCATATCCTTCTCGTCCTCTTTCAGGGTCCAAGGGTCTACCGTCCATCATTAAAACGCCCCCACTTCCCCACCCCCTCCTTTTGCCAACACTCACCCCCGCTCCTGCTCCGAATCCCGCGCCCGCTGCAAATATAATTAGTGCGTCCGTCGTCAGTCTACTCCCCCAACGCCTACTAATCTCAATCCTACTTCCGACTGCGATTCGATTCGATTCCAACTCCGATCCCGACTCATACCTACAGTCCTCTTGCCCCCTACTCCTTCTTCCCCGCGCGTTCTTGGATCGAGCGAGGGGCCGTGGATTTCCTGGGCCCTGGGCCCCCATCACATCTCCGAGCCTCCGAGCCATGTCGCGAGTCTCCAAATCTGGATCCCAAGCCTCTGAATCTGGATCCACTGGATCCCGAGCCTCGCGAGCTATGTCAGTCACTTCGAGGGCAGCTGCGGAGTGGGACTTCCTATCGGAAGGTTCGGACGATGAGGCCAAGACCCCGAAGGCAATCGCACCGGCGGTGACGGCGGCGAAGCAGCCCGAGCAGCCGCTGCGGACACCAATGCGGACGCTGGGGCCTGAATGGCGCTGGGCCCAGGTCGTGCCAGCCTTGCGCCGCCTGGCCCACATCAGGCCAAGCCGCCCATCCTCCCTCCTCCTCCTCGTGTCCTCTCCGTGCTGCTGCTGCTGCTCCGAGCCTCATTGTTCTCCTTCTGGACTCCTCTCGTCCATCCTCCTACCCCTCCTCAGAGGCGTTTGTGGGGCCTCCTGGGTGGACACCTCAAGATTGTGAAGTCCAGGGGCCGCGAGCAGCGAGCGCCCGGTTGAGCGCCGGCGGCCGAGGCGGCCGCGGCGGCCACGGAAAAGGATCGGTAGTGCGGGTGCGGGAGGAGGTAGGAGGATAGGAGGAGAGGATGAGGAGAGACAGAAAAGCCCAGAGGAGAGGAGGAGAGGATGAGGAGACGGAATGGCCCAGGGTAGACTGTGCGGATCAAGCCAACTCAGCCAGCCAACCAGCCAGAGCCATACTTTGTCGAATTAGCTCTCGCGGCGCACGCCTGCGCCTAATTCGTGGCACGCTTGTTCTCTGAGCTCGCTCGTTAGAAAGATTTCATCGCCCTCGGACAGCTGCAGATTTACAACCATGCACAAAATATCAGATCCATGTAAACAAAAAGCTCGTTCGCGGAAATGCAGAAAAAACATACGATTCGACTCATGCTTGTGAGATCTCGGGTGACATCCAAGAAAACCGCTCGGTTTTAAAGGCCGCCAGGGGCCGACTGGTTCGGATATGATGTGCGGGCGGGATGCGCTTCTCTGCGTATTGTACAATTCGTCTTGTTGAAGGTCTGTGCACTGTGCATCCACCGCCCAAGGCCAAAGTAGCCTAAATACAGGTTCGCTCGAACGATGGCGCTGAATGATAGTCAAAGCCCCCATGGGACAACACACTGCTTGTCATAACCTCTTGACAGGGTCGTTTAGAGTGGGCTGGGCACGAGTTTGGCACGAGCGCAAGCACAATCTTGCTCTTGGAGCGTTGCGCAAACGGCAGCGCGAGCGCATAGGCACCAGGGGCCCTCTGGCATGTTCAAGTTGTGGGGGGGCCATTCCAAACAGGCCCAAGAGGGCCTTTTGTGCCGACCGTGGTTCTCTCAAAATGAATGTGGCGGCCAGGAGGCTGCTGGCGGCCAAGAGGCTGTCGTCGGAAATCCCTTTTGCAGGACCCCCCGCAACTTGAACATACCAAGGGGGAGGAGGGAAGGAGGAGGAGGAGGAGGAGGAGGAGGAGGAGGAGGTGGAGGAGAAGGAGGAGGAGGGGGGAGTAGTAGTAGTAGGAGGAGGAGGGGGAAAATCAGTGTAAACCCGAGGCCCATCAACGATGTTGGAATACACCCTCCCTCCAAGCTCCCTCTTCGCTGGCCCCCCGAAACATTCATTTCCACTGAGGGAAGTACCCCGTCGGGGGACAACCCTGTGAACATCCTGAAACGTGCCAAACACCGTTCTCAGGATTTCAACGCCACGCATCAACCTGACTGTTTCGTCTTGCCGATCCTCAACCGTACCAGAACAATACTCCTGCGATTTCAACTCCGCGAATCAGCGTAACTGTTGCGCCCTGACAATCCTGCCTGAATCGCTCCAGCACGCAGTTTTTGGTACGTGAACATGAACACTAGCGGAACTCTTGTAAGGGCTTGAAATGAATTTGAGCGGCGCTTAGGCGAGAGCCACATTTTGAAAAAGAGCCGCTTTCAATTGCGAAGTTCCTGCAATTTGTTCAAACAAATGTGCGCGGCGCCACCGCATTCAATCCTTGAAACTCTGACACAATTTGAGATATGGGCGCGGCTTTTCGGCGACAGCCAAATCTTGAAAATAAACCGGCCTCAACCCGAGAAGCTTTCGCAAATGTTCAAAACAAATATGCGCGGCGCTAAGGCGAGAGCCATCGTTTGGAAGGGTCCCGCCCTGAATTGGTGAAGCTGTCACCAGCTGTAAAGCTTGAGGTTCATAGAGTCAATGCTTAAAAATCAGCTTGTTTGTTCTTTCCGTGCGGGACGTTTGGCCAAGGCCCCTGCCGAATTAAGGAGTGCGGCGTTCAAAACTTCGTCTGCAGGGAAGTATGCGACCGCCCCCCCGCCAAATTTAACCATGCCGAGATTTATATCCACAAGAAGAACTCGGATGGCTGGGTCAAATGCTGGTGCACGGGCAAGCTAAGTGTTGCGGGTGCACGGGCAATCCAAATGTCGCGTTTTCGTTGGTTGGCATTTTCCGGCCACGCCAATGCCAAAATAAAGAAGGCCCATGATTTGTTTTCGCTCTCGGGAGTAAAGCGCTCAAAGCCTCCGCCAAATAAATGTCAAACTGCAACTTTCCTTTGCAGGGCATTTTGGCGCGGCGCCTTCGCCAAATATCACTTTGCCGCAATTTGTAACTTGGGTTCAAGAGTTCGAAAGGTCTCAGGCGGCATGCCTGGCCCGCCCTTCCGATTGGTCTCGGGGTGCGACATGGAGGAGTTATTCATAAGGAAAGGGAATGGGCAAGGTGGAGGAAGAAATGGAGGAGGAGGCGGAGGTGGAGGGTGCGGAAACGGAGGCGGAGGAGGCGGAGACGGAGGAGGATCAGCAGGAGGGGGAGGACGAGGAGGAAGAAGAGGAGGAGGAGGACCCTTTCAGGCCCCTTTCCTGGGGAGGAGGACCAGCAGGAGGAGGAGAAGAAGGAAAAGGAAAATGAGAAGGAGGAGGAGGAGGAGGAGGAGGAAGGAGGAGGGAGGAGGAAGAGGTCCCAGACTGATCTCTGGCGGCCCAGGGGCCCAGAAACGCCCCCGCACTACCGAGAAAAAGCCCTGGCGCCCTGGCGCGTGGGCGCCCCGCAAAGGACCTCCCTCCAGAGGCCCACCACGGCCCTCACGCACACCCAACAACCTCCAGTCCTCGATCCACGATATTCCTCCTCCTCCTCCTCCTCCTCCTCCTCCTCCTCCTCCTCCTCCTCCTCCTCCTCCTCCTAGGTGGCTCCCTGCGCGGCCCCTCGCCCCCCCGCAGCCGTTTCTGCCGGCCCCGGGCGAGCCTTCGTGCCTGGCGCGACGCGGCTGCAGCGGGCGCGGCGCCCGCCGCGCGGCCGGCGCTGCCACCCAGGTCGCCTGCGAGACCCGCAGGGGTGTCCCCACTGCCACGCCGTGACCCCCCAGCTCGAGGGCGGTCGCGCTCGCCAGCTTCGCGTCGCCGACCGACTGCGCAGACCTCGTGCTGTTGCCCGTCGGCGACCCCGCCTCGCCTCCGACGGGAGCCTGTTGGTGCGTCGCCGGGCTCGCGTCCGCCCACGGGTCGTGGAGGGCGGGGCAGAGGCGCGCAGGATGATCGCGAGAAGGCCCGGCGGGCATGTGTGGCTTCCCGCCGGTGCGGCTTCACCGCAAGAATTTCGGCACCGATGAGCGGTGTTACATGTGCGGACGGGATCGGCAAGGACGGCCAGACCCCAGTAGGGCTCCACCAGCGGGGGCAGGCGCGCGGCGCAGGTCGACCTCGGCCTCACGGCGCAGTGCTGTCGCCGAGGTCACGACGGCCAGGCAGGCACTCGCGGCCTTGCGCAGGCTGCAGCTGGGAGAGGAGTCCTTGCTGTTGGCCAGCGCCAAGCGCCAGCTGGCGGCCGCTGAGGAGCGCGAGCGCGCAGGTCGCACTCCTGATGATATGCTTCGGCGTGCTCTGGATAGGCAGGCGACGAAGCAGAAGGAGTACGACGCGCTGGCCACGGTCGCCAGCGACTTGCAGAACGACCTGGCTACCAAGCAGACTGAGCTTGCCACGGCCAAGTCGGAGCTGGATGTCACTCATTTGGAGGTGGCGACAGCCCGCAGCGCGGTCATGGCGGCAGGTGCGGGAGCTAGTGCGCCCGCAGCGTTCGGGGAGGCCCTCGGTCGGTTTCGAGGTGTTGTCGCGGCCGCTCCTGCTGCCGTCCATGCGGGCAACGCGTCCGCCGTGCTCAGCTCTCTCAGAGCCCACTTCACGGAATTGTTGCGAGCACTCGCGGTGCATGGTCGCGCGGCCGCTTTGGAGGCTGTGAGTGCCGCGGCCCTTGCTGCTGCGGCTCCTGGCTTTTTCGCTGTTGGTGGCGTGGCCACCGCTGCTCACCCTTGGGACGGTCAGATCGAGATCGGCCTCGGACCAGCGCAACGCACGCCGCCACAGGGGCATTGAAGGCACACAGAGGAGACGGCCCAGGTTGACGGCAGTTGTTACATCATGTTGGGCAGGTTCGGCATAGACATCGACTTAGGTGTCTTGTCGTACCAGGCAACTCAGACTACGGATGTGGCCACGCCTGTTGATGCAAGTTTGACCCTTCGCTTGGCTGCTTGTGTAGAGAGCGATGGAGATGCACCTGGTATGTATAGTGCGCTACACTCTATCGCCAATGGCCCTGGTGTGCGCACTTCGGTACCGCCCGATATGACTGAAGCGGTTTGGGTGGATTCCCTAAATGGTGGCGTCTTGTTCAGGACCACGAATGCTTCGGAGGCTGCAAATGCTCATCAGAGTGGACGGAATGCTCGTTTATCTGACATTGTGATTGAGTCTGGCAGGGCGGCTCTGGGGATTCTCTTGGGGTGTCTAGCACTACGATTGTCGGCGCTGGTCGTCCACCCGTGGGCGCTGGGCCCCTTGTTCAGGCGCTGGATGGAGGGCTGCTCGGCGCACCGATTGTCGCGTCGCCGTCTCCCCGGCGTGCCGCAGCCCGCGTCCAGTCAACCCGTCCTAGAAGGAGGGCGAAGAGGAGGGGGTGGGAAGGTCTTTGCATACCGCCACGTTTAATGCGAGTGGTTGGCCGCGGCTCCGAGACCTTCTGGGGCCAGATGCAGAATGAGTTTGGCGTGCTCGCGCTTGCGAATGGTCAATCGCTCGCAGATGGAAGCCTTTCATCTCCTCTGCCTCGCACGGAGAAGGAGGGCATCTGATTGTAGGCACTACTATTTTCACGTCGTGGGCTGACACGCGCTTCGCTGCACCTGCGCGCGTCGTTGCCGCTGTTGCGCGCGCTGGCCCCCGTCGTGGTTTCGCCATTGCTTCGGTGTGTGTTTGAGCAAGGGGGGAAGTTGAAGGGTCAAACTGCGGAGATCATGCAGCAGTTGAGTTCGAGCATGTCATTTTACCGCATTCCTCTCTTGGCTGGGGGCGATTTGGGCAACGGCCCAGATGCGATTGCGTCTTCGACGACTCCAGACAGGATGCGCGCGCATTGTTGCGTCGGATGCAGGCTCGCATCGTCGCCCCAAGTCTGGGCGGTGCACGAACATCGAGTTCTGAATGGCCAGTGATTACATTGCGCGCGCCCTGACCAATCCCACCGGGGGTAGCGGAGTTCCCCTTGCGCAGTCATTATGTTATGCGTGCTGCGTTGCATGCTACTGTTCGCGCGCACCATGTGGCGGCCATGAGCGGGCCGCAGACATGCCCTGCTAATCCTATTGATCGCGTCCCCCCTGACCAAGATGAGGGGAATGGTGGGGTCGAATTACATATATCGCGTGGAGGCCCTGGGTGTGGTTGGACGGAGGTCACGAGTGATGATGCTGCTCTGAGGATGGGCACTCCTGCTCATCATTGGGAGCGTCTAGGAGCGTTGGCTTCCACCCTCTATCCGGGTGCTTTGGCCGAGCTCGCACCCCTTCTTGCGCCTGCAGGAGGTGGCGCCGGCAAGCACGCTGTCAGGGATGCAGGCCCTGTCCACTGCCAATCCACCGCGGGAGGCGCGCTCGCAAGACGCCAGCCGGCAGGGGCTGCATGCTCGAGGGCTCGGGTCGTTTCAGATTCGCGTTTCCGCTGCGCAGATTGCTGCTCGGAGGGATGCGCGCGCTGTCGCGCGTGCTCGGCGTCGCGGGCACTATTTCCTGACTGGTGAAAGTCGCGAAGGTCGCATGCGTCGCCATGTCCTGCATGCTGCGCGCGCCATTACTTTTTTAAATGTTGGAAGCTATGTGTATACATTACATGTTGTGTTGTCATCGCATGTTGCGTTTTGCGGGCGGGTGCCTCGGTAGATTGGCAGATGTCGAGGGGCGCCGACTTGCTTCTGCACGCCCCGAGTCCTTCACTCGGTGGCTGCGTCAGCATTTGAAGGGTCCTTCGGGGCCAGCGCGTCGATGGACTGAGCCGCGAGGTTGGTGTCTCGCACAAGTTGATACTGCCTTGGGGCCCTCCAGCTTCCCCGGGGGCGTCTGCGATGCCCGGGGGAAGTCCTGGCCCGCGGTCTGGGAAGGCATCGACGAGGCTCACCCCTTGGATGGCCTCAGCGTCTTCGATCTGGACAGTGGCGAGCGACTCCAGGAGATGAGACATCTCTGCGCGGAAGGACCCAGGCCCCCACCTCTTGCGATCGCAGGCTTGAGGCCGGCGGCGGCCCATTTTCCGCGCGGGGCGGCTGTTGGCCTTGACCGTTTTGGGCCACGACACAGGTCGCTAGTCTCCAACGGAACGTTGACGACGACTGGATGCTCCCTTCACGCGTGCGAAGTGTTTGGCTGTTGGCCCGCTTGCCTGACACATGCCCATGTTGTACTACCGGGGGGGCCTACTGGTGGGCATAGGGGCGTCGCTCTACTCAACTCTACTTATCCTGTTTGGTACGCGGCTAGATTGAGCTGGGTTAGGCAATGGGCGGGTCAGCTACACCGTCCCATGTTGGCGCTCGGTGCTCAGCGCTCGACGGCGGACGTCGCAGCTCGTGCTCGCGCGCGGGGCGAGGCTGCGGGTGCTAGTGGCGGCCCTGCGATTTCAATGCATGCCGTCGTGGACATCGCGAAATGCTTTGGCAAGGTCGATTGGAGTCTGGTGCGTTCGTCTTCACGGGCTTCCACGACCCATCATTGTTTCGGCACATCGCATGTACATGGGGGCTCATCGCACAGTCTGGGGCACTTGTTCTTTGTAAAAGATTTCGGCTAAGGGTGGGGTCGTCCCTGGCTGTGCTTGTGCTACGTTTGCCCTGCAGTGCACATGCTCACGCCGCCCGGTGACCCGCTGCAAGCGCGCCCCGCGCATCCCGCGCGCCATGGACTTACGCGCGGACGATATCATTGTCCCGGTCAGGGGCCGCGAGGGGCCGCCTCAGCAACATTGGGTCTCGGGCTATAGAGGTCCTCGAGTTGCCCCTCCACGTATTGGATGCGCCTGCCCCCCCCCCCCCCCACACACACACACACACACACACACACACACACACACGCGCGCGCACGCGCCCACCCGCCCCCCCCGCCGCAACGCGCAACATGGAGGTCACCTCGGGCCACCCTCTCTTGGGCAGACGTCTGTGCAGGGCTTGGGGGCTCTTGGGTGCGGGCATGTCAGCGCCCCGGTGGTTCTCGGCATTGAAGTGGGCTCGGGTCGCCCCTCCCCCCGTCACTTTCGCATGCGCGCTAGGGTTCGAGGAGCTGTTCGGAGGGCCCCTAGGATGCGTGCTGTCCGCAAGGCAGGTCCGTTGGTGAGCAGGTTTGCGAGGCAGGCCTGTCCCCGCCTATGGGGCATGGCTTAGGCGTTCATCGGGCGCCTCCTTCTCTTGTTAGCCAGATGCGGTCTGTGCAACGACAGGCATGGCGCGCGCCAGGATCCACCAGCTCGTGCTGGATCGCCGAATGTCTGCAGGAGTCGCTCTACACTGATCTTCAGGTCTCAGCATGGGCGGCCCCGCTGTTTCAATGGGCGCCGCTATGCCGTGACCGCGCCGTGCCAGCAGAGGTCCTTCAGAGAGCCTGGAGTCATCCAGATAAGAAGCTGTATCGGCCAAATTTCCCCTGGAGGCATGTATCGGGCCCCGCTGGGGCCGCTCTCCTCGCGCTTCGGGACCTTCAGTGGGGCTCTGCGGCTGCGCGTATCTGGGCGACTGACCTTGGGGTTTCCCTTGATGCGTCTGAAGAGGCACTTTGCGATTCGCAGATTGGCTCGCGAAGCTGCTGTTTGCCGTCTTAGGGAGCTTTGGGCTAGGTGACCTGCCCTTCCTGGGGATAGAGGACATAGCTGTGGAGCCTCTAGAGTACTGGATGGGGCCCATCATCCACCTCCTTGCCCGCGCGCCTACACCTGATGATCACCGAGGGCTTGAGGACTCCGACGGGGAGCTTCCTGGGCCTCCTGAAGGACCAGACGCTGGCTTGCGCAGTTGGTAGGTTCTTAGCTATAGGGAGGCTGGGATGTTACCTGCTTTAGCGGGGGGAGGCTTGTGGGCTCCAAGTCGCCTGCGCGGGCTTCGTGGCAGCGCGCGCTGCCCCCGCTGCCAGCACGATGATTGCGACGTCTCTCATATTGCGCGGAGATGTCCGTCGCTCGACTCTACGAGGTGACAGCACCTATTGATTTTCGCGGGTGATCTCCATGCCGCCCTGATTCGTTCTTTTGGTCTCGTGGATTGATTGGGAGATCGCGTTTCCCACCGCTGCCGGCGCGAAATTATCGAGCACGGCGGGTGATTCTGTGCGGGGGCCCCCAGGGCGTCGCGGGGCGGGTCTACGCTGGCGGGGCCTGTCGGGAGATGTGGCATTGGCGTGAGTCATAGCGCGCGGGCTGGGGTTTTGCCCACACGAGAGAACATAGCAGTAGTGGGGTGGACATTTTGGTTTACGGGGCCCTGCCTTGGCCTATGCAATCCTCGCCCAGGGCCGAACTTTTCGCTTTCCTCCAGGTCCTCCGGCGTGCGTCCTGCCCCTTGTTGTTTGTGCCGATGTCAAGGGCCTGTGCGATGGCCTCGACCCGGGGCCCGCCTGGCGCCTGGCTCCGAGGCGCCTCAACATTCACCTCTGGGAGCAGATCTGGGCAAACATGCGCGACCTCGGGAGGCTGGAACGTGGCCTTTCGGTGCAGCTAGTCAGGGCTCATCGAAAGGGCGCATCCCTTGACGCTACTGGCAGCCGATGGGCTGACCTGGCCGCTCGGAACGGTCGCGATGCACATATGGTTTCTAAGTGTCACCACCAGGCCATGTCCATTGCCCTGCGCAATGCCCTGAAAGTGCTGGAGTGGACTGCTAAGGCGGCCCAGCTTTTTGTCGGCGGGTCTAGGGTTGACGCCAGACCCAGGCACGCAATCAGGAGGCCACTTGTGGCCAAGTTTCCTGATGAGGCCTCGCAGAAGGCCGCGGAACTGCGACAAGTGTTCTCTCTGATGCAGGGCAGAGTTTTTTGGCGTTGCATTTTTTGCAAGAGGGGCTCGATAACTGAGAGGTCTCGTCGTTGCCTCTCCTTGCTCCTTTGCCCTGCTCGCTTGCTTGCCTTCCGCCGCCCCTCTCGTTGGTAATCGGGCTCGCGGGTTGGACTTGGGTGGTGGCCGCTTGTCCGCGGCGGCGACTGGCAACCTGCCGGCAGGTGGCTCTCGCGGTGCCGGCACTGGGGATGGCGCGCGTTTGAGAGAGGATGCTGGAGAATGGTGGCGCTGGGGAGAGGAGTGGGTCTGATCCCTACCAAGGGCAGGGTGGCAGTGCACGCCGTCGTGCTGCCTTTCCTCTCGTCGGCTCGGGTCGTTCGGTGCGGGCCCGCGTGGGGGCCCTTGGCCCTGATGTGGCGCTCGGGCCTGACTCCCTGGACCTTGCCTCGGACTCTGGTGATTCCTCGTGGGTTCGATCGATTCGTCGTCGTGTCGCCGTCGAGCCCATAGTCCAAGTTCGAGCGGCAGGAGCCGCCGAGCTGAATGCTGCGGTGGCAGCCTTCAATGCACCTGAGAGGTCTGGCCCAGCTTTCGCGCCTGCCAAGCGCAGGTGTGCTGATGGATCCACTCGCAACAACAGACCTTGCACGAGCGCCTACACGGCTCCTGCCATGGCCCTTATTGCCTCGGGGATTGTGCTTGCCGGGGCCTCTAGGGGCCATCGTTTTTGCGTCTCCTCGGGGCATTGCATTTTGTGTTTCCTGCGGTTTCTACTCCTCGGGCGCCGCGGGACACCTTCTAGTGGATTGTGTTCGAAGGAGCGCGCTTCGGAGCGAGCCACCAGGAATAGGACGTTTTTGGGGGGGGGCGGCACCCAGCTGACGAGGGCCGCCCGACGGGCGGACGATACCTGGTCCTCGCCCATAGTTTGTTTCCGACCCGGAGGTTTCATGGGTTCGGCTCCTTGTGGAGCCCACTGCTAATGGTGGCTAACTTGCCCCAGGAGACAGGAGCACCCATCCGAGAGTGCTCCCCGTGGTGCACACTTTCCCTGATTGCCACCACCTACATATGTTTGCTTTTCCTCGCTCGCTGCTCTGGCCGTGTGATCTTACGCTGGGCCTCCCATCCTGGGTGGGCGTCTGGCGCACTGCGCGACGAATTTCCCCATAGCGTCGCATCCTCCTCCTCCTCCTCCTCCCTCCCTCCCTCCCTCTCTCCCCCCTCCTCCTCCTCCTCTTCCTCCTCTTCCTCCTCCTCCTTCTTCTCCTCCTCCTCCTTCTCCTCCTCCCTCCCCCCCCCTCCTCCTCCTTCTCCTCCTCCTCCTTCCCTCCCTCCTTCCCTCCCTCCTCCCCTCCCTCCCTCCTCCTTGCCTCCTCCATCCTCCTCGTCCTCCTTCTCCTCCTTCTCCTCCTCCCCCCCCTATTCTACGCCCTTCAAAATAATGAGACCGGAGAAAAACCCCAATCAGGGCTATAGGGCTAGGGGGCTATAGGGCTATTGAGCTATGGGCTATAGAGCTATAGGGCTATAGAGTTGTAGGGCTATTGGGCTATTGGGCTATAGGGCACCCCCGGGCACCCCCAGGCACCCCCAGGCACCCCCAGGCACGCCCGGGCACCCGGGCACCCGGGCACCCGCGGGCACCCCCGGGCACCTAGGCACCCGGGCGTGCCGCGAAAATCGGCGGCAAACCTAATTAACCGAACTTTATGAATATTGAGCTACAGGGCTATAGAGCTATAGGTCTAGAGAGTTGTAGGGCTATTGGGCTATTGGGCTATAGCGCTACACGGCACCCCCGGGCACACCCAGGCACCCCCGGGCACGCCCGGGCACCCGGGCACCAGGGCACCCGGGCACCCGGGCACCCCAGGCACGCCCGGGCACCCACGGGCACCCGGGCACCCCCGGGCACCCCAAGGCACCCGGGCGTGCCGCGAAAATCGGCTGCGAGCCTAACCTAACCATACGAATCCGTTAGGACCCCTACAGAAGCAAGCTCTGATTGGGGAATTTCTCCGTGTCGCACCCCGAGGCCAGTTTTTATGGCGGGCCAGGCGTTTCGCTTGACTTTTCCTGACCAAAGCTCAAACATTGGCAATCGCTTCACATATTGAAGGCGGGTCGTTTTCAAAATGTTGCTCTCGCCTAAGCGCGGCGCGCATTGATTTTAACAATTTGCAGAATCTTCGCGGATCGAGGGCGGGCCGTTTTCAAAATGTGGCTCTCGCGTCAGCGCGGCGCACACTCGTTGTAAACAATACAAGCTTTTCACGGGTTGACGGCGAGTCGTTTGCAAAATGTGTTCGTGATCAGAATTTACCAGAGCTTAACGGAGTGATGGGGGATCTTTTCAAATTGTGGTTCTCGCTTTAGCGCCGCGCACATTCGTTTACACAAGTTTCAAGAGGTTCACGGGTTCCCATCATCAACGTACCAAAATTGGCGTTGTGGAAAGATTCATGATTATGCGGGTGCAACAGTTACGTTGGTTCTCAGTGTTGAAGTCTTAGGAATGGCGTTCTGGCACGGTTCAGGATTGTCAAGTCACAACAGTCAGGTTGATCCGTGGCGTTGAAATCCCGAGAACAATGCTTTGGCATGCTTCAGGGTCTTCTAACGGGTGCCTTCCAACGAGGCAGTTCCATCAATGGGAATGAACCGTTCTAGGGGCTTGTGAAGACGGAGCTTGGAGGGAGGGTTTACTCCAACATCGTTGATGACCCTTTGGGTTTACACTTGTCCTCCTCCTTCTCCTCCCTCCCCCCCTCTTCCTCCTCCTCCTCCTCCCTCCTTTCTCCCTTCTCCTTTTCTTCCATCCTCCCCCTCCCCCTCCCTCCCTTCCCCGCCGTCATCGTCCTCCTCTTTCTCCGCAGCCAGTTTGGCTCATGATGCATGGTTCCCCTGCGCATCGCATGGGTGCCGCCGATCCGCGGCAGTCTTCGCCATGCCGCGCGGTCCGCCCTCGGGCCGGAACTCGGCCTGGCCCGCCCCTGTCGTGGAACTCTGCAGAGCACTCCGACGACGACGACAGCCTCTTTCTCGTGGGGGGGCAGGCTCATCAGGGGTATGTGGCATAACCTCATAATGCGTGCCGTTTTCAGTGGAGTTCCAGGCGGCATCACCATTGTTGGAACTGTGGCGATGGCCTCAAACGCGGAGCTATCAATCAGGACCATCTATGGCAGAACGAAGCTTGGAATAATGGACCGCCCAGTCCCCGCTTTCTTGTTGCACACCCTGGGCAAGGGTAACCTCTAGATTCGGCACAGCTGGCGATTTGTCCTGCCTCGCTATTCGCACCTACTACGACGGACCGCTTTGCCTCTCTCCGAGCTCGGGTACCTGAAGGAAATTCGCACTTGGAGGCACTGGCACTAGTCGTCAGCAAACCTTCTAGGAAGGCAGCTCCAACTGCCCCCGCCACGCCTCAACTCGAACGAAAGCGCGAGGGCCAACGGTTACAAGTCACCGCTCGAACAGCAAAGGAATCATGTCAGAAATCTGTCTCACATAAGCAAGGATACCGAATCTGGCTTCAGCGTGCCGAAGCACACGTGGCCGCAGCAGCAGCAACAGAGGCCCTGTCAAACCAGAAACGGTTCGGACCATGACCGAGCGGGGCACGATCTGGAAAGAGCAGCGCACCCTGCGTGCAGGATGTGGAGGGCGCGCACGACGAGTAAGCAAGCTTTGTGCCACTGCGAGGGGTAGGACGGGGCGGTGGAGGGGAGGGGAGCCCCGAGCCCATGAAGCGACGCGCCGAGTCGGGATTCAGGGATGCGAGCAGCGGCAGTATGGAAGAGGAAGAGGCCCGTCCTCACGTCTGCAGGCAGTACCCCCCGAACGCGCCCTCGTCTTCTCCTGCGGCTCTTGTAGCCCCAGTGAGGTCCTGTGCTCAGGCTGCCATGCGTGCGAGATGCAAGCCGGTCGTCCCACCTCGTTGGCGAGCGCCGGCGTGTCCTCGAGGCTTCGTGGGTGCGCGCGGGTGCCCATCCGATCATCGCAGGCGCCCAGCCATCTTCGGAATCGGTTGGCTTCCTGGGCAGGTTGAGGCATGCGGCGACCAAGCAAAGCGTTCCGTCTGCCAATCGGAGAGTGCGCCAACGGATCGCTTACTCTGTCCCCCAATGCGTCGCACGGTGTCGGCCCATTCCTCGCCGTCGGCCCTGCTCCATCCAACAATCAAGCGAAGCATTCTGTTCTGAACGGCGCCCAGGGAATCCAGCCGATGCTTTGTGCAAGGCAGCCATGCCAGCCCAAAGTAATCAATCGGCGTAACAACATTTTGAAATAACTTGAGCCGCAAGCGAATTTATACATTTTAGTACGTGCATGTGTGACGATGTTCGTGCAATTTCTGCCAAGCTCATCGAATCCGTGTTCTTAGTTCAAGTGTGGTGCGGTCCCTCAAGTTCGCCGGCAACGTCTTCCCAAAATACGTGTGCGTATCCAGGACGCTCATGACCTCAAGCATGATCCCCCCGACCTCGATGAGCATGGTTCCGGCCGTCTCCTCGGTAGGGAGAATATTGTTTCTGAGTTCAGTTGCAAGCAAACGATTGCCATCTCCTCCATCAACACTTCCAGCGTGTTCGCCAACTCGTTTGCCCACACAGGATTGCGTCATCTGCGCATCGAACATTCCCATACAGACCAGCATTTCCTGCTCATTGCTTCCACCTTGCCATCGCAGGGCACTAGAAGCTGCTGTCGAATAGCTGGCACATCAAGACCGCCTCGAGGCAGATCTTAAGCTTGTCACACGTCACGGGACCTGATGCAGCCTCACCTGCATCTTCGGCCCCTTTCCATTGATCCTGCCTTGCCAGTGCAGAGGAGGGCGATTTGAACATGTTTTTCACGGCGAGGACCAAGAGCCCTCCCAGGAGGACGACAGAGTCTCCAAGCCAAAGGAGCCGTCCAGCACCACTGCGAAGCTAAAAATCTTCACAAACCTGCGAGGGATCAGTTGTTGATCAGCTTCGCAGGCTTCTCGTCGCCAGAAGGGTTTGAGGCTGCTTCGGAGGGTCCCCTTCGGATTCTTTTGGGCCGTATTCGTGCCCTCTTCGTGCCCCATGGGGGGGCCTCTTGGTCTGTTTTGGGGGCCCCTCGGGGCCGCCGTAGCCCGTCTTGGGACCGTCTTGGGGTCCTCTGGACGGCCCAAGGCGCCCCCGAGGCAGCTCAAGGTGGCCCCCGCTGGCCTCCAAGATGGCCAAGACAGCCCAGGGCCGCCCGCAGGATTGCTCCGAGCTCCCAGAACCCCCAGACGGTCCTTCTCCTCCTCCTCGCCCTTCCTCCTCCGCCCCCCTTCGTTTCTGAGCCATCCCTCACCCTTTCCTTCTGCATCCTCACCCTGTGCATGCTACAGCAGAGGCGCTTCCGACTCCTGCTCCTTCCCACGTCAGCCGGCCGCCGTGTGCATCTTCTCCCTCCCTCCTCCCTTCCTCCTCCCTCCTCCCCCCTCCTCCCTCTGTCCCTTCCTCGTTCCTCCCTCCTTCCTCCTCCCTCCTCCTCTTGCTCCTGCTCATCCTCTTCCCTCCCTTCCTCCTCCGCCCTGCCTCTTCCCTCCTCGCTCCTCATCCTCATCCTCCCTCCTCCTCCCTTCCTCCTCCCCCCTCCTCCCTTCCTCCTCCTCCTCCTCCTCCTCCTCCTCCTCCTCCTCCTCCTCCTCCTCCTCCTCCTCCTCTCTCCTCCTCCTCCTCCTCTCCTCCTCCTCCTCCTCCTCCTCCTCCTCCTCCTCCTCCTCCTCCTCCTCCTCCTCCCCCTCCTCCTCCTCCTCCTCCTCCTCCTCCTCCTCCTCCTCCTCCTCCTCCTCCTCTCCTCTCCTCCTCCTCCTCCTCCTCCTCCTCCTCCTCCTCCTCCTCCTCCTCCGATTCCCCCCGCACGCGTAGTGCAGTGGTGGAGGAGAAGTGCTTGATTCCGTGCGCTCCTCCTCCTCCTCCTCCTTCCCAGCACCTCCTCGTCCTGCCCTGCCGTGGCTGCATTCCTCCCTCCCTCCTCCACAGACTTGGCTCAAACCGATTCGGTTCAGGTTTGGCTCGAGGTAGTTTCGGGTCCAGCCGCTCTGGCTCAAGCCATCGTATTCCAAGGTCTCCCAGGATGGCAGGCATGCAGCCCATACCGCGACAAAAAGCATCTACCCTGGAAGCGGCAATCAAGAATTGTGGGAGGTCAAAGCAATGGACCACAGCGCTGCGATTGTTCCGCAAAGCGTCTGAACTACGTCAGGCACTGAGTCCAGGATCTTACGTTGCTATTGCCGGCGCTTGCGCTCAAGGTAGGCAGTGGCACTCGGCTCTGGCGTTGCTCAGCAAGATGTGGGAGACGAAGGTCGAGCCCAACGTCATCTGCACCCATCAGGAATCTCAAGAAAATCAGAGTGAGGGGGCCGAACGGTCATTCACTGTCCCTGGTGCGGATTCTCGTTGTTGTTGTTTGTTGTTGTTTGTTGTTTGTTGTTGTTTGTTGTTGTTTGTTGTTGTTTGTTGTCATCGTCCCACCCGCAACCCGCCCCGCGACCCACCCGCGACCCAACCCGCGACCCACCCCGCGACCCACCCGCGACCCACCCGCGACCCACCCGCGACCCACCCCGCGACCCACCCCGCGACCCACCCCGCGACCCACCCCGCGACCCACCCGCGACCCACCCCGCGACCCCCCCGCGGCCCACCCCGCGACCCACCCGCGACCCACCCGCGACCCACCCGCGACCCACCCGCGACCCACCCGCGACCCACCCGCGACCCACCCGCGACCCACCCGCGACCCACCCCGCGACCCACCCGCGACCCACCTTCGACCCAAACCACGTTCAAGGTACAAACCACCATTTTCGGCGCCTGCGGCGGGCTTTTTTTGCATTCCTTCCAGGTGGAGAGCCCGCGACCCACCCCGTGACCAACTCGCGACCAACCCGCGACCCAAACCACGTTCAGGGTACAAACCACATTTTTCGGCGCCTGCGGCGGGCATCTTTTGCATTCGTTTCAGGTGGAGAGCCCGCGGCCCACCCGCGACCACGTTCAGGGTACAAACCACATTTTTCGGCGCCTGCGGCGGGCATCTTTTGCATTCGTTCCCGGTGGAGAACCCGCGGCCCACCCGCGACCCAAACCACGTTCAGTGTACAAACCAATTTTTGGGCGCCTGCGGCGGGCTGCTTTTGCATTCCTTCCAGGTGGAGGTGGAGAGCCCGCGACCCACCCGCGACCTAAACCACGTTCACTGAACAAACCAATGCCGCACAAGCGCGGCGGCGGATTTTTGCATGCCGTCTGAGCCCGCAAGGACCTCTTCAAGCCCCGCGCATCCACACCAGCCCGTCCAGCAACTTTGCCCTGGCGAGTTGCCTTGATCAGAGAAGGCGGGGAGCATAAAGTGGAAAAAAGGATTGCGTTGCAGTTATCTTGGGAAAGGAGGGGGAGGCAGGAGGAGTAAACAGGGGACGAGGAGAACGCGGAAGAAGAGAGGATGTAAGGAGAATGTGGAGAAAGAAAAGGAGGAGGAGCAGGAGGACGAGGAGGGGGAGGAGGGGGAGGAGGGGGAGGAGGAGGACGAGGAGGGGGAGGAGATGATGATGATGATGATGGACGACAATGGGAGGACGATGATGGAGGCCGATGAGGGGGAGGACGACAATGGGAGGACGATGATGAAAGGACGAGGGGGGGAGAGGGAGGACGAGGAAGAAGAGAAGGAGGAGGAGGAGGAGGACGAGGTGGAGGAGGAGGATGACGATGACGATGAGGACGGGGACGAGGAAGATGAGGAGGAGGAGGAGGAGGAGGAGGAGGTGGAGGAGGAGGAGGAGAGCGCCATCGACAGGGAAGGTGGGGGCCACGAGATCCGCCGGCTCGACGACGCCCGCGTCGCCCGCGCCCGCCCCCTCACTCTTAACCGCAGTTGCGGGGTGCTACGTATTTCCACTTTCATGTACTCCAGGCCTCGTTCAAGACAGTCAAGGATTTGGACTGGACCCTGTGCGTCTTCTCGGAGCCTCTTCTTGTTCGTGGGGTATTCGTATACTTGGACTTGGACTACCGTGCAAGAACACGCTTGGAGTGAAGTCCATCGTCTCAGCGTCTTGCCATCGGCCCGCTGGACCGAGGACAAGCAAACGCACTTCAAGGCTGGCCGCAATGCGTGCGAAAAGGGGGCCAGCAGTAGCGTCAAGCCCGCCTCGGGCCGCTTCCGAGATGCCCCCGGAGCCTCCCAGAGCCCCCCCCCCAAAGAAGCCAAGGACGGCCCGAGTGGTCCGCAGGCGGCTCACGCGAGCCATCCAGGAGAGGCTCCCTAGACAGGCCTGCGACTCCAGGTCTGCGACCCCGGGTCGTACCTCCCCAACTCTGGCAGGAGCGAAATCCAGCTTCGGCAGAGCCCTGCCCGATTCCGGCTCCATGCCGGCACTGGTTCCCATCTTCCCGACTCCGGCTCCGACAAGTCCAATCCCAGATGGTCTTCGCCCCTGCCGCGTCGTGACCCTTTTCCGGGCCCCGGTCCGCCCGCGCTGCCCTCGTGGTGCTCGTCCGTCAGGGCGACGTTGCGCGCGCCGCTCCCCAGACAGGCCCAGGAGGCCCCAAGAGGCGGCGCAGCTGCGACTCCAAGACGCCCCAGGCCGTCCGCGGGGCGCGGGGGGGGGCACCAGAAGAGCCGGAAGTCCTTCCAGTGGAAGCCCATGCCAAAAAACACCTTGCTTGCCTCCAGGGTGCCCTGGGTTTCTTGGGCTTCGACGGTTTTGCGATGGAAGGCGTGACGCTCCCACACAAAAACTATACGTACGGACCTTCTGGGGTCTAAGGGTTGGGTTTCTTGTGGAAGGTCTCTTGTGGTCGAGCTCCTACTGTAAGAGTCCTCAGGCGTGTTGCGCCGTCTGGCGAGCCCCCGCCTCTCAGCACAGCATTGCTCCACAGAGAGCTCCATTGGTTTCGGAGAGGGCTTCGGCGGTGCCCCCGACACGGCAAGAGAGATGAGGACGGCCCACGATGCCCCCAAGAGGGCCTCCAAGACCTCCCAGATGACCCGAGGCCGCCCAAGCAAGGCCCGAAGGCTCCCCCAAACCAGCCCCAGGAGGAGGAGGGGGAGGGGGAGGAGGAGGACCAGTGCAAACCCAAGATGCATCGACGATGTTGCAAAACAACCGCCCTCCAAGATCCCTCTTCACAGGTCCCTCCAAGAAGTTATGTTCATTGCGGGAAGTGGCCTCTTGCAAGACAATATTTTGAGAATCTTCGATCGTGCCAAAGCGCTCTTGCTACTTCAATGCCGCGAATCAAGTGTTGCGTCCGAGTACTTCTCCATCGCACCAAAACACACCCCGTGGACGTCAACAGCACAAAACAGTGTGACAGTTGCGTCCTTGCAATCGTCTTGATAATCCCACGTCGTGCCAGAACACCGCTCCTGGGACTTAGACGATGCGAATCCTTAAACCGTTGGAAAAATAGCGCGGTGATCCAGCGAGAGCCGCTTTACTAAAAGCAACCGCCCTCCGTCCGTGAAGGCGCTACATACTCTAAGCCGAATGTGCGAGGTGCTCACGCGCGAGCCACATTTAAAAAAAGGAACCGCCCTCCACCCGTGAAACGATTTCAAACGTTTAGGACGAATGTGCGCGGCGCTACCGCGCGAACCACATTTTGAAAATGAGCTGCCATCCATCCGTGACACGGCTGCGAACGATTAGAACGAATGTGCGTGGCGCGGTCACATGTGGAACACCATCCAAGCTCCTGGATCAGAAATGGTGCGGAGATTTCACGGGAAACGCCCGTCCCACCCTACTGACACGTCGGGGGTTGCGGCAGGGAGGAGTTATTTCCAACCTTTCTGTGTGTTGGGTTCTCGTTTCGAATCTAGCACTGTGGTGTCCACTCTTCTTCCTTCTCCCCCTTCGCCCTGCTTTTTCCATTCGAGCGGTATTGTCTAGTGCCCTGTTTCTCTCCTTTGCTGGCCCGCTGCACTGTTTCGGCTCAAGGCCTGATCATTGCACCGTGTCCGCTTCAGACGCGCCTTAGACATTCTGCTTTGACCATCATACGTTGTATTTCCTTCACGGAAGATATAGTTTCATTTCTGACATCTTCATTTCTAGTTGGTAGCGGAACAGGCTCACCCCTGCCCCCACCACGGCCGCCAGGTGTCGCTTCGAGTCGGTCGCCATGGGTTCCACCCTCCGCCGCCTTCGATTTCGGTCAATCGCCTTCGACGTCTACGCCTTCGTGCACTTCCTCCCCTTCGCTCTAGCAGGGGACGTTACTCTAGGGTCCGTCGGGGCTGTGCCAGCCCATCTGGCAAGACCCGCGACCGGCACCGTGCGCACCGCCTTTAGCACCTCCGCCTTCGTGCATCTCTGCCCGCTCATGGATTGCAGGAGACGTTGCTCGAGGGTCCGTCGGGGCATCCGCCGATCCGCCAGGACCAGGGGCCGAGAACGTGCACAACCAGCACCTCGTCGAGGACAACACCACCAAAATCTAGAAGGACCGCTTTGCGACCCGCCCCGGGCATGCTCGGACTCTGTCCAGGCAGCTCGTGGACCCCAAACTGCCAGTGCCCCCGCCAGTGGGGGTAGCCTCAGGTGTTGGACAGTTGCCCGACACAACGTTCACACATGCGGTGTCAGAACTAGGCCCCGAGCTTCTTCGGACTGTGTCTGGAGAGCATTGTGAGAAGCACGCAGAGAAGAGGCATCCAGCGAGTGCGTCGCCGGTGCCGAGCGCGGATGCTCTTGGAAACATGGGAACTCTGTTTCTACCCCCCCGAGGTAATGCAGCGGACGGCGCGACGACTGGGGCGCCATCGCTCCGAGGCACCAAGCCTCGGCATCCGAGGTAGGTGGGCATGTGGAATTGCATCGGTGTCCAGGGGTGCGCGAGGCAATCCCGAACTTCACCGAGGCTGCGTCCGGCGACGCCGTTGCAGGCGCCCCTCAGACAGCTGCGCTAAACATTTAAGTCGCCGCCAAGGCCGTGTCCGTCAAGCGCGACGCCGACCTTCTGTCCAACGAGGAAGCGTCGAGGTCGTCGAAGGAGGTCGCAGAAGCCATCCTCAAGAAGCGCACCATTTGGGTAGAATGCGCACGCTTCGAGAAGCTGCCACTCAAGGGCGCCGGGAACGCAGCGGGCCCCAAACGTGTCTTCAAGTGGGGGCACCAGAAAGGATCAGACGGCAAGGCTGTCGGGATCACCTGGCGCCGCGCGGCGCTGCGGGGCTTCCGCGACATGGCCGCCGGGGCCCTGGGCGCCTTCGCAGGGGCGGCGAAGCGGGCGCCCCAGCGCCCACTATCCTCAGGGGCGGCGCGTCGCCCCGACAGGGTTTGCGTCGCCGTTGACGTCGGGGGGGGCTTTCCTACAAGGCGAAGCATTATGGGGGATGGACTTCGCCCGGCCGCCCGGCAGCGCAGCCGTTCGCAGGCGGGTTCCCGGCTGCGACGGCTACGAGAGCTTCGACGAGCGGACTGGGCGCCTGCGCTGCATCGAGCTGGGCGCGGGCTGCAAAGGCGCGCCCAGAGTCTTCTCCGTGGAGCTCGCCCGCGCCGCGCGCCCACCCGATTGCAGCGCCGAGCGCGCCGGGGCCCAGAGCTCGAGCGCGCGACGTCCAGCAGCTGCGCTGCCGGCGTCTCGGAGCTAGCGCCCGCGGTTCAAACGCGCTGACGACGCGGGGACTTCCGGGCGCAAGCGGCACGCCGGCCGGCTAAGCAGCCACATCGAGAGCGTCCTCGGCAAGACTAAGATGGAGTGTGACTAAGACGGCTTCGCCGACTGCGGAGGGCGCCATCACCGCAGTGCCGACGGCGCCGTGGCGCTCGACCAGGACGATCATCGACGCTCTGATGCCGATCAGACACGTCGACCGAGTCAAGGCCGAGGGCGAGCCGGCCCGAGGTCAGTTTCGCGACCTCTTCGTCTCCATCTCGGCCTTGACTGGGTCGACGTGTCTGATCAGCATCAGCCCCCCGACCTTTCGCCTGGGGGCAGCGGCCTAAGCCCTGCTCGCCCAGCGCCGCGTCGCAGCGTGCATCGTCGCTTTGCAGAGTGCCAAGAAAGCGCGACGCAGCTCAACTCAGTTGTTCTGGCCGCGCAGAAACCAAGGCACGCGTCGCATTTCCATCGATGTAGGTGCGTCGGGCGGCTCAGCGCGCACAGCGACGGGCCCTTCGAGAGGGGGGGTGGGTCAGGGCGCGGCATGAGAGGAGCCGCGTGCGCGAATCTCGGCAAGTGCCGCCGCGCCGGCACGCGGGCGCACCACCTGCTGGGCGCCGTGCGCCGATCATGCGCGCGCGGAGCTTCATTCGGCTGAGCTGCTCGCGGCATGCGGCGCAGCAGACGGTCTGCAGGCGCGCCCCCTCGCGCGGCGCGAGGCGGCGCGCGGCCCGCCTCCGCCGGGGAGATCAGGGAGCTGAGGGGGGAAGGTGGTTGCGCGATCCCCGCGGACCTCGTCGTGGACGGCTCGTCCGTCTTCAGCGCCCTGCTCGCGGTCCCGGCCCGGTCGCCGTCCGAGAACAGCGCGGTTGGCCATCTGTAGTGGTTAGCCGACCTGCTGCGCGCCGAGCAGATCGGCGGTTCTTTCCCGCGCGACACTCGGGGCGCGCGGGCGCGGGCCGGCCCCGTGACCGAGGGCCGCGCGGGCCGAGAGCAAATCCTCAGCGCGGCGGGTTGTCAGATCAGCCATGGCCACACCACGGTCAAGGTCAGCGATGAGACGCAGAGGAAGGCCGCCCCGAGCTCGCAGCACAGCTCATTCACACAGAAAAAAAGGATGCGATTCCTGCGACTGCGTCGCGAGACCTCGCGGAGGCGGGAAGCAGATGCGCGATATCAGCGGGCGAGATCGGTGAGCGGGGCGCTCTAGCGAGCGGGCTCGCCCGGGCTCTGTCGGGGTAGCTATTGGATCTGTAACAGGCGCCCCCTTAATGATCTCGAATCTTCTCTGGCGGGGGGATGATTCACACGTTTCGGCCCGCGCCGCGGGCTCTGACGGGGGTGCTCCTATCCTTCCCGCTGGCGCCGTATTCTTTTTTTGCGATTGGCGCCGCGGGGGGCCAATGTGCCCCTTGGGACGGAGTGGGGGCTGTCAACCCAAGAGCGCGTCGGAATCCGGTGAACCTGCCACCTCGCGGCAATTTTCTTTGAAGGGGCGATTAGTGGGGCCCTCCTTTTGTGCTGGACTATTTGACGGCACGACGGATTTGTGCGAGCGCCAGACTCGAGCGGAAGCTCCTTGTCCAGTGCCCCGTTTCTCACCTTTGCTGGCCCGCTGCGCTGTCTCGGCTCAAGGCCTGGTCAGTGCACCGCGCCCGCCTTAGACGCGCCGTAGAGATTCCGCCCTAGACCATCATGCGCTGTACTTCCATCACGGACAACACCGCTTCCTTCCTTGCATCTTCATGTCTAATTATCCTGCGATGCTCCCTGGGCGGCTGCGCGTTGCGGACATGTCACCACTTTCGTGGTCTCCTGGGGGGCGCGGCGAAGTCGGCGAGTAAACAGATCCATTTGAGACCTCGCAGGGGGTCTGGGAACTGCGCAAATGTCGCCAGTTTCGTGGGTTCCTTGGATGCGCGGCGGGGTCGGGGAGTAAACGGATTCATCTAGACCTCGCAGCTCCTTGGGGGGCTGCGAACTGCGCAAGCGTCTCCGGTTCATGGGAGGCACGGCGGAGTCAGAGAGTAAACGGATCCAGAGTGGACCGCGCAGATTGGGGGGCTGCGAACTGCGCAATTGTCGCCACTTTCGTGGGCTATTGGGAGGCACGGCGGAGTCGGGGAATAAAAGGATCTTTGGGGGGCTGCGAATTGCGCGGTTGTCGCCACTCTCGGGGGCTCTCTGGAGGCACGGCGGAGCCGGGGAATAAACGGATCCATTTGAGACCTCGCAGCTCCGTGAGAGGCTGCGAGCTGCGCAAGCGTCGCTACTTTCGTGGGCTCTTGGGAGGCACGGCGGAGTCGGGAGTAAACGGATCCAGACTAGACCTCGCGGCTCCCTGGGGGGCTGCGAAGTGCTCAAGCGTCGCCATTTTTCGTGGATTTATGGGAGGCACAGCGGAGTCGGGGAGTAGATGGAACCAGAGTAGACCTCGCGGCTCCACGGGGGGCCGCGAACTGCACAATTGTTGCACGGTGGAGTCGGGGAGTAAACGGATCCATTTGAAACCTCGCAGTGCCCTGAGGGGCTGCGGGTTGCGCAAGCGTCGATATTTTCGTGGGCTCCTGGGAGGCACGGCGGAGTCGGGGAGTAAACGGATCCAGACTAGACTTCGCAGCTCCCTGGGGCTGCGAAATGCGCAATTGTCGCCAGATTCGTCGGCCCTTGGGGGCACGGCGGGATTGCTCTGCCTGACCTGCACGCTGGCACCGGAAACGTCCCAAGAGCTCCCCAGACTTGTTACCACGGCTCCAATATTGCCACCCAGAAGCCCCCATTGATGCCCAGGCAGCGCCAAGAGGGCCCACGAGTGTCTCAAGAGACCCGAGCAGGACCCAATCAAGGTGGCCCCGAGAGCGCCCCAGAATCCAGATCTGTCTAGCGTCCCCGCAATGCCTGCTGAGTTACCGAGTTTAGTAGACCAACCCTGTCAAATCAGAGTCCCCCGGTCTGTGCGACCACCTGATCCCACGAAGCCTGCTATTTAGAGCACGCTCGGCTGCTAGCCCGAGTGGATTTTTAACTCACAGGCCTACGCGATCCTTGCAGAGTGCAGGAAGAAGCGCTTGCGAATGAGTCTTGTGGCTCGATTCGGTCTTTCTGGGCTCCCCGCGCCTGTGTCGGGGCCAGACAAGCCTTCCCACTGCCTACCTGAGCAGGTCTGGGCTCTCCAGACGGCCTTGGAGCTCCCCCTGGACGTCCCACGACTTGTGTAGCTTTTGTGTATGATCCTTATTTTCGTTGTGGTTTTTTTATACGTAGCACTCCGCAATTGCGGATAAGAGTGAGGGGGCGGGCGCGGGCGACGAGGGCGTCGAGCCGGCGGACCTCGTGGCCCTCACCTTCCCTGTCGATGGCGCCCTCCTCCTCCTCCTCCTCCTCCTCCTCCTCCTCCTCCTCCTCCTCCTCCTCCTCCTCATGCTGCTCCTCCTCCTCTTCCACGTCCGCGTCCTCGTCCTCATTGTCCTACAACAGCCCCGCCGCAGGCGCCGATGTGCTGTTGTAGAGTCGACGTGGGCTGGTTCGGGGGAATGGCACGAGGGCGCCTTCTCAAACCAATGCGAGCAAGCCCGCCGCAGGCGCCGATTTGTGTGCTCTGACAAGTTCAGCGCGGGGGTGATCGCTGGTGGGCCACCCAGAACGAGTGCAAAAACAGCCCGCCGCAGGCGCCGAATTGTTGGCTTGTTCAGTGAACGTAGTTTGGGTCGCGGGTGGGTCGCGGGCTCTCCACCTCCACCTGGAAGGAATTCAAGAACAGCCCGCCGCAGGCGCCGAAAATTTTGATTTGTACACTGAACGCGGTTTGGGTCGCAGGCTCTCCACCTGGAACGAATGCAAAAAAAACCCGCCGCACGCACCGAAGTTTTGGCTTGTTCAGTGAACGTAGTTTGGGTCGCGGGTAGGTCGCGGGCTCTCCACCTCCACCTGGAAGGAATTCAAGAACAGCCCGCCGCAGGCGCCGAAAATTTTGATTTGTACACTGAACGCGGTTTGGGTCGCGGGTGGGTCGCAGGTTCTCCACCTGGAACGCATGCAAGAGAAGCCCGCCGCAGGCGCCGAAAATTGTGGGTGGGTCGCGGGTGGGTTGCGGGTGGGTCGCGGTGGGTCGCGGGTGGGTCGCGGGCGCGGTTTGGGTTGCGGGTGGGTCGCAGGTTCTCCGCTTGGAACGCATGCAAAAGAAACCCGCCGCAGGCGCCAAAAAAATTCGGTGGGTCGCGGGGTGGGTCGCGGGTGGGTCGCGGGTGGGCGGTGGGTCGCGGGGTGGGTCGCGGGTGGGTCGCGGGTGGGTCGCGCGGGTGGGTCGCGGGTGGGTCGCGGGGTGTGGTCGCGGGTGGGTCGCGGGCGGGTCGCGGGGTGGGTTGCGGGTGGGTCGCGGAGTGGGTCGCGGGTGGGTCGCGGGGTGGGTCGCGGGTGGGTCGCGGGGTGGGTCGCGGGTGGGTCGCGGGTGGGTCGCGGGGTGGGTCGCCGGTGGGTCGCGGGCGAGTCGCGGGTGGGACGACGACAACAACAAATACCAAACAACAACAAGAATCCGCATCGCGGAATTCCACTTCAGCCACGCACACAGGGACAGTGAATGACCGTTCGGTGCAGCCCCCCTCACCCTGGTAACAAGAATTCAAGTTGGAGCCCTCGGAGGGCCCTGCCCGGCCCTACAGAGCCCCCAGGACGCCCCACAATGACACCGAGGTGGCTCCGACCTCAAGTGGATCGAAGAGGCCCCATCAGCGACACGAGGGGCCACCAAGTGTTCGGCCGCCCGCGCGCCGAGGCCATTGGGAGACTAGTGTGTTGGCCGCTTTCCCAGCTTCCCACCTCGCTCCATGCTCCATGCTCCTCGCTCCTCGCCCACTGCTCCTTGCTTCTAGCCACTCTGTCCTCGCTGATTGCTCCCCTCTCCGCTCCACGCTCCTCTCCTGGCCCCTCGCTCCTCCCTCTTGCCTGCTTGTACATCCCTCCTCCTCCCTCATCGATCCCACTGGGAGATGAATGCGCAAGCTGATCCTCAAGCCTCACATGTCCGCCGTCAGGTGCCAGTTCGTACACATGTCGTGGACAGCAGTCCACAGGGCAGCCGGTCAGCCCTGGTCTCTGAGCATCGGGGCCTCCAGAAAGCCGAGGGAGCCCAGAACGCTCCTGGCGCGTCCCGGAGCAGTCTTGAGGGCCTGCGACCAGTCTCGGGTCTCCTCCGAGACGGCCTCAGACAGCTCTGCGGAGCCCTCCGAAGTCCTCATGCCCTCAGGTGATCTCGCAGGGCTCCCAAGACACCCCAGACGACGCCGAGGCGGTCCCAAGATACTCTACGATGCCTACGCCGACGGCTCCAGGCATATATATATATATATAGATAAAAATAAATAAATATATGTATGTATGTATGTATGTATGTATGTATGTATGTA
>CAUYUJ010001025.1:270191-385191 GCA_963575745.1 Prorocentrum cordatum
CACCACGGGACACCACGGGACACTTGTCGATCTCACTAACTATCGATCTCACTATCGATGTCACTCAACGGGACACCGCGGGACACCTTTCGATCTCATTATCGATCTCACGATCGATCTCACTCAACGGCAAACCATAGGACACCACGGGACACCTCGGGACACCACATCGATCTGACTATCGATCTCACGATCGATCTCACTCAACGGGACACCACGGGACGCCACGGGACATCTGTCGATCTCACTTTCGATCACACTATCGATTTCACTCAATGGGACATCACGGGGCACCACATCGATCTCAGTATTGATCTCGCTATCGATCTCACTATCAATCTCACTCAGCGGGACACCATAGGACACCACGGGGCACCGCGGGACACCTGTCGATCTCACTATTAATCTCACAATCGATTTCACTTTTTGGGACACCACGGGACACCTCGGGGCACCACATCGATCTCAGTATCGATCTCACCATCGATCTCACTATCGATCTCACTCAACGGGACACCACGGGACACCACGGGACACCACGGGACACCGCGGGACACCGCGAGCCACCGCCGGACGGACGGACGGACGGGGGAGAATCATTTGTCTTGACTTCACCCTAGCAACAGCGGACACCACGGGACACCACGGGACATCGCGGGACACCGAGGGCCACCGCCGGACGGACGGACGGACGGGGGAGAATCATTTGTCTTGACTTCGCCCTAGCAACGGCGGGCACCACGGGACACCACGGGACACCACGGGACACCGCGGGACACCGAGGGCCACCGCCGGACGGACGGACGGACGGGGGAGAATCATTTGTCTTGACTTCGCCCTAGCAACGGCGGGTTCATTTTTCTCGCGCGCCCACGCAGCTTCGCCTCGCCCGCACGCACGACACAAACGAAACGAAACGATTTCCCGGTTGAAGGTCTCTGTTCCACTGCGATCTCACCCCCCAACCTCCGATTTTCAAGTGGCTATCCAATCGGGCCCCAGGAGCTGCACAAGAGGGCCCACGCCGGCCCCCAAGGCGGCCCCCGACCCCCACCCTGGCCCCACGATGGCACAATAGGCCCCCAGGACGGCCCACACAAGCAGAAATTGTGCATGGTCAAAGCTTTCTCCACGTTCTTCCCATGACGGGTCCTGAACGGCCCCTAGCGGCTCCAGGTCCTATAAGGATTGCACCGAGATGACCCAAGAGAGAGGCCCTCACGAGCCCACCAAGGCGGCCCATGAGGGCCCCAAGACGGTCCAGAACAGGTTTCGAAGAGCTTCATATAACCTCAAGTGGCCACCCAATCGGGCCCCAGGAGCTGCACCAACCCAGATCATCCGATACCGATTTTTTCTGGTAGCGCTTCACAGGATCCAGTCGCGACCGAAATGTGAAAATCAGCGCTGGAAACAGGTAGCGAGCGGATTACATGCACGATCGAAATTGCACTTCAAAACCGGTAGCGCGCTACCGAAATAAGTTTCAGCGCTACCGAATTTGAGCGCGTCGTCGCTACCGAATATCGTTCAGCGCAATCGAATTTCTTTTCGGCGCTACCCACTTTCCTCTGAATGGGAATAGTAGATTTCAGCGATGGTGGTGATAGTGATGATGATGATGATGATGATGATGATGATGATGGTGATGACAACTGTGATGATGTTGATGATGATGCTGATGGTGATGATGATCACGCTTATGATGACGATGATGATGATGACGATGCTGATGATGATGATGATGATGATTATGATGATGATGATGTTGTTGGTGATGGTGATAATGATGATGAAGAAGATGATGCTGATGACGGTGATAATGATGATGATGACTGTGTTGACGATGGTGAGGATGATGGGAATACGGATAATGATGACACTGATGTGATTGCGATGCAAATGGTTCCAATGATGACGCTGATGGCACTGACGACCGCGATGATGGCATCGGGGATGATTGCGGTCCCGATGATGCTATTCTTGATGGTCGTGCTGATCATGATGACGGTGGTGATGATCCTAGTGATGATGATGATGATGATGATGATGATGATGATGATCATGATCATGATGATGATGCTGCTGATGCTGATGATGATGATGATGATAAAGGCATTGACGATAATGATGCTGCCACCAGCGGCATGCAATTAATGCTGATGTATGGTATTTCTGACGTTTCATGGTGTGGTCTGACGTTCGTTGACGTTTCTTGACGTTTCCCGACGTTTCCTGACGCTTGCTTGACGTTTCAAACGTCAGGGAACGTAAGGCAACGTAAGGAAACGTGTTGAGTATGAACAGCACAGATATATCATGTACATGTGTGAGCGATCACCATATTCAATTTACTATTCAATTTATAGCAAGTGCATATATCATTCGTGATGCTGGCATCGTCTAACACAACGTATGGCACTCGTGATGACTGGCACCAGCGGCAAGCTGTAAATGCTAATGGCATCGTTGAAATGATGATGATTGTGATGTTGATGATTCTGATGGCGATGATGATGATGATGATGATGATGATGATGATGATGATGATGATGATGATGATGATGCTGATGCTGATGCTGATGCTGATGAGGATGAGGATGAGGATGAGGATAGGGATGATGATGCTGATGATGATGATGCTGCTTCTGATGATGATGATGATGATGATGATGATGATGATGATGATGATGATATGATGACGATGGTGACGGTGATGCTGGTGATGGTGATGCTGATTGCGATGGCAATGATGATGCTGGTGATATTGTGATGATGATGGCCATGACGATGACGATGACGACGATGATGATGTTGTCGATGATGATGCTGATGATGCTGCTGCTGATGATGATGCTGATGGTGATGCTGATGCTGATGCTGATGCTGATGCTGATGCTGATGATGATCTTCGCGTTACGGATTCTTGCTTTCCAGCTAACGATTTTCGTTTCCCGTTGCCGAATGTTGCTTTCTCGCTACAATGTTCGCGTCGGACTCGCTACCGAAATTCGTTTCCCCGCTACCGAACCTCACCCTCCCAAATTGGCTCCTATTTGCAACTGTCTATCGCATTCGAAATCCTGGTACCCGGTCGCGACCGAAAATCGACGAACGCTTAAATCGACGAGCGCCTAAATCGCCACGCCGGGCTCCCAGGCGGCTCCAGCACCCCGCCCTGGCCCCAAGATGACCCAATAGGCCCCCAGGACGACCCACGAAGGCAGAAACCATGACTGTTCGAAGCTTTTCTCGCGTTCTCCCTTATGACGGGCCCAGCTTGGCTCCACTCGGCTCCAGGTCCCATCAAGATCGCACCGAGATGACCCAAGAGGCCCTCACGAGCCCACCAAGACGGCCCATGAGGGCCCCAAGACGGTCCAGAACAGGCCTCAGAGAGCCAACAGAGCTTCAAATTGCCTCCCAAGACGCCCTAGGAGCTGCCCAGGAGGGTCCTAACCAAGTTTCCCAGACGGCCCCAGACCAAAACCCTGGGCCCCCAGGACGGCCCAAGCGGGCCCACGAGGACTACGAAACTGGCCCCACGAGGCCAACAACCAAGCACTGACTTTTATAGTGGACATTCTCTTACTGACAAGCCCAGAACGGCCCCGCGCGGCTTCAGGCACTTCTACGGTCGCCCAAGGTTGCCCATGAGGCCCGAAACGAGCGCACCAAGACGGCCCACGCAGGCCCCCCCCCAAAGACCAGCCCCGGACGCCTTGATACAGAGCTTCAGCTGGCCCCCCGGCACGCTCCCAAAGCTGCCCAAGAGGACCCAATCTCAACCGAACTCCAACACGGCCCCAGACCCCCCTGCAATGGCCCCTCGACAGCCGTGGAGGCCCCGAGAACGGTCCCATAGCGCCCCAATGTGACCCAAAGGGGTCGCATAATGGTCCAAGAGGGCTCCACGAGCTGTTGCAGACAAAGGGGCTCCAGAATTGGCTCAGGGGGCCTTCGAATGGCCCAATGGGGGCCCCAGATGGCCAACGAGGGCACCCCGACACTCGAGGGGTGACAAGGGGGACCTCCTGTCTTCTCTGCCTCGGCATCCTCCTTGGGGAGCCTGCACCCCCCCCTCCAGTGCCGGTCTCCGTCCCCCCCCTCCTGCAAGAGGATGCAGCGAGGCTGAACTACGGGCTTCCCGCAGCCGTCGATGCCACGAGAACCCTCCAGGGACCACTCTGAGATTGATGAGCGTGTTTTCCACCACCACCACCATAAGTTGGAGGGGGGGGTCCTCCTCCTCCTCCTCCTCCTCCTCCTCCTCCTCCTCCTCCTCCTCCTCCTCCTCCTCCTCCCCCTTCGCCCCATCCAACTTATGGTGGTGGTGGTGGAAAACGCGCTCATCATGAGATGGCCGAGACCCTCCCAGGACGCTCACAGGCAGCCTCCAGCCCCAGAGCCCGGAGCCTTCAGTAAGCCTGGGAGCCCGTCCGTCCCGAACGAGCTCCCATCGCCTGCGATCGAGACGGCACGTGCGCGTTCGGGGCCGGCGCCTGGGCCAAGGGCTCCCACGAGGGCGCGAAGTTATTCGCGCTTCGCGCTTCGCGGTCCTCGTTTCTCCTCCCCCTCCTCCTCGTCCTCCTCTTCTCCCCCTTGGGGGGCGGCGCGAGAGCGCGAAGTTATTCGCGCTTCGCGCTTCGCGCAGCGCGAAGCGCGAACTTAGGAGCCCTTGCTGGACCTGGTCTCGCCTACACCGCAGTCAGCTACAGCGCTGGGATCAGCGCCTGCGAGAAGGGTGAGCAGTGGCAGCGGGCACTGGCGCTGTTCAGCGAGATGTTGGCGGTGAGTTTAGAAAACAATGCCATCTCTACTGTTCAGCCACGCGCAGAGGGGGGAGGGGGGAGGGCTTCCTAGAAACACCCCTGCTTCTTAGAAGGCGCGGGCCTTATCTATCGATGTAAGGCCAGCGCCTTCTAAGAAGCAGCCTGCTTCTAAGAAGCCCTCCCCCCTCCCCCCACCCCCTTGTGCGCGCCGCCAAACTGTATTGCAGGCATGCGCGCGTGCGCGAAGTACACCGTCCTGATGGCTCTTCCGGCGCCCCGGCGGGCCCTGGCGAGCCTCCAGGGCGGCCCCGGGCCGCCTCAGGACGTCCCAGGGCGCTCCAAGACGCCCAGAGAGAGCCCCAAGAGCGCCCACAGACGGCCCCAGATGCTTCCCAGGCCGCTCCAAGAAGCCGACGCCGGTCCAAAAGGCACCCAAGACACTTGAAGTGGGCTCCACAAAGGACCCCCACGAGGGCCCCACGAAGCAAAATTCGTCCCAACCTTGTTGGAAAACATGCAAGTTTAGGATTTTTGGTCACTCGTTTTCACAGCGTCCGAGACGGCCCTCGAGGCCGTCAAAATCACCCCCAGACCTCCCCACAGGCCCCCAAGAGGGCCCCACGACGGCCCGGGACGGCCCAAGAGGCGCCCAAGACGACCCCTAAAGGGGCGGAAGAGAGACCCAATACAGCCAACGACTGTCCCAAGAAGATCCGAGATGCGCCCAAGACGGCTCCAAGAAGGCCGAAGAGGAGCCCAGACGGTCCAAGAGGGTCCCAAGAGGGGCCCAAGAGGCCCAGAGGAGGACTTGAGAGGCCCTCCGCCAGGCCCCAAGAGGATCCAAAACTGCCTGAAAGAGAGGGTGCCTGGCGTTCCTGAGACGCTTGAGGGAGAGCTTCGCCTTCAACATGAATCCAACAAAACAGCCCCCCCAAACGTAACGGAGCACGTCCAATCCAACAACAGCTTTTCTTAACACCTGATTGAATACCATGCCCTCCTGGAGGAGCTCTGTCGGGCCCTCCCAAGAGATCCTTGCGAGCCTCCCTGGCGCTCCCGCCCCAGAGAGCTTCGACCTTAACGCAGATCCCCGAGAGACTTTGAACTTGCCCCCAATAGGAGGGGGGCGAACGAGCCGTGTGCCGGGGCCACCCACGCTGCTGGAGCGCTTCGAGAACTCGGACACGTAAGCGCGTTCTCGGTGCCGCCGCCCTGGCCGCCGCCGTGTTTATAGCTTTTCGGCAAACTTCCCGCCGTTCCTCCGAGAACCATGCCAGAAAGATGTGGTGGACAAAATCCACGGGCCAGCCCTACTCTATACTGCAGTACAGGGAACAGTGCGTGCGAGAAGGGTTTCTGGACAGAGTGCTCTCCGGCGGCTCCGAGCCGCTGAAGAGGCTGCCCCAACGGCCTCACGACGGTTCCGACACGTTCCAGAGGCCGCCCCGACGGCCCCAAGACGGCCCCCAACCGCTCAAGAGGGCGCCCCGACGACCCCAAGACGGCTCCGAGCCGCTCCAGAGGCCACCCCGACAGCCCCAGGGGCGCTCCGAGCCGCTCAAGAGGCCGCTCAAGACGACCCTCAGGGTTCCCCAGGACAATCCCCAGACGCAAAAATCGCCCACTCACATCGGCAAGCTAACATTTTTCGCATGCTCGTGCTTTTCGTCTCCGACGCGTCCACGACGGCCACAGAGCCCTCCAAGATCGGCCCCAGATGCCCCCATCAGGGCCCCAACACCGGCCCATGACGGCCCAAGAGGCGCCCAAGACGGCCCCAGAGGCACCCAAGAAAGCCCCAAAGACGGCCCCTGACTGCACAAGATTGCCCGAAGACGGCCCAACAGGCTCCCAATAGGCGCCCAAGATTGCCCACGACGGCCCTAAGACAGCCCCGAAGGCACCCAAGACAGTCCAGAAGTCGCCCAAGACGGTCCACGACGTCTCCCAGACTGTCCAAAAGGCTTTCAAGACGGCCCAGGACGGTTCCGAGACGGCCCAAGTGGCACCGACGAGATCCCCCGAGGGACCCCAGAGGCCCCCTCGAAGCCGAAAAGAAGCCCAAGAGGCCCCCACACGGCCCCCCAAAGGCCCGCAGCGGCTACAGAATTACCTCCAACAGAGGGGGGGCGGACGAGAGGTGAGAGGCAGAACGCAGGCCCCAACAGCCGTTTTCGATGCTCCGAGGGTCTACGACTGACGATCCAAGATCCAAGGCATGCAAGATCGAGGCAAGAAGGCCGAGGAGGAGGAGGAGGAGGAGGAGGGGAAGGAGGAGGAGGAGGACGAGGAGGAGGAGCAGTAGAAGGAGGAGGAGGAGGAGGAGGAGGAGAAGGAGGAGGAGAAGGCGGAAGCGGAGTCGGAGGCAGAGGCGTAGGAGCAGGAGTAGGAGGAAACCCAAGGAGGCTCTCAAGGGAGCCTCATGAGGGTTCAGATGACGTGCGGAGCTCTGAACGTGGCCCCAAGACGGCCCAAGACCAATAGGGCCACACAAGGTCCCGAAGAGGCCCACTGAGAGGCCCTCAACCCCCGAACAGGCCCAAGCAGGCTTCAAAACTGCCTCCAAGAGAGGGTGCCCGGCGTTCCTGACACGCCCGAGGGAGCTTCGCCTTCAACAGTACTCCAACAAAACGGCATACCCAACGTAGTGGAGCACGTCCGACCCAACAGCGGTTTCTGCTAAGATTTATGAAGTGTCACACCATCTTGAAGCTCTCTTGGGCCCTCCCTGGAGATCCTTGCGGGTCCCCCGGCGCTCTTGGTGGCTTTTTTCCCGAGGGCCTCCGAGCCCTTCTGGGCGCTCCTGAGATGCCTCAGATGGGCTTCGACTTTGACGCACATTCCCGAGAGACTTCAAAACTTCCCTCAATAGGAGGGGGGCGAACGAGCCGTGCGCCAGGGCCAAGCTGCTGGAGAGCCGCAAGAGCTCGGGCACGAAAGCGCGGTCTCGCTGCCGCCACCCCGGCCGCCGCCGTGCTTACAGGTTTAATCTCCGCCGTTCCTCCGAGAACCATTCCAGAAAGATGTCGTGGACGGAGTCCACGGGTTAGCCCTAGTTAGCTACAGTGCTGGGATCAGCGCATGCGAGAAAGGAGACCAGTGGCAGCGGGCATTGGCGCTGCTCAGGGAAATGGGGAAGGCGAATTTGGAGCCCGACATCATCTGCTTCACCGCTGGGATCAGCGCGTGCGGAAAGGGCGAGCAGTGGCAGCGGGCTGTGGCGCTGCTCAGCGAGATGCTGGCGGCGAAGTTGGAGCCTACCATCGTCAGCTACAGCGCTGGGATCAGCGCGTGCGAGAAGAGCGAGCAGTGGCAGCGGGCTGTGGCGCTTCTCAGTGCGATGTGGGAAGCGAAGTTGAAGCCCGACGTCATCTGTACTACAGGTCGCGGCGCGTGTGAGCAGTACGTCGCCGAAAATCCGCTCCAGAGCGCCCAAGAGCGACGCTCCCCGACGGGCTCAGAGGGTCGCCAGATGGCCCCGAGACAGCCTCAGACAGCCCCAAGACAGCTCTGCGACGCTCCGGAGGGCGCCAGGACGGCCGACTCCAAGAGGGCCCTCAGATGGTCCAGGAACTGCCTCGGAGAGCCTAACAGAGCTTCAAGTGGCACCCGAAGACGCCCCAGGAGCTGCCCCAGAGGCCCAAGCCAGGCTCCCGGGCGGCCCCAGACCTCCACCTTGCCCCACGATGGCCCGAGAGGCCCCAGGGACGGCCCAAGAGGGCCCTAAAATGGCCCAAGAGGGCCCCAAAAATCGCCCAAGAGGGCTGCTCAAAAAGGACTACTTCGAGGTGCCCTAGAGCCCCCCAACAGACTCCGACAGTTGCCAAGGAGCTCCCAAGATAGCCCCCAGCCCCAGCACACATCGCCGTTTCCAAATTTTCGGGAGCCCCCAAGAAGGTCCAAGACCGCGTAGATGCCCCAGACCACTCACTCCTAGATGCCTCGCAGCCCCCTAGGAGATTATGTGATAGTTGCCAAGGGGCCCCCACAAGAGCCTGAAGACTCAAGACCCGTCACCTTTCCCCGTTTCTGGATCACCCGAACCCCCAAAGAAAACCTCAAACCCCAAACACGCCATAGAAAGCCCCTCTCGTTGTCATCTTCTCTTTTCTTCCTCCTCGGTTCCTCCTCCTTTTTCTCCTCTTCTCTTCCTCCTCCTCCTCCTCCTCCTCATCATCATCATCCGTAACCATTTTGGCTCAAGGCCATGGCGCGCGGCGGCGTCCAAATGGATACCGCTGTGCCGCGGCCAGGAGTCGAGATTCCTTTGCAGCCACCCCCAGGGCGAGCTGCCGCCAAAGACTGGTCCACCTGGACCCACAGTTTTGTGCCCGCGAGGGCTCTCCATCGCAACGCATGGCGGCCGAGGAGGAGCGGCGCAGGGCTGGTCGCGCTGGTGGCGGCCACCGTGGCCCTGGTGCTGCTGACGGTCGCAGGCGGGTTGACAAAGGCAAGGAGCAGCCGCCCGCCGAGGACATCCGCTCCGCCTCCCGCAGCACCAACGAGCGAGCTCCTGCGCGGAGGCGTGCTCGGCGGGGCCATCCGCGCTCCGACGGCGAAGCGGATGCCTCGGGCTCTCCCGCCAGTGATCGTGCACGCCATGGCCCTGCTGGACTCGACCGCGCTGCACAGGAGGAGCTTGCCGCCGCCATCGAGGCCGCGGCCACCTTCCCCACGCAGGAGCGGCAGGGCATGCAGGTGGAGCAGACAACCACGGGCAATCCTCAAGCTGGACCTCATCACGCTCAGGGCGACCCGTGGCAATGCCCTGGGGGGGACCCGTGGCATGAACGTGCTGCTCCTGCCGACGGTCACGCTGTTCCTCCTGCGGCGGGCACGCCCATCGGCGGGATGGCCACCCCCGTCGACGCTGGCGGCATGGACATGCAGGCCATGTTGCAGAGCTGCATTCGTCAAGCCACTGATGCCATCGCTGCCACTTCTATGGCACAAGTCACGTCATGCCAGACGCAGCTGGTGCGCATGTTTCAGACCCAGCAGGAGGCCGTCAACATATCCCTCGCAGTGCAGACGCGCGACATCGCCTCCATCGGCCAGCGCGCCGACGCACTGGAGGCCGAGCAGGCCGCCATGCGCAAGCAGATCGGCGACATCAACAAGGTTTTGGCCCTCGCGGAGAAAGAGTTGCCCCTCATGGACTTCCAAGAGCTGGAGGCTTGGGCCCGTCAGCCCAACCCGCGGATCTTCTCGATCGGAGCGCCGCAGTTGGTCGGCCCTGCTCAAGCGCTGCAAGGCCTCGAGGAGTGGATTCGCGCTGCCGGCCTCACCAATGACATGGTCCGCCTCGACCCCGCTGTCCCCTCCAAGCGCTTCAACGTCCTCGTGCAGGGTGGCGATGGTGTCGCTCTACCCCGTGCCCAAGCTCTCGCGCGGCAGCTACGAGACCCCGCTGGCAGGAACGGGTGGCGAGCTTTCTGCGCGCAGAGCGTCGGAGGCGGCACCGTCCCGCTGTACATCTCGCCCGACAAGTCACCCCAGCAGGTGCGAATGGAGATCCAGTCGAGGAGGCTCTCGGCCCTGCTGGCAGAAGCTCATCCTGATCTCTCTTTCAGTGCTCAGCGAGCTCGGGGCATCATCACCTCTCAGGGCGTCAAGGTTGCCAAGCTCGAGATGGGCGAATCCCGCCACACCGACACGATCATCAGGTGGAACCCAGACATGGTGGCCAGGCTGCACATCGACAGGGAATCCATCAACATGCCGTTCAAGAAGGCCTTCTCCGTGGAGGACAACACCGAGTGGATTTAGCACGCCGCTGTGGGCGCCCTGGCGTCCCCCTGGCGCACGACATGGCTTCCGTGGCCTTCACATGGTTGTGTGGAACGCCCGTGGCCTGCTCCACTCGGATGCGAGGCTGCGCAGACGCAAGCAGGCGCTGCTTGCATCGTACATGAAGGTCAATGCCATCATCGCGGTGCAAGAGGTCCACGGCTCCGAGGACGCGCTCAGGATCTTCCTCCAGGCGCAGCCGCAGAAGTACATGAGCTTCCTCTCCCCTGGCCCCTCTGCCGCCGTGGGCGGTGTCGCCTTTCTCGCCCCTCGACTCATCGATGAATGTCCAAGGGCGGAAGGACCCAGAGCCGAATCTCTGGGATGCAGGGGTGCTGCGCCGCGGGAGGGTTCCCATGCGTGCGCCGCGCCCCCTGCAGCATCCTTACCGACTCAAGATACCTGGTCAAGCTCACGTACCTCCGCGTCTTCATCGGCTGCAAGTCGCCCCGACACTCGGTCAAGTTCACGAAGTCCTCCATCGACATCCAGGTCAATGCCGAACTACACCCGGTCAAGCTCACGAAATGCCACTCCAGCCCTACCGTCCTACCGCTTCGTCTCAGTGGCGGCAGGCCGCGCGGCGCTCCTCACGATCGCCGACAGCACGGGCAAGTGCAGCATGCAGATCTTCAACATCCACAACTACGACCTCAAGCCACACGAGTTCGCCGCCATTCAGCGTACCTGGTCCAGTGGTTTGGCGTGGGCGCGCCGCGACTCGTTACATCGCATCTTCCTGGGCGTCGGGGACTTCAACATAGCCTCCCGCCCGCCAGTCAGTCAACGAGCGCCCTCTGACGCTACGGCGTGGCGCCTACGACCTGACCATCGATGCCAACTACGACAACCTGCGTGGCGCCGCCTCTTCGCTGCTGCCGTGGAGATTGAATCACAATGGCCGACTCACTACGACAAGTCCTGCAAGCAGCTGTCCACGATCGACCGCGTCTTCTTGGGGATTGACGCGCACGCCATGCTGTCGGTCTCAACGATCCTGACCACCGCGAGGGATGCGATGGAGCTCTCCGAGGCTGGCATCAGCGACCACGCGCCCCTCGTCCTGCAGATCACAGCTGCTCGCCACGTCCCGCGAGACGAGCAGCCGATCCCGACACACCTCTTCAACCACAGGAAGTACCCCGAGGCCTACTCGCTCATGCTGGCGCACTGTGCCCTAGCGGGGGAAACGGCGGAAGGTCGCTGGAGAGCAGCGAAGCAGTGCATGAAGCTGGCTGCTCGTCGTGTTCGGGATGAACAGCTGAGGACCAACTTCTCCCTCCTCGTCAGGGACTCCACGGTCGAGACCTCGTGCATGGGCTTCAAATAGGCGGCGAGAGCCGTATGGCGACAGGATGCTGTCCTCGCGGGCAGGCCCCTCGACTCCTGCCCCGCACTGGCGGCCCACCTCAAAGTTACCGACGGCACCGTGCACATTGTGGATCCCAACAGCTTTGCCACTAACTTCGATGCCATCGCCGAGCGGGTGCGCACTATGAGAAGGCAGGTGGCGGAGGCCGCAGCTCGGACAGCCAACGTGCGCGACAGTGCAGCTTGGCGGAGAGTTGAACGCAAGGCCGCCAGACACGCTCAGCTATGGGTTCCGTGGCGGCGTCGCATGATCCTCTCAGGCTTGCGCGTGGACTCTGCACCGTGTGCCGCCAAGGACTCGCAGGTCGCTCAGCACGTGGTCTCCGACCCCGCGGGCATGAAGACGACTGTGGCGAACTATTGGGGTGAGATCTTCGCGAAGGTGCCGAACTCTGAGCAGCTCAAGACACTGGACTCGTTCTTGGACAAGCATGCACCGAGGAACCCTGTGGTGGAACTTCCTCAACCTGCCCTTCACAACCTTGAACGAGCGGTCAGCAGGGCACCACCAAGCGCTGCGGGACCTGACCAGCTGACGTATGCAGCATGGCGCCGCAGCCCTGGAGCGCTGCAGCATCTCCACGGGCTCGTGGAGGCCATCTTCAACGACGGAGTCGCCCCGCTCGACCTCAACTGGTCGATCTTCATCTGCGTCCCCAAGGGTACGGAGGAGGACGACGTCCCTGACTCATGCACGCGCACGGCACCCACGGTGCGCACCCTTTCCCTCAAGAACTGCGACGCCAAGCTGATTGCGGCATGCGCGGATCGCGGGCTCCAGCCTATCGCCACATCATCTACCTCACCCGAGCAGAAGGGCTTCACTGCTGGGCGGCGTTTCGTCGACCACATCCCATTCTTGGACGCGGAGTGCCGCAGGGAGGGCCTCCTCCCTGATGCTGCGTCCCGCCGCCCCATGTTCCTGTCGTTCGACTTCCGCCAGGCCTTCCCCTCGCTCTTCAGGGAAGTCATCGAGAAGGTCCTCCCGCGCTACGGGGTCCCGATGGGCTTTCGCAACGTGATCGTGGCGCTCTACAGCAACTGCCTCGCCTTCAGCTCTTTCCGAGCCGAGGGCACCAGTGCGGAGCTGGAGCCGCTGTTTGCGCTCATGTGCGGCATCATGCAAGGATGCCCGCTCTCTGGCACGGTCTGGTGCCTGGCCATGGATGCTCCCATCCGCGCCCTGTTGGCAGCGATCGCCGAGGATGGATCCCTCACGGCCTGCGCGGACGATCTCGGGATGCTGATCAAGAACGCGGTCGCTCTCCCGAGCATTGACCGCACCTTCGTTTCCATTGAGTTCGCCTTCAATCTGCAGCTGGCCCTGCACAAGTGCGCGTTGGTCCCGCTGTGGGAGGAGATCACGGACGACACGCTGCAGAACGTCAAGTCATTCCTTGCAGAGGAGGTCCCACGCTGGATTGGCTTCCGCATTGACTCATCGGCCAAGTACCTAGGAACTCACCTGGGCCCTGGTGTCACGGACTTTGGCATTTGGAAGGCCGCGGCGGGGAAGTGGTGGTCCCGCTGCTGGGAGCTGGCGCGCACGGGCATGGCCACCAGCCTTGCTGCCCGCGCGTGCAACATCAACGCGCTGCCGTGCCTGTCGTACTTGGCCCAGTTCTACTTCATCGTGCCCGCCATCTGGAAGGTCGAGTTCACCTCCCTGCACCGCTTGCTGCGCCTGCCACCGTCGTCCATGCGCAAGGCGGACATCCTATCGATGAGTGCGTGGTGTGGCTCACCGTCGCCGATTGGCCTCTTCCCATACACGATCGCCGCGATGATGCGCTCAGCGGAGAACACGGTGCGGGGATGGGAAGCGCACCTCCGCCACCTCCATGAAGCTGCAGTGGAACACGTACCGCTGACCGATGTGATCAAGGGCAACTGGTCCCCACCGTGGTGGCGAACGAGGAGGGCGATCGTGCAGAACTACGCCATGATCTCGGACTCCTTCGGCATGCTCGACATCCCAAGACCGACCCTGGACTCGATCACGATCCCGATCCCGAGCAGGTTCATCTTGAAGGCGAAGGCGGCGATGCTCCTGGAGGCGAAGAAGGCGGCCGCTGCCACTCCTCCCAGGAAGCCCAAGCGCCAAGCCACGGCTGCTGCTGTGCTCCGCGGCCTGCTGTACCCCGAGGACCTCGTCGCCATCATCCACCGTCGGCTACGCAGATGGGGGGTCGATTGCCCGATGCCCGTGCTTCGAGAGAGATGGCCTCCGCTGCGCTGCAAGCTGACGGAGGTCCGTCCAGCATGGATGTGGTCGTGGATGCGTACGGCGGTCAATGGCTGGACGACCTCGCGCCGCATGAGCGCCGTCATCGACGCTCGCCAGTGCATCTTCGGCTGCGATGATGAGGACGCACTCGAGCACTACATTCATTGCCCGATCCTGAGGGCGATGGCCGCCGGCGAAGTGGGAGCGGACGCCATCGGCAATGGCCTGGAGCTCCTCGGCTTCGGAGACGAGCAGTACCACTCGAAGCGGCCCATCGTGGATTGCATCTACACCATCGGCCTCATGTGCCAGTGCTACCACATCCAGAAGAACAGGATGGACGTGGGCCTGGCCGTGGGCGTCGACCAGCGGGCCTCCGTGAGGCTGGCCGCGCTCCATCGCATGCAGGCTTAGGCGTGGTTGAAGCCCAACCGGCCCGCCGAGCTTCGTGCCCTCCTCCTCATCATCATCATCATCATCCTCGGAATCGGAATCGGGGTCTCCTGACTTGGCCGCACATCTAAGCACGGAAACTGACAAAGGAAGCGGGGAGGGGGGGGGACAACAGAGCAGCAGGAGGGATGAGGAGGGACATCAGGGGTCGCAACACCAGACTTCACCTTCGTCCTCTGACGCCGGGTCGCTATGCGCAGCGTCCTGAATACAAACATCGGCGTAGGCCTCGGGGAGCACAGTCTGCTCCGAGGTAAGTCGCATCCTCATTACCAACTCCGTCCACCTCCTCCTCCTCCTCCTCCTCCTCCTCCCCCTCCTCCTCCTCCTCCTCCTCCTCCTCCTCCTCCTCCTCCTCCTCCTCCGCTCTGGTGCCTCCACATCCCCCTCTCCGATGTCGCTGTCCTCCTTACGTTCGCCTAACCTTCTCCTCATCCTCTCCTCTCCTCCCTGCCCAGACCAGCAAGCCTTGCCCCGCCCCCCTCGGCCGATTTGGGGTGACAGGGGAGACCTCCACGACACCCCGAAGAAAGTCCCAGACCCCAAGCGCGGTTCCAGAAAGCTCTTCTCCCCAGTCTCTCTTCTCTTCATCTTCCTCTGTTTCCGGGCGCCTCCACACCCTATCTTTGGTGCCGCTCTCCCTCTCCTTCTTTTCCTAGCGTCGGCGACATCTGCGCGTTCGCTGTCTCGTCAAAACGAGGGCCCAACACAGGAAGGTCGGGAACTTATCCTGGCGAAGGACCCGAGCATTTGCAGTTGTGAGCAACGCAATTGTGAGCATAGTCTTCGGTGGACTTCGCTATGGGGCCACGAAGCGTGTGAGTGGTGTACCGAAATGTGTGGGGTTGCGCATGGGAGCGCTGCCACTGGGGCCTTCGGCGGAGCTCCCTATGGGTCCACGAAAAATGCAAGGGTTTTGCCGAAGGTGGCGGGGGGACGCACGCGAGCACTGCCCTTGAGGCCTTCGGTGCAGCTCCCCAGGGGGCAACGAAACGTGTAAGGGGTGCCTTCGGTGGAGACCCCTGAGGGGCCGCGAAACGTGAGGTGTGTGTGTGCCGAAATGAAGGGGGGGCATGCGAGCACTGCCGCTGAGGCCTTCGGTGGAGCTCCCTATGGGGCCGCGAAGCGTGTGAGGGTGCGCCGACATGGGCGGGGGAGTGCATGTGGCCACTGCCGCTGGGGCCTTCGGTGGGCCCCCCAGGGCCACGAAGCGCTTGAGGGGTGTACCGAAATGGGTGGGGGAACGCCTGCGAGCACTGCCGCTGAGGCCTGCGGTGGAGCTCCCTGTGGGGTCACGAAACGTGTGAGGGGTGTGCCGGAATGGGTGGGGGGACGCGAGTGGCCACTACCACTGGGCCCTTTTGGTGGAGCTCCCCATGGGCCACGAAACGTGTCAGGGTGTGCCGAAATGCTTGGGGGCGTGGGCCACTGCCACGGGGGCCTTCGGTGGAGCTCTCTATGGGGTCACGAAGCTTATGAGGGGTGTGCCGCAATGAACAACAGGCAGAAGCAGGGATGGGAAGGAGAGAAGAGGGGGAGGATGAAGGAGGAAGGAGGAAGCAGGGCGCTGTACTTTAACAACAAGAACCCGACATCACAGGATGATTGGGAAATTATGCCTGGCGAAGGACCCAACCATATGCAGCTGCGAGTACCGCTAGACAGGTGGAAACTCAGGAACGGGGCCAGTTAAAGGATTAAGGCGCGCGTAAGAAGGACGGAGCGACGTTGCTGATGGATTCGCAGGGGTCAGCCGCAACGGGTTACATCTGGTGTAACCCATCACGGCTGATCTGAGCGTCTGTCGACCCAGCCTTGGGGAGCAGCAGGGCGCGGCCTGGGGAGCACCAGACGGCGGGGCCTTTGGTGGAGCCCCTTATGGGGTCACAGAACGTGAGAGGGATGTCCCAAAATGGGCGTGGTCACGCATGCGATTTCTGCCGATGTGGCCCTCGGTGGAGCTCCCGAGGGGGCCGCGACGCGTGCGAGGTGTGTGTGTGTGTGCGTGTATATGCCGAAATATGCCCGGTCACGCATGTGATTCCCACCACTGGGGCCTTCGCGGAGCTCCCTTTGTGCAGATGGCTTCGAGAGTGGGGCCCCCGCCCCACCGTTCCTCACCAGAGGCAAGCCAAAATGCTGCATCACAGACTCAACACGCACAGTGCACATCCAGGCCCAGCTGGGCCTTCAATACTTCAGAGGTCATCCAGAGGGGGGCCCGCTAGGGCCGCACGTGACTACACACAATCACTACGATCAGCACTGATCAAAAACAAAAAAATCGTGCGTCATTGAGGCTGGTGGCCCTGACGGCCTCAGAAGTCCTCACACATCTCGTCACTCCTCGGCTCAAGAGGCTAGCGGCCTGGCCGCTGCAGGCCGACATGCGCTCCGGCCTCTCCGACCTCGCTCTGCGTGTCCATACCCTCCTCCCCTTCGGGTACGGTCTCGAGGAGGAAGTCCGACGGGGCCCTGAACTCCTTGATCATCATCTTGATGAACTTCAGCCGCTGGTCCTCGAAATCCTGGAGCTCCTGGTTCCCCCACTCGCACAGGTTCTCGATTGCAGTCTTGAACTCCTGACTGTCCGGCAGCTTCGAAGAGATAACACTCCACGTCTCCGAATCGGACGCGCCTGGACCCTCGTACCCGTGTGCCGGCGGTAACCTCAGACTCGAGATCACGTCGTGCATGCCGTCCAGCACCTGCGGTTCCTTGTCCTTCAGGATGGTTGCGTACACTGCGTCCAGCGTGCTCGTGAGGGTCAGCGCGGCGTCCTCGACCACTGCCGCTGTCCTGATCGCAATATTTCCGGTACCCTTGCTCCACGTCAGAGTGATCTTCGTCCTGTTGTTGCGATCTTCGCACTCGCCGAGCGTGCGGAGGTTGGTTACCACCTTGCACGTCGTCCCTGAGTGACGGACTGGTTCCACTTGAATGCTCTCGAAGAGGCTCCTCACCTCGTCCTCCGACAGCTGACTCTCGAACTTCACCATGGCTGCCTTGGCCCTTGGAGTCGCTACTTGTGTTCGTGCAGCTGGGATCCTGCTTGGTCCGAGCCGAAAGTAGCTGACGACGGATACGTTCCCGAGCTGTTGCTGCCATCACTGCTGGCTCGTCTGCTAATTGATATTCTCCACTCGTCATCGTAGCTCTCATCATATCGGCAGGTTCGGCCTTATCCTTAGCTAATATATCAGCCAACTGAAGGGCTGATGGTACCCACCGATAGCACAACCCAAGACGACGAACACTCTTTCGTAATCACTAGGTCGACAGCAACACGTTTATCTGTACATTACCCCGCACTTCCGCACCCCACGATATGATCATACAGCGACTTGCAGTCGGTGACGGCGATGGGGGTCAGCAGAGGAAGAAATCCAGCCCGACGGCGAAGACAGAACTCACCGTTACTCCCCTCTAGTAGTAGACAGGACACCCATTCCAGATGCCCAAGACCGTCCATCTGAGCTTGAGTTTCTGCGGCTAGTGTAGACGACGTCACGCGGCGCAAACGGTAGCTCTTCCAGACCAGGAGACTCCAGGGGCTCAACTCGTTTTGGAGCATCCTCGCGTCCGTAGCAGCAATAACATATCCAGCCAGAGTCCCTGACTTCGACGCATTTTGATTAGACGCGTCAGCGTGCATGATAATTCTCAGTCTGTCAATGGGAATGGCCTTGATCCTCCACGAGAGATTTGAAAACTGCTTAGCTCGACGGACGATTGTGTTACCGTGTCTCACCTCACCGACGGTCGGTCTCGGCATGCATTTCTGACTCATGGATACCTTCACTGCCAGATCAGGCCTGGACTCTCGCGCTAGCCAGTTCCCGCTCCCAAGCATGGCCCTGAAGTTCGCGATTTCCTTGTCGGTGGCCGGGGTCCCAGGGGAGGCTCGAGGTCTGACTCTTGCAGGTTTCATGCTTTCAGCGAACTCCTTCTGAGACACGGTGATTTCCTTGGTCCTGGGATCCTGGCTGATGTTTGACCCGCAGAACTTGCCCTCATTGACCTTCCACTTCGGAAACGGAAACTTTGACCTGAGATACTTGAGAAAGGCATCATACTTCCGACCTTTTCCTCCAGTCAGGATATCGTCTACGTGCGTGGCGATGAGACCGCACAGCCTGCGGCCATCGAAAAGAAAGAACATGCACAGGGTCCAGTTTCGACTGCCTCCAGCCTTCATTTTCGCCAGTCGGCAGCCAGTCAAGGATCGTGTTCTTGAGTTTACCCCACCACTGAGCTGGGGCATCGTTGAATCCGTAGATTGGCCTGATCACCTTCAGCAGCTGGTCGGGGTGCATCCCAGGCAGGCCACCTCGAGGCAGTCGTAGATAGAGGTCACCACCTTCGCGCTGAATCGGATCGGCCTCCAGGAACGCGCCCTCCACGTCGCCGATCTGGACCTGGAAGCCGTGGGATGCCAGCAGCTGGTAGGCCACCACCTTGCCGTTCTGAGACAGCGTGGGAGAGGACGTCTTGTTCTCTCGCACCAGCGTCATCAGGTCGGGGTCCAAGTAGCTTTGACTGCATAGGCGCGCCTTGACGATCACCGACTCGGCGTCGTCGGTTTTGCTGGTCAAGATCATCCTGCTCCCCACGATTCTCTCCGGCGTGGTCCGTCGCACCTCGTCTGACTTTACTCTGTCCAGCGGTTCGAGAGCCTGCTTTACCTCAATCAGATTCGTCATCTCCTTCATCACGCCTGCCAGGATCTTCTTCTCACCCTCCGTGCTCTGCCACTTCGGGTCCTTCCGATTTATTTCGCGCCGACCTCCAGCCAGTAGAGCGTCTTCAAGCTCTTCTTCTATTTCTGGGTTCACGTACAGCACTCTGAGCTCCTCGTCGTCTTCTTCCGCATCGATCACCACCAGGGAGCCCCTCTCCTCCTCGACTCGTGGGACCTTCTGAGGTGGCTCTTTGTCGATCTGCCCCTCCTGCTTGTGGACCTTGGTCGGCCTGGCCATCTCATCCGTCACCGTCCTCTTGCCGACGAGCCGACGTCTCACAGTATGCTGGGTCTGTTCCTCCGGAACCTCCTCCTGACCGGTGACCTGCTCGTCCTCGTCCTGCGTCTCGACTTCCGCCTGGCCATCTTCCGCGCCATGTTCTGGCGCCGGCCCCTCTGTCTCCTGCTGCTGAGCTGGATCGGGACCTGGTGCCTGCTGTTCTCCACCTTCACCGCCGGGAGGTCGTTCGTCAGCCGTGATGTCCATGAAACCTCGCTGCGGGCCCTGGCCGCCCATGAACTCCTTCGCCAGGGCGCGAAGTTCAGGCTGAACGACCTCGGCAGCCAGCTTCTCCTCAGGTGTAGTCAGGCGCAACTGCTCAGAGGCGGCTTTGATCACCATTCCTGGCATGGCCACCCAGTAGTTACCCTTCGCAGGTCCCAGAATGACAGCCGAGCCTCGCCATCGGGCGCGAGCCTTTTTACCCGGGATGCCTCGACCACGCCGCCACACAGCAACACGATCGCCGGGTTGAAAGACGCGGGCGGTCCTGGGTCGGCTATCCAGAGCAACGCGAGCAGCTCGGTTGTCCATATACTCAAGCACGGCCTGACAAGCGCATTGGCGACGCTTCTCCATCTCGGCGAAAGGCTCGTCGTGCAGAGCTGCGCTGTTGACCACCACGTTCGGCGTCTCCTGCATCAGGTCAGTGGGCACCTCTGGGTTTCGTCCCAGTGCAATCTGGTATGGAGAGTGTCCGTGAGCACGATGTAGGCAGTTCTTGGCCATCACCACTGCTCTAACGCATTCTGTCCAGCCGCCCTTGTCCGTCGGAAGATTCTGGTCCAGTACTTTATTGAGAATATCCTCGAACCAGGCACCGTGGCGTTCGGCGTGTCCCACTTGCTCGTGGGCCTCACCAGCCGCGTCCGTCACCTCGACGCCCTGCTTCTCGAAAGAGTCGATGATGTCCTGCCCGAGGTTGGTCTTCCCAGCGTCGCACTTCAGGAACTTGGGCGGCCCGTAGGGCATGCTCCAGCTGGTCTCGATGATATCCTTCAGCACCCTGCCCGTCTCCTGCTCGAGGAAAGGGGTCATCTGCTGAAGACCGCTGCTCGGGCACACCACGTTGAGAGCCTTGATCTTCATGCCCTCCTTCCAGCCGGGAAGTTCCTTAACGTCCATCCCCACCGGTCTCAATGGCGCCACTTTGGACGGAACCTTCACAGGCCGGGAGGAATTGGGAAGTCTCCGTCCCTCGCAGACCGAGCACGAGAATCTCCGGGCCATCGCCATCACCATCTCGCTGGCCTTCGCGTGCTTCAGAATGCGCACCATGTCATCGTTGCTCGGGTGCCCCAGATTGGCGTGGAGCCTGCGCAGGGATGATTCCAAGGACAGCTTCCTTCTCTTCACGATCTCAGGGTCCTCAGTCACCGAGAGCACCTCCGTGTGATACCTGATGTCGTCCACCTCTAGCTGGCACAGTATCGCCGCTGCGATCTTCTTGCTCAGCTCCTTCGGGTACCTCTCGGACTATTCACTTCTCTTGATGCCTTGGATGCTGTCCCAGCACCATTGATGTCCGTGGTCCCGACGGCATCGCAATTCTTTCATCGCCCACTTCAGTGAGTCCGCGTTGGTTGCGAAACACCACTCCTTTGACATCATCATGTTCGAGACAGGATCACGAAGTCCGACTCGACACCCACTCACTGACACCCTGTGGACCTCTTTCTCGTTGCGCAGATTCCACACGGGGGCGCAGCCCCAAGACTTCGCACTCGGTGGAGCTTCTATGGTGCAATACTTGCCCTTCCTGATCTGCATCTTTGCCACTACGACGCAGAATCGCAAGTACCCGGTTGCCTCCCTGACCATCTTCCGATGCTCCTCTGGGTCCTTCCTGCTGGACCCCGGCGTGAGATTCTGCAGAATGGACAGGGCGCAACGCGGAGGGCTCATGCCGACAAACTCGGGCTTCTCCGCATCGATCAGATGCAGGATGTGATGCCTATCTTCAGCTCGTCGGGCGTCCCAGCCGTTCTTCAGGTCGAAGGCGCCGAGGTTCTGGAAGCCCAGGTTCTCGAACTCCACTGTTAGCCGCGGCTCCGAAAACAGTTCTAGACACTTCGGTTGCATCCCTAGCCGAGCCTGTGCTGCCTTAGCTCCCTTCATCACCTCCTTCTTGGCCTTCCTGCTCATGATGTCCGTCACTCCCACGGTCCAGAGCGTCTCCGACTCCTCATCGTCGTCGCTGGTCTCAGGGCCCCGACCCGGCCCTACCGAAAACCAGTCGTCGCAGCCTCCACAGACTCCTCCAGTTCGATCGCCTCCGACGTTGCCATCACATCAACTTCTGCCGTCTGAATGTTCTTATTCTCGCCGTTCTTCATCTCACAGGGATTTAGTTGGTAGTGTCCACTGGCGGCGACCTTCAGCGGCACCGCGACGTTGATCCTGGTGAATCTAATCTCGTCCCGCTCCATATCCAGGATGGCACCGAGAGCTTTAAGCATCGGCTTGCTGACCAGCAGGGGAGTCCAGCCTGGCACCACGCACAGCCGAAGGAGTAGCATCCTTCCGCCAACGCGGCACTGCGTCTCAACCGAATAGATAGTCGACAGCGTCTCCTGATTTCCAAACTTGAACGTCGTGGCCTTCTCTTGCTTCATTACTTTCACTTCCAATCCTGCCTTCATCATCTCCTGCTTGTGCTGCGCCAGGGTCTCCTCGCCGATCACTCCCTTACCGCATCCAGTGTCCCCAACGCCGTTTCCCGGCTCGTGGGCTGTCGTATTCAGTACCTCCGGAAACTCCAAATCGCCGTCCTGACCGCTGAGGCTCCAGTACTCTTGGATGAGGGCCTGCACGTCTTCCTCCAGCTCCTCGTAGGCGTCGATGACCGCGTCCATCTCGTCCTCGGAGTTCACCTCATCGGACTGAGCGTCCTGGTGGTTCTGCAGCTCCATCTGTGCCTCGTCCTCGCAGACTTCGCACTCGAAGCTGTCGTTATCGTCCTCGACAGTGTACACCACATTGACGCCCTTCTCCTTGCCCTTGCCTTTGCCGTCACGGGGCGGTGGTCGTCGCTGTCTCTTCGGCTTCTTGCAGTCCCGGCTGAAGTGACCGACCTCGTCGCAGTTGTAGCATCGCACCCGCTTCGCCAAGTTCTTGATGTCCGGCTTCTTTGGTCCGAACCCGCGCGCCAGCTGCTCCTTGGATATCTTGTTGCGCTGGTCGCGCCACGTCACCATAATCTCGATGGCCTCGCTCTCGTCCAGAATAGCGTTCTCATCCTCGTCCTCCTGAAGGCCAGTCATCAGCGTCTCGATATCCAGGTGGCTATCTTCTTCGTCGTCGACCACGTGCGCGTGGTATGTCTTCTGCTGCTGGCCGAAATCGGTCGTACCGTTGGGGAATGTCGTCCTCAGCGCCGATGCTACGTCCCGCTCCTTGTACGATCTTGCCGTTGCCGCAAGCACCACTGCTAGACATTGTGGTGGGAGATGCGCTCCCAGCAGCAGTAAATAGCCTCGAGCCATGTCGGGCAGCACAACACCCTCGGCTTCGCCCTTGGCGAACGTCGCCTGGGCCCTGCCGCAGTACGCTGCCATCGCCTCGTTCTTCGCAAGCTTCAGCGAGAACACCTCCTGGAGCGCCTCGCCGAGCCTGTCGTGTGCCGCGACGTCCGGGAAGCGCGCGTCGAGCGTGTCGAACAGCACCTGCTCGCCGCCTTCCGTCTCCAGGTCGTCCATGTCGATGATCTCCATCGCGCGCGCCGCCACGTCGTCTAGCAACGTGAACAGCGTCGGCCCCATGGCCGTCGGCGGTGTCCCCTTGGCCCGCTGCACGACGATGTATGCCCGAGCCCACTTCTTCCATACACGGTAGTCGCGGAATGCGTCGGCTCCGTTGCCGGCAAATCTCCTGATGCCGCCAGTCTGCCCCGCGTCCGTGTTATCTGGTTGCGCACCGCCGGCACTCGCCTGAGTGCCTCCCTGCAACAGCGCCTGCTATTGCGCGGCCCGCTCCGCTCTACCGATGCAGATGGCTTCGAGAGTGGGGCCCCCGCCCCACCTTTCCTCACCAGAGGCAAGCCAAAATGCTGCATCACAGACTCAACACGCACAGTGCACATCCAGGCCCAGCTGGGCCTCCAATACTTCAGAGGTCATCCAGAGGGGGGCCCGCTAGGGCCGCACGTGACTACACACAGTCACTACGATCAGCACTATGGGTCACGAAACGTGTGAGGAGTGTGCCGCCATGGGCACAGTCACGCGTGCGATTCCTGCCAACGTGGCCTTCGGTGGAGCTCCCTATTGGGCCACGAGGCGTGTGAGGGGTGTGCCGACATGGAGAAGGCATGCGAACGCAGCCACAGGGGCCTTCGGTGGAGCTTCCTGTTGGGCCACGAAGCGTGTGAGGGGGTGTTCCGAATTGGGAGCGGTCACGCATGCGATTCCTGCCACTGGGGCCTTAGGTGGAGCTCCCTATGGGGCAGGTGTGAGGGGTGTGCCAACATGGGGGCGGTTAGCCATACGATTCCCGTCGCAGTAGCCATAGGCTGAGCTGCCCACAGGGCCACGAAACGTGTGATGTGTGCGCCGGCATGTTTTGACAAAAACATGCGATCGCAGCCACTGAGTCCCTATGTGGCCGCGATGCGTGGCGGCATGCGGCGCAACCACTGGGGCCATAGGTGGAGCTTCCTGTGAGTCCACGAGCCGTGTGAGGACTGCGCCAACATGGGGTGGTGGCGGTTTGCGGGCGCAACCATTGGGGCTATAGGTGGAGCTCCCCATGGGGCCACGAAACGTGTGCGAGGTCTGCAAAGGTAATTAGGGCGGTGGCGGCATACGGGCGCAACCATTCGGGCCTTATGTAGATCTCCCTGCGGGGCCACGAAACGTGTGAGAGGTCTGCCAAGGTGGGGTGGTGGCAGCAGACGGGCGCCCACATTGGATGGTGGCGGAAATGCAGGGGCAACCACTGGGGCCTTAGGTGGAGCTTTCTGTGGGGTCACGAAGCGTGTGAGGGTCATACCAAAGTGTGTTGGGGAGGGCATGCTTGCACAGCCACTGGGGCATTAGTTGGAGCTCCCTGTGGGCCCACGAAACGTGTGACGGGCGTGCCAAAGTGTGGTGGGGTGGGGGCGAGGGCATGCGTGCACAACGATTGGGACCTTTGATGGAGCTCCTTGTAGGGATACGAAACGTTCGAGAGGTGGTGCGCCAAAGTGGGGTGGTGGCGGTGTGCGGGCGCAATCGCTGGGGCCATGTGCGGGGCTCTCCAGTGGGCCATGACGCGCGTGAGGGGTGCGCCAAAGTGGGGTGGTGGCGGCATGCCGGCGCAACAATTGTGGCCATATTAGAGTTTCCCACGGGGCCACGAACCGTGCGAGAGGTTTGCCAAGGTGGAGCGGTGGCAGCATAGGGCTTAGGTGAAGTTCCTCATGGGGCCACGAAACGTGTGAGGGTTGCGCCAAAGTGTGGTGGTGGCGGCATGCGGGCGCAATCGCTGGGGCCTTTCACGGGCCTTTCGCGGTGGCGTCATGCGGGCGCAATTGCGGGTTCAACCACTGGGGCTGTACACGGAGCTCGCTATGGAGCCACGAACCGTGTGAGGGGTGTGACAAAGTGGGGAGGTGGCGGCATGCGGGCGCAACCATTGGGGCCACAGGTGGAGCTTCATGTGAGACCACGAAACGTGTGAGAGGTCTGCCAAGGTGGGGTGGTGGCAGCATACGGGCGCAACCATTGGGGCCTTAGGTGGAGCTCCCTGCGGAGCCACAAAACGTGCGAGAGGTCTGCCCAGGTGGCGTGGTGGCGGCAGTCGGGCGCAACTACTGAGGCCTTAGGTGGAGCTCCGTATGGGTGAAACGTGTGAGGGGTGCGCCAACACTGGGTGGTTGCGGAAATGCAGGCGCAACCATTGGGGCCTTAGGTGGAGCTCTCTATGGGGCCACGAAGCGTGTGAGGAGTGTGCCAAAGTAGGGTGGTGGCGGCATGCGGGCAACTACTGGGGCCCTAGGCGGAACTCCTGATGGGGCTATGGAACTTGTGAGTGGTGCGCCAAAATGGGGCGGTCGAGGCACGCTTGCGCAAGCATTTGGGCCTTTGGTGGGGCTGCCTATGGGGCGACGAAAACGTGTGAGTGGTATGCCGACATGCCGAGGTGGAGGAGGAGGAGGAGGAGGAGGGGGAGAGAGAGGATGGAAGAGGGGGAGGAGGAGGGAGTGAAGGATTGACGCGGTGCGCCGCTGATTCAAAACGATGACCCAACACCACAGGATCGTAGGGAACACGTATCCTGGTGAAGGACCCAACCATATGCAGTTGTGAGTGCCGCGTTGTGGGTGCGGGTTTCGGTGGAGCTCCCTGTGGGGGCACGATCCTCGTCAGGGGTTTGCCGAAATGGGGGGCCGCCAGGAGGGCTGCGCCTCCCAGACTGCCCAAGCGAGTCCAAATGGCCTCCAAGTGCGCCGAAGATGTCTCCGGTACGGCCGAAGATGTCTCCAATACGGCCGTTTCGGTGGAGCTCCATGTGGGGCTGCGAAACGTTTCAAAGGAGGTGCGCCAAAGTGGGGTGGTGGCGGCATGCGGGCGCAATCGCTGGGGCCTTTCATGGGGCTCCCCAGTGGACCACGAACCGTGTGAGGGTGCGCCCACATGAGGTGGTGGCGGCATGCGGGCGCAACCACTGGGGCCATAGGCGGAGCTCCCCATGGGGCCACGAAACGTGTGAGAGGTTTGCCAAGGTGGAGCGGTGGCAGCATACGGGCGCAGCGATTGGGACCTTAGGTGGAGCTCCTTGTGGGGCCACGAAACGTGTGAGGGGTGCGCCAAAGTGTGGTGGGGTGGGGGCGAGGGCATGCGTGCACAACGACTGGGACCTTTGGTGGAGCTCCTTGTAGGGATACGAAACGTTCGAGAGGTGGTGCGCCAAAGTGGGGTGGTGGCGGTGTGCGGGCGCAATCGCTGGGGCCATTTGCGGGGCTCTCCAGTGGGCCATGACGCGCGTGAGGGGTGCGCCAAAGTGGGGTGGTGGCGGCATGCCGGCGCAACAATTGTGGCCATATTCGAGTTCTCTATGGGGCCACGAACCGTGCGAGAGGTCTGCCAAGGTGGAGCGGTGGCAGCATACGGGCGCAGCGAGTAGGGCTTAGGTGAAGTTCCTTATGGGGCCACGAAACGTGTGAGGGGTGTGCCAAAATTGGGTGGTGGCGGCATGCGGGCGCAGCGATTGGGGCCATAAGTGGAGCTTCATGTGAGACCACGAACTGTGTGAGGGGTGCGGCAACAATGGGTGGTGGCGCTATGCGGGCGCAACCACTGGGGCCATAGGTGGAGCTCCCCATGGGGCCACGAAACGTGTGGGAGGTCTGCAAAGGTAGGGCGGTGGCGGCATACGGGCGCAACCACTGGGGCCTTAGGTAGATCTCCTTGTGGAGCCACGAACCGTGTGAGAGGTCTGCCAAGGTGGGGTGGTGGCCCCAGCTGGGCGCAACAACTGAAGCCTTAGGTGGAGCTCCCTACGGGCGAAATGTGTAAGGGGTGCGCCCAAATTGGGTGGTGGCGGAAATGCAGGCGCAACCACTGGGACCTTAGGTGGAGCTTTCTATGGGGCCACGAAGCGTGTGAGGAGTGTGCCAAAGTAGGGTGGTGGCGGCATGCGGGCGTAACCACTGGGGTCTTGGGTGGAATTGATGGGGCCATGAAACGTGTGATCGGTGCGTCAAAGTGGGGCGGTAGAGGCATGCTTGCGCAACCACTGGGGCCTTAGGTGGGGCTGCCTATGGGGCCACGAAACGTGTGAGGGGTGTGCCGACATGCTGAGGAGGAGGAGGAGGGGAAAGAGGAGGAGGAGGAGGAGGAGGAGGAGGAGGAGGAGGAGGAGGAGGAGGAGGAGGAGGAGGGGGAGGAGGAGGGGGAGAGAGAGGAGGGAAGAGGGGAGGAGGAGGGAATGAAGCTGGGCGCCGCTGATTCAAATCGATGACCCAACATCCTGGTGAAGGACCCGACCATATGCAGTTGTGAGTGCCGCGTTGTGGGTGCGGGTTTCGGTGGAGCTCCTTGTGGGGCCACGATCCTCGTTAGGGGTTTGCCGAAATGGGGGGGCCGCTGGGAGGGCCTGCGCCTCCCAGACGGCCCAAGCGAGTTCAAAGGGCCTCCAAGTGCGCCGAAGATGTCTCCAATACGGCCGAGGAAGGTCTCAAGATGGCGTCCAGCCCGCCCCAGAGGGCCCCAAGGTAGCCCAAGACGGCCTGCAGACGGCCGAAAAGCCTTTCAAAGGGCCCCCAGAGCACTCCCAGCAGAGCTCCCGGTACAAAACTCGTATGTGTTCTGTAGGCGGTTGAGTCATTTTAGCCTACGCGACTTTCGGGCCCTTGCAGCGTCTACAAGTGCCTGACAGTCCTTAATTAAGATCGCCCCAGAATCCCAAGGTGGCATGAGAGGGCAGAGCCCCAAGACGGCCCAAGAGGCGCCCAAGACAGCCCAAGATGGCCCAGAGATGGCCCGTTAGAGCCCCAGGTACATCCCAAGACGGCCCCGGGGGCGCTCCCATGGGGGCCCGAAGAGCCCCCCGAACCGATACCACAACGCACCCCCCTGTCGTGGCATCCGTCGGGTGCTTTCTGGGGCTCTCTTGGGGCCGTCTTCGGGCCCTCTCGGGCCCCTCGTGTGGCAATTCTCAAGGTCCTTGAGGTGCTCCCAGAGCCTCATGCAAGGCGGCAAGGCGGCCCTAGAGAGCTGCAAGACAGCTCAGGGAAAGGCCCAAGACGACCCAAGAGGCGCCCAAGACGACCCAAGATGGCCCAGAGATGGCCCCGCCGCGTTCCCCTGCCAGGGCACCTGCGGATTTGCTCCGCGTGTACACACAAGTCAGCTACAATTCTGGGATGAGCGCGTGCGAGAAGTGCGAGCAGTGGCAGCAGGCACTTGCGCTGCACATTGATATGTGGGGGGCGAAGTTGAGACCAGACGTAATCAGCTACAGGGTTGCCATGAGCGCGTGCGAGAAGGGCGAGCAGTGGCAGCGGGCCCTGGCGCTGCTCCGGATGACGCGGCAGGCGAAGCTGAACCCCCAGGACAGCTGTGCTGCAAGTCTGGGCGTTGCGCATGCGAAAAGGAGTTGCAGTGAAGAAGCTGCCTCCGAGCGCCCAGAGCACCCCGACACTCTCCGACGGCTCCGGGGAGCCCCTCGGCGGCCCCAAGACGGCCTCGCACAGCCCCAAGACAGCTTTGAGACGCTCTGGGGCGCGCGAGGACGGCCCAAGAGGACCCGATCGGAGCCCCATGACAGTCCAAGCCGGCCCGACGACGGGCCAGGTGCCTCGGAAAACGGTTGAACTGGATCCCGACGATTCTCCCCCGAAGCCCAAATCATAGGTTTCCTGTCGTTTTTTTCAAAAGGTTTTCAATGTTCCTCCTCCTCCTCCTTCTCCTCCTTCTCCTCCTCCTCCTCCTCCTCCTCCTCCTCCTCCCATTTTGGGCCAGGAATGGCCCCAGGCGGCTCCAGGGCCCGCCCCAGGACGGTCCAGGAGGCCCTGCCAGGTGCCCCAAGAGGCCCCGGAGGGCCCGAAGACTGCCCAGAGAAGCCCAAAACAGCATCATAGAGCTCCTGGCGGCCCCCTCCTCCTCCTCCTCCTCCCCCCTCCTCCTCCTCCTCCTCCTCCTCCTCCTCCTCCTCCTCCTCCTCCTCCTCCTCCTCCTGTTCTTCATTTTCCTCCGTCTCCCCATCCCTTCATCCTCGTACGTCGTGGCCATTCCCCTCTGGCAACCGCGAGAACGCCTTCCCTCATCGAGGCTCCGGCCCCTCTGGAGCCTCCACTCCGCCTGTTAGGGGTGACATTGGGGACTTGCAGCCACTTTGGTCGCTCCTCCTCTATGGCCGATTAGGGGTGACAGGGTGGGGACCTGCAGACGCTGCGGGGACCAGCATCTCGCTCACCCCCTACGGCCGAGTGGAGCCCTCGGTGGCCCCCAAGACAGTGCCGAAACCACGGGATCCTTCCCTGGACCACTCCGAGATGGCTCAGACCCCCCCCAGCATGGTCGAAGACAGCCTCCAGCCCCAGCTCCCAGAGCCTGCAGCAAGCCCTGCAGCTAACCTCAGGGCTGACAGGGGGACCGTCTGACAGCAACCTCACAGCACGCACGCACGCACAATGAGTTTCCCGGGCTGTCCATCAGAAGAAGCTCTGGGGGACAGCCCGGGACGGGCCCCAGAGGCGCCCACAACCGCAAGAGTCCTTCAAGACGCCCCAGACAGGCTCAGGAGGGCCCAACACGCTCCCGACACGGCCCCAGGGACGCCCGAGCTCTTCAACTTCGACGAGCTGTTCACCTACGGCGTGCGAGTCCCAACTTCGGCACACCGGGGATTTAATCCACGGGTTAACACTAGTCAACTATAACGCTGTCATCGGCGCGTGTGGGAAAGGCGAGCAGTGGCAGATGGTCTTGGAGCTGCTCGGCGAAATTGCTCAAGTGAAATCGGCACCCAACACCATGACCCACAGCGCTGGGATCAGCGCGTGCGAGAAAGCTGGGCAGTGGCAGAGGGCTCTGGCACTGTTCAGCGAGAGGGCTGCTGGCAGTGCTAAGCATTGGCAGATGGTCCTGGAGCTGCTCGGCGAAATTGCTCAATCGAAATCGGCACCCAACACCATCACCTACAACGCTGGAATCAGGTCGTGTGAGGAAGCTGGGCAATGGCAGAGTGCCCTGGAGCTGCTGAGGGAGATGCAGGATCGGAGGTTGGATCCCGACGACATCAGCTATAGCGTTGTGATCAGCGCGTGCGAAAAAGGCGGGCAGTGGCAGCATGCTCTGTCGCTGTTCCAAGACATGTGTGCTCAATCGAGGAGGTGATAGCAACAGTGCTGTGATGATCGGTTATGAACACACGGTTGCAGCGGGCTCACTCTTTTTCTGTGGCATGTGGGATTCGGCGTTGGAGTCCGACGTCATTTGCGCAACAATGCTCGTCAGTTATGGCTCTGGATCAACGCGCGGGCAAGAGCTGGTCACTAGCAGCGGGCACTGCCACTGCTCAGCGATGTGCGGGATGCGAAGTCGGAGCCCGATTTCATCTGTATCGCAATACTCGCGTCAGCGTGTGCGAGACCAGCTCCACCTGGACCCCGGCACAAGGCGGCTTCGCCCAGACAAGTCCACGACCACGGCAGGCGGCCCGAGTTTCCCCAAGAGAACCCACCAGACGCACAAAACTCGAAGAACGGCTGCCCGACGAGCCACGAAGAAAGGCCACGGGCAGCCAGCCGTATCATGGAGCACATGTCTTTGGCACCCCTTCTTGTCTTCAAGGCTTTTCGGCCAACGGGAGCTTCAATATCACCACCAACGGCCCCCTTCGGCCAGACAAGCTCCCGCGGCGGCCCCCTCCTGGCCCGCCGTCGGCCGAGTCTGAGCCCAGCGACGGTCCAAGGTAGTTCCAAGAGGTTTCCAACACGACCCACGACAGCCCCCAGGAGAGCGCGCTTCAAGAGGGCACCAGATGGCCGGAGGAGGAGGAGGAGGAGGAGGAGGAGGAGGAGGAGGAACCAATGCAGCCCAGGAGGGTCTCAAGAGGGCCCCTAGGCAGCCCACTCTCGAGGCGCTGCAGCCGGCCCAGGAGCCATCCAGAGGGGCCCAGCGCGCCCTCCTGCTCTTCCTCCTCCTCCTCCTTTTCCTCCTCCTCCTCCTCCCTTCCTTCCTTCTCCTCCTTCCTCCTCCTCCTCTCCTCTTCATTGGAGGTCCTCCTCTCCTCCTCCTCCTCTCCTCTTCATTGGAGGTCCTCTCCTCTTCATCGGAGCCCATACAGCCCCAAGCGGTTCCAGAAGTATCCCGATACCTTCCAGCGGCAGCAGAGCCAGTAACATCAGCAGCACAGCCAGTAACAGCAGCGGAGCCAGCAACAACATAACCGAATGCACCAGCCTGGAGCAGCCAGCAGAAGCAGCAAATGCAGCATTGATCCGCGGGAAGCAGCAGCAAACAGCAAGCATCACCAACAAGCTGCAACACGCAGCATGCAGCACCACTCAGCAGCACGCATCAACACGACTCAGAACAATAACCAGCAGCAAGCAGCATCCAGCAGCCAGAAGAAACAGGCCGCGCCAGCATCAGCATAGTCAGCCTCATAGCCAGCAGCAGTAGCCAGGACCAGCCAGCAGCAGCAAGCAAGAAAGCATCAGCAAGCAGCAGCCGCAGGTATATCCAGCAAGCGCAAACTGCGAGCAGCAGTGGCAACATGTAGCGGCAACAGGAAGCAACACGAGCAACCAGCAACCAGCAGACAACAGCAACTGGCAAGCATCCAGCGCGCAGCGCGCAGCAAGCAATGGCGAGCAGCAGTCTGCAGCAGCAGCCAACAGAATAGACAGAAAGCAGCAGGCGCAGGCGCAGAGGGAGAGGCGGACAAGCCCTTCGGAACGCTTCCGGGATGTCATGAAACCAGCTTATCAGTTGATTGCGCTGCATGCTGATCCTTGTGCGGCACAAATCTGCCGAACCACTTTCCAGATCGAATGCAGTCGTTGTGACTTGCCTTTGCGGAGCCATGCTGGACTAGCAAGTTGCCTGTGGATGTCGCTCGCGGCTGCACACTCGTCTAGACTGCAATGCTGGCGGCAACGCGTGCGAGACAAGTTTGCACAACTCGCCTTGGCCCCGGGTGTGTCTGCAGTGTGCACCAAGGTAGCGCGAGGCTGTCCCAGCACTTTGGGATGGCTCCACCGCAGTCCCCGAGACAGTCCCAGGACGGCCACGGAACGCCCTTGACCGCTCCAGGACTCGCCAAGGCGTGTCCAAGATTTCGACAGCCCTCCAACTTGCCACCCGAATGCCGGCGACAGCTCCCAAAGAGTCTCCCACGAGGACTCAGCGAGGCCATTTTTTGAGCAGTGACGGAGTTATCCAAATTAGAAGGGGTCTTTTGAGTGAGTTCGCTTCATTCTGACCCCTCGCTCGCGACAAAGTGAGGGCATCCGATTACGTTTCCCGGCACCGCTTCTAGGAACCGTTGGGATTCAGCCACAATCTGGTGCTGAATCCCAAGCTGTTTTTCTTGCTCGGGAGGTTTTCGACAAGTCGGCTCCGAGACTCCACGACGAAGCCCGCATTAGATCCCAAGTTGTCGGAGGTCCTCGACAAATCGGCCCCGAAGCGCGCGAGAAAGTGAGGCCCTCAATCGCGCCTCCTGAACGTTTCTGGGGACTCCTTGGACCTCGTTATCATTGTTGCCATCACCATCGTCAACGGCCCCATGATTCTCATTATCGTCATCGCCACCTCGGCGTCACGAAAAAGGCGCAGGCCTCGCTCTCTACATGCAGAAATGCGGGGTCAGCCGCAGAGCGGATACCTAGCACTTTCGGACTCCTTGCTTTGGCTGAGTGCAGGCAGGCTCCGACGGACCCCGAGAGGCACCAGATGGCTCCGCGGCGGCACCCAGACCGCTCCAAGACGGCCCCAGAATAGCCCCCCGCAGAGCCTGGGTCGGCCCAGTCCAGCACGATCCGGGGGTGCACAGAACCCCCACCCTGACGCGTCGATTAGTAAGTTGTCCGTTTTCTCTGTCCTCGAGAGGGCGCCGCGGCCACCATTTTCCAGGCTTGCGCCCGCCAGGCTTGGGCCCGAGGTCGTTTTCATGAAACCACGCTTTACCAAATGGGGTCTCTGTCCATCCCCGAAACGTGGTCTTAGACGGGCCCAGGCCGCCGCAACAGGGTCCAACACGGTCCAACAGACGGCAGGTGGGCATTGGACGGCCCCGGAGGCGCTTGCCAGAGTGCTCCAGGAAGCCCTCAGCGGGCCCTCATCCGAGCCTCGAAGATGAGTCCGCAGTTGCTCCCAGGTGGCCCCTCCAGACGGTCAGAACTCCCACGGTGCCCGAGTGCGCCGGAGAACGCTGTCGCCCGCCGCGCCTGTTCCCTGATGCCTCACAGGGCCCCAAGAGATCTCAAGGACGAGTCAGGAATCGTTCGAAGGTGTTGCCCAGACGGCCCGACGGGACTGCCAGCATCATCCTCCGTCTGGTGCAGAATTGCCCATACATGGCATTCAGACGGAGATGAGGCGTTCCCACCCTCGCGCCATTGGCAGACGTCCTGCACAGCAACTTCATTGCCGCTGGTGTTTCCACAGGCTCCCCCAAGCCAGCCGCAGTGCAGGGCAGCGTACGTAAGATGGGCGATCAGCGGCAGCATGCGCAGGCGGTGGTCCAGGAGGGGGAGGAGGAGGAGGAGGAGGAGGAGGAGGAGGAGGAGGAGGAGGAGGAGGAGGAGGAGGAGGAGGAGGAGGAGGTGTGGTGGACGAAATTGCATCAGCTGCATCACTGGCGTCAGCGCGCGCGCGCAGTGGCCTCGGTGCGCGCGGGGGGGCCTCGCGTGCCGGGGTGGCCTGCGTGTGCGCCCGTGCTGCCGGGGCCCCCGGCGCGCAGTCTCGGTGCCATCGGCGGGGTGGCCGACGGGGCCCCAGAGGGGGATGAGGGGGAGAGGAGGAGGAGGAGGAGGAGGAGGAGGAGGAGGAGGAGGAGGAGGAGGAGTGGGATGAGGAAGCCCCAGAACAGATCCTCATGAAGGTTTCTCCGGTTCCTCCTCCTCCCTTTGCCCCCCCTCCTCCTCCTCCTCCTCCTCCTCCTCCTCCTCCTCCTCCTCCTCCTCCTCCTCCTCCTCCTCCTCCTCCTCCTCCTCCTCCTCCTCGTGGCTTCGCTTTCTGCAACTACTGATTCTGAGCACTGCTATCCTCTCTCCCCTGACAGCGCGCTAGTTTGAAGTCTCCCCCCCGACGCTGCCCCGGCCGATCCTCCTCGCGGACGACGAGGACGCCAAGGACGTCCTCGTCCTCGTCGTCCTCGTCGCCCTCGTCGCCCCCGATCGCCCTCCCCCGCCCGTCCCCGTCGTCCCGCACGATCCACAGTCGCCGTCGGCCGCGTCCACCCGCCTCCGAGGACGTCTCGTGGCAGCGGGCGCCCTCGCACTCGTCGTTCTCGCTCCTCGCTGCCCTCGTCCTCGTCATCGCCCTCTTTGGTCTCCTCCTCCGCCGTCTCTTTGCCTGATACATAATTTCCCCTGCCGCACCCCGAGGCCAATTTTTAGGGCGGGCCGTGCGTTTCGCCTGAGAGTTCCTCACCACTCGTGACTCTAAAGCTTAACAGGTGGCAGCAGCTTCGCAGATGGAGGGCGGGTCGTTTTCAAACTGTGGCTCTCGCCTTAGCGCGGTGCACATGTGTTTTACCAATTTGCAAGAGCTTCGCGTATTGAGGTCGGGTCCTTTCCAAAATGTGGTTCTCGTCTCAGCGCGGCGCACATTCGCTTTAAACATTTGCAAGGGCGAGGGTCGTTTCAAAATGTGGTTCTCGCCTCAGCGCGGCGCACATTCGTTACAACAATTTGCAAGAGCTTTACGGATTGAGGGCGGGTCCTTTTCAACATGTGGCTCTTGCCTTAGGGCGGCGCTCATCCGTTTTAAACTTTTTCAAGAATTCAACGGATTCAAATCATCAGCGTTCCAAAATGTTTGTTTTGAACGGATTCAGGATTATATGGGCTCAACAGTTAGGTTGATTCGCTGTGTTGAAGTTCCAGGACTGGCGTTGTGGCACGATTCAGGATTTGTCAGGACGCAACAGTCAGGTTGATTCATGGCGTTGGAAACCCGAAAACAACGTCTTGGCATGCTTCAGGGTCTTCAAACGGATGTCTTCCAAAGAGGCAGTTCCTTCAATGGAATTGAACCGTTGCAGGGGCCGATGAAGAGAACGCTTGGAGGGAGGGTTTATTCCAACATCGTCGATGGCTCTTGGGTTTACACTGGTTCTCCTCCTCCTCGTCCTCCTCTTTGTCATCTTCATTCCTCCTCCTTCCTCGCCGTCCTCCTCGTCCTCCTCGCTCCTCGCCGCCCGCGCGCGCCCGCCTCCACAGACGCCTCGAGCCCCGCCCGGGCCCCTCGCGCGGCCCGCGCCCCGCGGGGCGCGCCGCCCCTGCGCTGCGCCGACCGCCGCGCAGCTCCTGCGCTTCGCCACCGCCGCGGCTGCCGCGCGGCGACTTCGCTCGATGGCGGCGACGAGGAGGATTGAGGCGGTGAGGAGCACGAGGGGGGCGATGAGAAAGAGGAGTCGGAGGAGGACGAGAACGATGATGGTCATGAGGATGATGATGATGGTGATGCTGGTGATGCTGATGGTTACGGTGATGCTGCTGATGATGACATTGATGATAGTGCTGATGCTGATGCAGATGGTGGTGATGATGATGAGGAGGAGGAGGAGGAGTTGGTGCTCCAGTATAAGACCCCAGGTTCCGGTGCAATTACTAGTGTTTGGTTCAAATAGTTGTAATTGGCGGTGTGACGCAGTTTTGTAATTCAGCGTTGGCCGCCTACTGCGAAACAGGGCCCAGTTGTCATTGCCATTGTTCATTTCAAATTGAATGGTCGCGGGGCGAGGTTCTGGCAACGTGGGCGGGTACAGCGAGACCTACCTCATGACAGGAATGGGTAGGATACAACTTCGCCAACATTGTACTGAGTTGTCTTACCGCGTACAAGTAAGGAGACCCGAACTTCATCAAAACTGCCCTGCAGGCTAACCGTGACGCGGTGGCGAACCACGCTGACGAGCGGAATCGCGCAGGTAACCAAGATTGGTCCAGCAAGCAGGCGGTATCACGATTAAGGGTGTTTGGAAAGGGACACCCAGCACAGCTGGGAGTCATTGTTCGTGAGAGCGACAGCGAGGTGGAAACCACGCAAGTGAAAGCGCGAGCGGCCGAATTGGAAAGAGCAGTCGGGGACAAACCATCACGTAGGATCCTTGCGCAGATCGTTGCAACCATGGGATCTTGTAGAAGCAAGACGCATCAAAAGGCCCGCGGTTGAATGAAAGGCAAGCCGCCCCTGGATATTGGACGAAATTTCGATCGTGGAACGGCACTTTTTTGGAACAGCCAGGCACAAGTCAACAATGGGAGTTGTAATGCTATCATGTCATTGGACCACCATGGAAACCACAGGACTGGGCTGTGCCAGGCCCGAGTGAAGATGGTAAGTCGATGATACTGCTGGGGGGGTGGGGGGGGGGGTGGGAGAGTGACGGCAGCGGAGTACAACCAAGCACCGCTTGAGAAGAAGCGGGGAGAAAGCGAACGAGACAATGAATACGTTTTGGACGAGGATGGGATCCACCAGCTGGATGAGGACTTGTGGTACATCCTAACCGAAAAACTTGAGAGCGTTGAGGCACGGTGCAAGTTACACGAAGGGCTTACTGCGTGCGTGAATATGTTCAAACGGTACTCTGCAGTATCGGGGGTGACATGATCGGCCAAGGTGAGCTCACCCACGAACCCCGACAGACCAGAGAAGGTACATGACACGCTGGCTCAACTAGCTGAAGGAATATGACACAACTTACGAGCTCTCTTTATCCTTCAAGGTAACGGCTCTGCCAAGCATGTTGACCCTCGCAGGGGAATGGTTCGATGACTGGTGGCAGGACCTTTTCAAGTTGTCATCCGGTTCCTTAGAAGGCGAGTCAGGCGAGAGGCTGCATTCGCGATGCGAGGATTGGGCTCGGACGCCGACGCCGACGCGAGGAACGGCGACGCAATGGACGTTTGGGGGGTCGGGCAGGAGAGGGGGCGCTATGAAGCAGGGGCCTACCAGGAAAGTTACCATGGATAATATGCTGAGGAGTAACAAGTGGCCCATGCCCGAAACGCGCAGCATGGGTTGGATTGGCGACTGAGGATGGGGCGAATGAGACGCGGGCGCAGTCAGCGCAGGCAGAGGCAGAAGGCAAGCGATGTGCAACAAGTGCGGCGCTGGGCTACGCGGCCAGGGGCAGCAGAGTTAAGGCAATGGCAAGACCAGCGGTGGAGGGGGAATCCAAGTGGGCAGAATGGCTGCAACGCAGGCAGTGATAGTAAGTCCAAGGGAGCTGGCAGGCAATCGGGGCGTCCAGGTCGAGGAATCCGGCGGCAAGGGCCACGCGCCCATGAGCGCGCGCAGATGCTTCGAGCGCGGCCGAGAGGGTCGCGTCGAAGCAAACTGCGGCATGGGGGCCTGCGAAGTCGGACAGGCCAGTAATGAACCAGAGACGCATAACCTTGGACAGCCCCAGCCAGAGATGGACCCTGGATGTTGCGCCGTTCCTCGGGAGCGCCTTGATCCGCCCGAGCCGCGGCGGGGGGCATCGGCCAGGGTCCAGGAGGAAATGGCGCATGGAATGAGGTAGCTCTTCAAGTGCCAAGCAATGGCGCACCGGAAATATGGCCGCCGCGAGGCCCTTGAGCGTTTAAACAGCGATTGCACGTGCAACCCTCGGCCCGGTCGAGGCTCACCGGCAAGACGGAAGAAGGGCGCGCAGTTCCCCGCGGCGGTCCAGAATCTAACGAGGAGAGCGAAGGTTGCCGTTGACTCGGGGCGCGCGACGCAGCTGGGCCACAGCGCCAGCGCGCGCTTTCCAGTGAGGCGCGCAGAGGCTTCGGAATGGGGCCGCCATTGCAGCGTCGCCGATGGCACCGCGATTTAAGGCCACGAGCAACGAATTATCGCGGAGCGATATGAAGCGGGCGTCGCGGTCGCGACGATGACGCCAGTTGCCGACGCAAAGAAAGCAGTGGAATCGGAGCGTGAAACGGCAGAAGTTGGCGACGAGATTGCCTTTGACCGAGACGCGCTCGGCAGGTCGCGCGTTTAGCTCGAGCGCGATGCCGAGGGCCTCGGGCAGGATGTCGGCGATCCACGGGCGCGGCGGGGCGCCCCAATTTATCGTTCGAGCCCCGAGCGCGGGGAAAGGGCTGGCGCGACAATAGGGCGGGGCGACCACTGAGAAGCATTTCCCGATGCAGGGATTCTGTCGGGACGGACCCCGCGAGCCCCAGTGAACCAATGGAAAGCATTAGTGGTGGAACGCGCTGAGCGCGCGGGTCAACGCAAGGGCGGAAGCGAAAGCGAGAGCGACGCGAGTGAAGTCTAGGATGGGCTCGTTAGTGAAGATGCTCTATAAGATAGCGCAGAGCGCAAAGTGAGACCCTCGCCCCGGCGCGGCCGAAGTGGGCGGCTGGCGCCCTCGCCGCGCGCGAGGAGGCCGCGCGCCGTGGGAGACGGGAGTCGCCCAGATGACGCGCCAGATGTCGCGGCTGGCCACGCGCGGCCGAAGGAAATATTTGCGGGGCTCAGCCGAACGCGGGGGCGGCGACGATGCGAAAACGGGCAGCCCGATGACGACGCTGCGCCGCAGGGCACATAATTTATATAGACAGGAGAGGCGCTCGGCACATGAGCGCGCAGCGATTCGTCCTAAACCTAGAACGCATGATATCAATCACCGCGAACAGGAGACTGATTCTCAAGAGTGGCGGTGCATCCTCACTGGCCGCTCTTGCGGAAGTCGAGAGGTCCTCCGCGTCGATGGCCGCGGGTGTTGAGATCGGCCCTGCCGCGGGCGCCGCGGCTCGCGGAGACGTCGAGAGGGCGGTCAAGCTGGAGTTCGAAGAGGGCAGCGGGCGTAAATTATCGGGCCGAACTCACCGATGATCACCGCTCGCTGCTTTGCACGGCGTCAGGCGCTCCGTCGCTGATCAGATCGTTCAATGCGGGCATGGGCGGTGAAGACGCGCGCGGGCGGCGTCCCGGGGGCAAATTCAACCGGGCTCCGTCGGCATTTGGACGGCCCGTCGTGGCTTCAAAATTAGAGACAGGGAGAAACGCAAGTGGCAGCTTCAAATGTGTTCGGGAGTTTTCCCGGGCATCTGATAGAAGGCACGAACTGATAATCGGCGCGACACACGGAGTTGTTAAATCATCAGAGCACCGCCGCAACAGCAGCGCGGAAGACAGGCGGCGCCGCGAGGAATTTTATTCAGCGGAAAGGATTGCCGCGGCAGCCAGATCCCAGAGCGATGAGCGACGAAGTGAGGCCCAGAGTGATCGAGCCCACGCTTCCGTTGCCCACGGGGCCTGAAGGGGCCCGGGCCCAGCCGAGGTCTGGCCGCATACGACCCAAGATGGCCCACCGAAGGCCCAGATGCCAGCGTTCGCAATCGCTCACCGCGCCCATTTTGTCACCCATCGCACGCTTTGTGGCCCCATAAGGGGGCTCCACCACAGGCCCAGATGCCAGCGCTCGCAGTCGCACACCGCGCCCATTTTGGCAGCCGTCGCACGCTTTGTGGCCCCATAAGGGGGCTCCACCTAACGCCCAGATGCCAACGTTCGCATGCGCCCACCGCGCCCATGTTGGGACACCCCTCACACGTTCTGTGGCCCCAAAGGGAGCTCCACCGAGTGCGCCGCATACAACAACACTGCCCACAATTGCAGATGGTTGGGTCTTTCGCCAGGCTAATTTTTGCGCAGGCTCTGAATTTGGAGACAGACGGTGTTTTCTAGTGTTTTTGACAGGGGTGGTTGGGCGGTGAAGAGCATAGGATCGGCATTGTTCCTGGTTGGCTTCCGGTCGCCTGGGGGAGTGGGTGTATATTCATAGGGAACAGAAATCAACCCATCCCCCGAGCAGGGGAAGGAGGGATCTTTGGCAGAGAGAAGACGTACGTTAAACCACCGACGCCCGGAGGGCTGGTGGGATTTTGACGCCACCATCAGGAAGCCCCGTGGGCGCGTCGATGAACTGGTTGATGCGCTGGCCCTAACCTGGCATCGCACAGATGTGTCAGCGCCGATGTGTGACCGTGGGAAGTTCAGGCCATTGCGCAACTGATCCAGCGACAGCTGGGTGCACCCGTTCCCCTTGAACTGGGACAGGCTGATGGAAGAAAAGGTTCTGCGGCAAGCGCAGATCCCCTCAGCTGATTACCACATGCGGGCCATCGCCCAGAACTTGGCGGCTAACCCATACTCAGGAGTGGTGTACAGGCATCGGCTGGGGCAGCGTAACCTTCAGTGGACGTCGCCTAGCGTCAAGTTCCCATATATGAATGTATATGTATACAGATATACACACCTAGTGGCAGGCCATAAAGCGCCCCCATGGCATTCGTAACCAGTCGGCGGCTAAGATGCCCAAGGGTAACCTCGAGGAGTTCGCGGGCGTCTGGGCCGACAGTGATAAGGAGGAGGAGGACGCCTGGAAGGATGACCGCCTCATGGTCAGAACGACCGCCCACGCGTGATGGACAGGAAGCGTGACCGGGAGGATGAGTATGACCGCTTGGATGACGGCAAGGGCATGGGCAAATGCCCGAGGTCGATTTCAGGACACCCTGGGCGCACGAGGTGAGCGGCGATGAGTAACCAAGTGTTTCGTTTCCTACCTTTTCTTGCTCCAATGTCTGTCGCGCGAAGACCAGACACGTGAAACTCGAGTGGATACTCCGCCGTATGCAAGTCACATTTTGTGCCGCGGAGTTGTGTTCACCATGCATGCATGTGTTAATGCAGGTCGTCGCTAACCGTGTTGTGAGCAAGTCTAGATTTCATTTGGTCCAGTCGCCAACCCAGTCAGGACGTCACCGTTATTGTGCTGCCGACCTAGCTCTAGTTTCCACAGGTGATGCGTAACTTTGCATGAGGTTGCATGTGACTGGCCCGACCCGGACCATCAGGTCAATATGAGGGTTCGGCATAGAACCCCAGGTAATTGTGTAATTGCTGGCGCTTGGCTAATGTAGTGCTCACCGCCGTCAGGCGTTCTGACACAGCTGTGTGTTTCAGCGTTGACCGCTTGCTGCAGCTCCAAGGTTAAATCCTTATTGCTTTCGGTCTGTGGAATTTGTAGGAGGACGGGGGCGTTCAGGAGGAGGAGGAGGAGAAGGAGGGTTGCGAGGACAACGAGCTAGGCCTCCCGGATAATGTCCGAGTTGTCAAGATGATTCGGAACGGCCGATCCCGCCTGGATGCTTTTTGGCAGTAATAAGTACCCGATCGAGCTGATTTGTTGATGGCGAGCGGGAATGCGATCGAATATCACGGGATAACATACTAGAGCTCTAACGAAGTGTTGAATTTCGAGAACATAATTTTCAACCGAGCAAAAGTCATCAAAAGGTCCGTCGAGATTTTTCTTACCAACTAGCTCTCCAGCGCGTTCGAATTACTCTTAAGCTTCCAGCAACTAGCTGAGGGAAGCTCTACGAATTACCTATGAGCCTGAAAATTCCACAGACGCACGCGTCATACCCCACTAGAAGTGCAAAAAATCTGGTTTCTCAAAATGAATTGTTTCAAATCTTTGCAAAACCGACCCAAAGTCATCACATTCTCCTTTCTGGTCGGGTCGGCCAACTAGCTCCACCCCGCGTCGAACTGGGAGCCGGCGGTAAACCGTCAACCAGGCTACCGCCGGCAGCCTCGTAGAGCTCTCCAATCGCGCGACGTTGCCCGGAACACATGGAAGAGGCTTTCTCAAGGTGATCTGAGGAACTTGGAAAATTACGATTTTTAGTTTTTTTTTTTTCCCAAGTCGGTTCCCTCAAGTGTTTTCATAGTAGCACTGCAGCTACGAACCTGAGAATTGCACAGCCACGCGCGGCATAACTCACTTCAGGTGAGACAAATACCGGTTCTTAAAACGAATTTTTCGAATTTTGCACAAAGATACAAAACCGACCTCGAACTGTCAACCAGGTTGCCGCCGGCAGCCTCGTAGAGCTCTTTAATCGCGCGGCGCCGCTTAAAACACATGGGAGGAGCTTTCTCAAGGTGATCTGAGAAACTCGAAAAATACGATTTAAAGTTTTTTCTTCCAAAATCGGTTCCCTCAATTTGATAGTAACATTGAAGCTACGGAGCTGAGAATTGGACTGGCAGACGCGGCATAATCCAGTACACGTGAGAAAAAATACTGGTTCTTAAAACGAATTTTCAAATTTTCCACAAAGATACAAAAACCGACCCCATGTTCCCACACTGTCTCTTTTGGTCGGGTCTGCAAACTAGCTCCACCCTGCGCCCGAATTTCTCTTAGCTCATCTTACCGAAGAGCTCTACTGGGAGCCGGCGGTAAACCGTCAACCAGGTTACTGCCGGCAGCCTCCTGGAGCTCTCTAATCGCGCGACGTCGCTCAGAACACATGGAAGAAACTTTCTGAAGGTGATCTGAGAAACTCGGAAAATTACGATTTTCAGTTGTTCCCGAAGCCGGTTCCAGCAAGTGCTGTGGAAAAGCGCCTGGGCTCGTCCGATTAGCGCGAAAACGCCCGCACCAGAAATGGAAAAGTGGAAAAGTGGAAAAACGGAAAAACGGAGAAGGGAACAGAAAAGTGGAAAAGCGGAAAAGCGGAAAAGCGGAAAAACGGAGAAGGGAACGGAAAAGTGGAAAAGTGGAAAAGTGGAAAAGCGGATAGGATATCAGAAAAGTGGCAAAGTGGAAAAGCGGAAATGCAAAAGGGAACGGAAAAGTGGAAACATGGAAAAGTGGAAAAGCGGAACAACGCACAGGATATTCAGAAAAGTGGAGAAGCGGGAAATTGGAAAATTAGAAACAATTATGCAGGAAAATATCAAGTAGAAAAGTGGAATAATGGAACGGGGTCGAAGGATCGCGCCGCATCGCTGATGCATCGGCGACGCGGTTCGATGTAGAGCCCGATTTCCCTCACGCCAGTGGCGCGGATGCATCGCCGACGTCGCCGATGCATCGCAGCCGCATCGACGATGCATTGGCGATGCAGCGCGATCCTCCGACCCCATCGATTCGAATCACATCTAGGAGGCCCTGTCAAGGCGGAAACAAGTACAGGAGGGAGAAATTTAGGAAGAGGACGGCGAGGAGGAACACAAGGAGGGTGACGGCGACGACGAGGGCGACTGCGGCGAGGGCGAGGGAGCCGAGGGCGAGGACAGCGAGGACGAGGGCGACGATGGCAACGAGGAACACGACGAGAACGAGGACGAGGAAGGCGTCGACAGAAAAAACGACGATGCCGAGGACGAGGACGAGGACCAAAACAAGGAGGACGACAGTGACGACGAGGACGGCGACGAGGATCGCGAGGACCGCGACGTCAACATCGACGACGGCATCAGTCACACCAACAATGGCAAGCAGGAACAGGAGGAGCAGGATGATAGTGATGATGTTTATGATGACCATGGTCATGAGCATGACCATGATGCTGATGATGTGATGCTGATGATGATGGTGACGATGACCACGGTGGCGACGATGGTGATCGTTTTGTTGGTGGTGGTGGTGATGATGACGAGGAGGAGGGAGAGGAGGGGGAGGAGGAGGAGGAGGAGGAGGAGGAGGAGGAAGAGGAGGAGGAGGACGACGACGAGGAGGACGAGGAGGGGAACCAGAGTAAACCAAGGATGCATGACCGACGCTGCAACACACACACACCCTCTCGTCCCAAGCCCCCTCATACGCCCTTACAAGTAAGTCTTCTCTTTCACTTCTAGAAGCGCGCCCCTTCCCGGGATCTGTTTTAAAGGGAACAGGACAATTGAACCAGCAATTTTGGAGAGGGCTCCGTTTGAACAAACATTACCTTGCATCTTATTGGCGCGTATCCGACCCCACCTACTCCGACCCAATCCAGGAGGCCTCTTATAACGCCCGTTAAGGCCACGAAAGGCATTAGCCTGGTGAGGAGGGGGAGGAGGAGGAGGAGGAGGAGGAGGAGGAGGAGGAGGAGGCGGAGGAGGAGGAGGAGGAGGAGGAGGAGGAGGAGGAGGGCGAGAAGGAGGACGAGGCGGACGACGGCGGCGACGACGACGACGACGAGGGTGACGAGGGCGCTTGCGGCTAGGGCGAGGGCGCCGAGGGCGAGGACGGCGAGGACGAGGGCGAGGACGGCGACGAGGAGCTCGACGAGGACGTGGAGGAGGAAGGCGTCGACGGCGGAGGCTTCTGGGAGCTCCCGTTCCGACCACGGGTGACAGCAGCTTTGCAATGGGCCCAACCCTGTGCAGAGGCTTGGCGGTGCGCACAGGGGGGGTAGAGGGAGGGGGGAGGGCTTCTCAGAAGGAGGCCGCTCCCTAGCAGACGCCGGCCTGCCATCTATCGATAAGGCCCGCGCCTTCTCAGAAGCAGGGGTGCTTCTAAGAAGCCCTGCCCCCTCCCCCCCACCCCCCTTTTACCAGCCTGGAGCATTCCCTATCCCTATGCTGGGCACCTCCTCATCACGATGCCAATCTTAGGGATTCCCTTATTTTGAAAGCGAATCCCTAGGATTGTCGTCGCCTTTTGGCGTGTCAATCTTAGGCATAGGGATACGTTCGAGGCTGGTAACGTGTCGGCATGGGAGGCGGGCGGAGGCCCGCGACATTCGAACGCGCCCACGGAAGCTTTGAGGAGAGATGATGCGACGGTGTGAGCGCTTTCGCGGCTAGAGGGCGGCTCCCGCCCCCATGGCGTGCAGCAGAGGCTCGAGGGGCTCTGCTGCCCCTGCTGTAGCGTCGGATGCTGGGTGCGTTGGGCCTGGGTGCCGTCCGAGCTCCTGTTCGGTTGCCTGCCCCCGCGCTGGAAAAAGACCCGTGGGGCTCAAACCACCTTCCTACCCTAACCAGCCTCCAGTAATGGGACGAACATCCTCGCACTCGAAGCAATACTCTCGATTCAAAACCGTGAGCTTCTGAGCCAGGTGGGCGGAGGCCCGCATGCGAACGCACCTCTCGGTACCATCCGCGCGATGCGTGCGCCGAGCTAGGCGAAGGCCTGCATGCGAACGCGCCCGCCGAGGCTGTAGGTGGATCTCACCGTCGTTCGCAATCTGCGCGAGGGCTGCACCGAGAGGTCCGCATGCGGCTCTTCCACCCGCCGAGACTTCTCGTGGAGCTGCCTCTGGGGTCACGACCTGCGTGAGGGGTGCTCCAGAGTGGGTGTGGGCCCGCATGCGTCTGCGCCTGCTGGGACCCTTCGTTGAGCCTCTCCTTTGTGGCCACGACCTGCGCGAGGGGTGCGCCGAACTGGGCGCTGGCCCGCATGCGTCTGCGCCCGCTGGGGATGTAGCCGGAGCTCCCTATGGGTCCACGGTCAGCGTGGGGGATGCGCCGAAATGGATGAGAGCCCGCATGCGTCTGCGCCAGCTGAGACCAGCGGTGGTATGCGGTCTGCGTGAGGTGCGTGCCGAAGTGGGCGCGGGCCCGCATGCTTCTGCGCCCGCTGGAGCCGGCGCTGGAGCTTCCCATGGGAGCACGCAGTGTGCGAGGAGCGTGCCGAAACGGGCATGCGGACGGAGAGTTGAGGCAGGGAGGATGGGGATGAGGTGAGCGAGTGAATGAGCGAGGATGCGCGCGGCGCCGTTGAGTCAAGACGAGGACCCAACAACTCAGGAGGGGTAGCGGAGCACGCTCTCCATGACGCCCGCCTGCCTGCCTGCTGCACCTCCCTCCTCCTCGAAACCCACACACGAACCTGCCAGGAGGCAGATGTGCTCCCCAAGTCAAGCAGTGGCGAAGCGTCCTAGCTCGCCTATAGGGCTACCAAAGAATGTTCTAAGAACCTTGTATTGTCTGCACGAAATGTTCTTAGAACATTTCTGGCTGAGACTGTCTTGTTGTAACACATCGGGTTATGTTCTAAGAACACTGCATTGTTCTTGGAACCTTTCTGGGTTCTAAGAACATATCTTGGTAGGCCAATTGGAAGGACGGGACGGTCGGCCCCTGCTTAACCAAGACACCTGCCCACCTGCCTGCCTGCCTGCACGCTGCAAGTTCCCCCTGTCCCCGCTGCGTGAGCAACAACCGAGCCACGGACTGTCTGGGCGAGGCCGTGGGCCCTCCGGCCTGCACCCCGGGGCTGCTTCACCAGGCCGGGCGTGGCGCAGAGGCCGTCTGAGTGCGCACGAGGAGGGAGATTGATGAGGAGGAGGGAGGAGGAGAAGGAGGACCAGTGTAGTCCCAAGAGTCGCCAACGATGTTGGGATAAACCCTCCCTCCAAGCTCCCTCTTCATAGGCCCCTACAACGGCTCATCTCCACTGAAGGAACTACCTTTTTGGAAGACAACCGTTTGAAGTCCCTGAAGCATGCCAAAACAGTGGTCTCGGTCTCGGAACTCCAACGCAACGGATAAACCTGACTGCTGCGTCTTGACAATCCTGACTCGTGCCAGAACGCCGTTCGTGGGACTTCAACACAGCGAGTCAACATAACTAATTGTTGCACCCGCGTAATCCTGAATCCATTAAAATTGTAATTTCGGGCAACAGTATGACGCATGAAACTCTTGCAACTGTCTTGAGCGAGTGTGCGCCGCGCGAAGGCGAGAGCCACAGTTTGAAAATGAACCGCCTTCTATCCGTGAAGCTCCTGCAACTTTGTAAAACGAATGTGCGCCGCGCTAAGGCGAGAGCCACAGTTTGAAACGGAACCGCCCAGAATCCGTAAAACTCTTGCGAATGTTTAAGACGAGTGTGCACCGCGCTGAGGCGAGAGCCACATTTTGAAAGTCACCCGCCCTCCATCAGCGAAGCTGCTGCCAATTTTCAGAGTTATTATGATGAGGAAGTCTCAGGCGAAACGCGTGGCCCGCCCTAAAAGCTGGCTTCGGGGTGCGACAGGGAGAAATTATTTATAAGGAAACGGAATGGAGGAGGAGGAGGAGGAGGAGGAGGAGGAGGAGAAGGAGGAGGAGCAGCCGGAAGAGGAGGGGGAGGAGGGAGGAGGAGGGAGGAGGAGGAGGAGGAGGAGAGGAGGGAGGAGGAGGAGGAGGAGGAGGGCGGAGGAGGAGGAGGAGGAGGAGGGAGGAGGAGGAGGAGGAGGAGGAGGAGGAGGAGGAGGAGGAGAGGCAGGGAGGCCGATGCTCCCCCCCTCCTGCTCCTCCTCTTGACCCCCCGCTGGCCTTCGGACCGCAGCCTCGGGCCTCAGGCGGCCGTGTGCGGGACGCTGCTCGGGCATTCGGCGCGCCGCCCTCGACGGGGCGAAGCGGATGGAGACCACCGCGGGCCTGGGCTGCCCTGGTACACCTTAGGCGATGCTTAAGAAAACTTAAGTTTTCGGTCAGATTCTCGATGATTCTTAACGTTTCAGTGTAAATCCTAAGTTTGTCATAGAAATGTTGGGTTTTTATTCAAGATCTGAGACTATGAATTTCTTAACCCATGATTTCTTAAGCATTTCGCAGGGTGTACACGCACACGTTGAAACGCAACACGCTCCGTGTTCAGCACGTCTCTCACGCACGCTCCGGGTGGCGTGTCGCGCATCGGGGCAGCCGAGCCACGTGCCCAGAGGACCTCCAGGAGCTTCCGACGCCCCGCCGAGCACCTTCGGGCACCCCTCCAGACCCAAGCCGCGCCCGGCCCTCCGCGCGCCGCGACCGCCCGCGCCCGCCGCGCACCCCGCGAGTTCGCCGTGGCGGGCCCATGTCGGCAGACGTGCACCTCGCCCGACGAGGCGGGCCTCGCGGCGGCCGCGCCGCGCGCCGGGCCCCCCCCCCCCCCGACCGCGCCTCCTCGGAGCAGGGCCCACGGAGACATCCCTCGCTTCTCCTTCCCCCCTCCTTTCCATCCTCATCCCTGCTTCCTCCTCCGTCATCCTCTCTAGGTGCCTCCCTCGTACTTCAGCGGTCACCTCCATCCTTCTCCGTCCTCCTCGCTCTTCCTACCTTCTCCGGGCAGAATCTTACAAGCTTCGCGTCTGCGTGCACAGTGAATGTGTGTATATGTCCTACGGCTGTACCCAGCGTCTCCTCGCCGCGTGCGCCGTGTCGGTGCGTGCGCTTCTCCGACCCTTTCTGTGCCGTGACGCCAACAAAAGGATTGTGTGTGTGTGTCTGTCGGCCCGCCATTGCGGTTCCGTAACTGCGCATCGTCTTTCTCGATCGCATTGCGACCGCTCTGCGCACCGCTCCAGTGCGGCTCCCCGCTCGGCGCGTCTCCCGCCACCAACTGCTGCTCCCCTCGCGCCCGCCCCTCCGCGGGTGATGCTGTCGATCCCCTAGGGACAGATCCAGAGTTTCCACGCTGCGTGACCTGGGCCAGCCGCGCGCGTCTCTACGCCCGACTGTCTACGCCGCGCAGCTGCGCGTGTGGCCACGTCGCCCCCAAAAATACGTAGTGTGTGTCTGTGTGTGCGTGTCTGTGTGTGTACGTGCCTGTGTGTCTGTTCCAGGCAGGCGCGCCTTCTCGCATCGTTGCGTCACCTGAGCCACCGCGTCGCTGGCCGGCACGAGCACCGGCAGCGGCAGTGGGCAGTGGCACCCATGGGCAGAAGAAGACCCATGGATCGCGCGGGGGGCAGCAGCCTGCAGATGGCCACGGGGCACAGCGGTACTCGGCTGAGATGCGTGGTCGACTGAGCACGCACTCAGGTGTGTCTCTGGCCACTTTAGCAGCATCCCGTGGCTCTTCAGAGAGCAGCCATGAGTCACGGGTGTAGAGCGTGGAGAGTTCCAACGTGTCGCCGCATCCGAGACGTTGACTTCTTTTCTCCCCTCGGCATGGTGGAAGAAGAGGAGACGAGGACGAGGAGCAGGATGAGGAGAGGGAGGGGGAACAGCCCCTCCGCTCTGGGCCCGCAGGTGGCGGGGCAGAGTCTTCTATAGGTGCCGCCGCCCGCTGGCGGCGACAGCGGCAGCGCGTCGTCGTCATCGTCGTCGTCGTTGTCGGATGATGACGCTGCTTATGATGACGAGGATAATGATTATGCTGATGCTGATGATGGTTATGATGATGATGGTGATGATGGTGATTATGATGATGATGATGATGCTGCTGCTGCTGCTGCTGCTGATGATGATGATGATGATGATGATGATGATGATGATGATGATGATGATGATGATGATGATGATGATGATGGGGGTGGTGATGATGATGATGACGATGATGGGGTAATGCTGTGTTCTAGCGTGAACCACCTGCCAGGAAGCCGGCTATCCAGGACAGAGAGACCAGTAAGTCACACCACAATGACAGTACGTGGTTCTCGAGTTCTTCAGAATGACGTTAGCCAGCGTGGGCCGAAAACAGCGTGCTCCTGGCGTTCTATGTTGTGCAATCTATGTTGGACAACATAGGCTGTGCAATTCATGTTGTGCAATGTCTATTGGCCTTGGGCCCATGCTGCAACCGTGCCAAGGTTGTGGGTATGAAGCCTATTGGATGTTCGTTGGAGTCTCGTGGGGGGGCTCTCGGGGGGGGCCTTCTGGAGGCAGTTTGAAGGCCTCCTGGGTGCAGTTGTGGGTTCTCTTGGGCCTCTTGGGGGCCTCTCTTGGGCCTCCTGGGGGCCTCTTGTCTAGGGACGCTCTTAGGCCGTTGTGGGGCCCTCTAGGAGGCCTCTTTGGCCGTTTGGGGGTGGTCTTGGGGGCCTCTTGGGCCGCCTTGGAAAGTCGGGAAGCCAGAAAGGTGAGAACGCCCAAATCCTTGAAAACCTAAGGCAAATCAATGCTGTTTGCCTCTTGGGGCTCTCTTGGGAGGCCTCTTAGAGGCCTCTTGGAGCATCTTGGACGCTTATTTGGCCATATCGTTCCCATTTCTGGCGTCCTGGAACGATCTTAGGGCGTCTCTGGGCCCTCTTGGGCCGTCTTGGAGGCCGCTTGGGGTCCGCTTGGCCCGTCTTCGGGCCCTCCTGGACCGGGAAAAGTGATGCGGAACGTTTTTTCCGGAGCCCCTAGGGGGGCTCGCGGGGAGCCCCGGCAGATCTGGGAATTTGGGTTCCGGGCCCCTGAAAGACCCCTCGGGACGGAGGACTGGTGCCTCAGGGGTCAGGCAAAGGACCTGAGGACACGCCCACTCCGTGCCCAGGGGCACGGTGGCGGATACGTGTTGTGCAATATGTGTGGTGCAATCTATGTGATGCAAGTCACTTGCTCAACTTGAAGCTATCCTCTCCACTGCTCGTGCAAACATCCAACCCTCCCACCCGCAACTTGGTCGCAAGACCTTTTATTAAGACCGTGACTGCAGGTACCAAATGGCACTTGGCAACGACACCGACGACGACAGCGACAACGACGACGACGCCGCCGACAACGACTACGACGACGCCGACGGCGTCTCCAACGACTTCGACGACGACGCCAACGATGACGACGACAACGACGACGACGACACCGACGACGACGACGCCGTTGCCGACGACGACGACGACGATGACAACATCGACGACGACGACGACTGCGACGACGACGCCGACGACGACGACGCCGACGCCGACGACGACGACGACGACGACTGCGACGACGACGCCGACACCGACGACGACGATGACGACGACGTCGCCAACGAAGACGACGACGACGACGAGGGAGGAGGGAGGACGACGGCGACAACAACGACAACGACGAGGGAGGAGGGAGGACGGCGACGACGCGAACGACGAAGAAGGAGGGAGGACGGCGACGCCGACGACGACAACAACGAGGGAGGAGGGAAGACGACGACGACGATGACGACGGCAACGAAATAGGAGGGACGACGACGAGACACCAACGACGGACGACGAGGGAGAGGAAGGACGACCACGGCGACAACGACGACGGACACGATGACGACGCCGGAGAGGACGACGACGACGACGACGAGGAAACACAGAGGACGACGACGGCGACGACGACGACGACGACGAGGGAGGAGGGAGGACGGCGACGACGACGACGACGACGCAAGAGCGCGCGCGCACGCTTTTGTTGAAAATCCGTGTTGCGAAAACTTGTGTTTTTCTGTTTTTTGGACACTCGATTTTGACACCCTTCCGAATCCAAAGGTTTTTGAAAGATTTCGGCATGCGCGCGCGACGACGCGCGCGCGTGCACTTCGTCCTATCTTTTGACAAGGATTCTCGCGACGGCGCGCGCGCAAGGGCGTTCGAAAGATTTCGACATGCGCAGCCCGCTTGGTTTTCTTCAGATTTCGCAAGGTCGCGCGCGTAAGCTTTTTAAGACAATCAGTGTTGCGAAACCTTGTGTTGTGCATGCTGCTTGGAAACTCGATTTTGAAGTCCTTCCGAAACCGAAGGTTCTTGAAGCCTTTCTTTCGGATTTCGGCATGCGCGCGCGACGACGCGCGCGTGCGCACTTCGTCGCATTTTTTGCCGGGGATTCTTCAAACTTATTATCTTTGATAATCGAGTGTGCGCGCATAGTATGTTTCTTCAGAGGATGGCGTGGGGGGCCGATACCGGTTTGGCTGGGATAATATGAACTCACAGGTAGGATGGGCATTGGGTCAGAATCCGATATGTTTTCCATCGGTTCCCGGGTGACCTTTAACCGGGGGGGGTAGGGTGGTAGAGCTTATTTGTTTTTTTTTTAAAAAGGAGAATATATGATATGGGGGTAGCGGCTCCATCCCTCCCCCAGCGAACTCCCGGGTAGGATTTTCGTGCCCATCTAACTTGGGGCTGGCGCGCTTCCTGGGGAAACATTCGATCATCTTTTCAACACCCACCCTCTCTCCGCGGAGCCAGAAAATTGCGGAAGCGTTTGTGGCATTGGTCTGCGGCATGGTTCAAGACGCCCACCCTCTCTCCGCGGACCAACACAGATTCGGAGTGCGATTCGCGCTGGGCATCGTATCCAATCGTTTCGCTCATTCCGCCGGTCCGTATTGTGCCATCGCAGGCATTTGCCTGCGCGTTCGTGGCCTCTTGGGGCCGATTTGGGCTCTCTTGGGGGCCTCTTGGGGCCTCCTGTAGTTCGCGTTCCCCGTCTTGGGGCCGTCTTGGGGGCCTCTTGGGCGATCTTGGGCGCCTCTGGGGCCGTCTTGGACCGTCTGGAGGCCCTCTTGGAAGTTTCTTGGGCCGTCCTCGGGCGGTCTTGGGGGCCTCTTGGGCCTTCTTGGAGCGTCGGTAAGCGGAAAAGGCGAGAAGGCTGAAAACTTGCCAACACCATATGAAAAATTACGATTTGGGCCTCTCGGGGCCCTCTTGGGGCTCTCTTGGGAAGCCTCTTGGTGGCCTCTTCGGGGGTCTTGTGCGCGTCGTTGGCCGTCTGGAAGCCGTCGTGGGTGTCTCGGACCGATCGTTCGACGACTCGGAGCCCTCTTGGACCGTCTTGGGCGCCTCTTGGGACCCTCTTGTATCGCTCTGGGGCGCCTAAGAGCCGCGCCCAGGAGGAAAACCATCTCTGGCCCGACCCTGCCGGGGACCTGGCCGGGGCACTCTGTGTCCTGGGGCCCCTAGGGCCCGCCCCGCGCGCTCGAAGTAGGAGTATTGTGAAGCAGTTACCGGAGATCTTAGCACGCTCTGGCCCGTTGGGCGGGCGAATTTCCGCGCCCGCCCACCTGCCCACACGGTTTCCGGGGTGACATGTGTCACCCCTGTGTCGTTTTACATTGATTGGTCCAACGCCAGGCGTCCAGAATACGAGTGACACAATTTGTTTTTTGACACGGTTTTCGGGGGTGACGCGTGGCAAACCTGTGTTGTTTCACACTGTACGGTCCCAAGTGGAGTGATTAGTTTTTTTTCCGACGCGGTTTTTGGGGTGACACGTGTCACCCTTGTGTTGTTTCACAATGTATGGTCACATGTTGTCGCCCAGAGTAAAGGTGAAACACTTGGTTTTGCTTACACGGTGTTCGGGGTGACGCGCGCCCCCCTTGTGCTTATTGCACTTTTTATGGCCCCGCGCTGTCGCCCAGAATGCGCTTCTTCTCGTGCGTTCTTCGGTGTGGCACGTGCTACCCCTGCTGTGTTTCGGGGGAGCGTAAGACCCGGGTTTGCCGGGACTCGGGTTCGCCATGGTTTTTTGACGACCGCGCCTCGGATTTTGACGAGGAGGAGTTTCGTGGGATGTCTGCAGCGGGAGGCCTCGTCAAAATGCAGGCTCGGCCTCGTCATTTTTTTGACGACCTCGTCGGGGATTTCCGAGTCCCCCGTACCCGGGTCTTACGTCCCCCTGAGCTGTGTTGTTCACACTGCATGGCCCCATGTTGACGCACAAAGCTATTCTGTCTTCTCGCGCGGTTGTGCGGGTGACACGCGTCACCCCATGCGCTGTTTCACCTTGCGTGCCCGACTCCGGCGCCTCCGCTCCGCTGCGCTCCAAGCACTGTGCGGCTTCACATTAAGTCGGGCCTGTCCCCCTACAGGTGGATTTTCCACGAAAATCAAACATACCCCAAAAATATCAAAAAAATAATCAAAAATAGTCAGGACATTATTTTTTGAATATGTTTTGACCTTTTGGGGGCATTTGGGGGGTATTTTTTCTTTTTCGTCGACAATTCTCCTGTAGGGGGACACGCCCGACTTAAGCTTCACACCAGAACACAGGTAAAGTACTTTGTTTATTATCGTTCAGTTTTCGGGATGACATGTGCCGCCCCTGCGTCGGCTCAGAATGTATGGCCACACGTTGTCGCCCAGACGACGAGTGAAACAATCGGTTTTGCTCACGCGGTTTCTTTGGTGACACTTGTCACCCCTGTTTTGGTTCACACTGTATGGTCTCATGTTGGCGTCCGTAATACTAGTGGAAGCAGTGTGATTTTCTCACGCGGTGTTCGGGGGGAGTGTCACCTTTGTGTTGTTTCACGCTGTATGGTCCCATGTTGGCGTCCAGAATGCGACTGAAACATGTGTTTCTTCTCGCACAGTCTTCGAGGTGACGCGTGTCAACCCTGTGTCGTTTCACACTGTATGGTCTCATGCTAGGCGCCCAGCGTACGAGTGAAGCAACTTGTTTTTTCTCAAACGTTTTTTGGGGTGTATGCTGTCACAGCTGTGCTGTTTCACATTTTAGGGTCCTACGCTGTCATCCAGAATGCGAGTGGAACATATGGTTTTCTCACACGGTGTTCGGGGTGACACGTGTATGGACACATGTTAAGCACTCAGGATACAAGTGAAACATTCTTCTTACTCACAGGATGTTTAGGGTGACACGTGTCAACCCGGTGTTATTTCACACTATTCGATCCCATGCTGGCGTCCAGAATACGAGTGAACACAGTTGCCTTTGTTCACACGGTTTTCGAGGTGACACGTGTCACCCTTGTGCTACGTCACGCAGTATGGTCCCGTGCTAGGCGCTCAGCGTACGAGTGAAGCAGTTGGTCTTTCTCACACGGCTTCCTGGCGTGGCACATGTCAACGCTGTGTCGCTTCACAGTGAAGGGTCCAATGTTGGGAATCCAGAATACGAGTGGAACGTGTGTTCCTCAAACGGTTTTCTGGGTGACACGTGTCACCCCTGTGTTGTTTCACATTGTATGGTCCCACGTTGGCGTCCAGAGTACGAGGTTTTTGCGACACGGTTTTCGGGGTGTCGCGTGTCACCCCTGTTTTTGCTTCTCAACATTGTATTGAAGACGCCTACGGCGAATCACCGCCGCCCCCTGCCTTCTAGAATCGCCCATGTGGCCGAGCGTTGTGGCAAGAGCTCTTCCAAGCTATCGGACCATGTGTTTCCCCAGCCGTTGTGGAAACCCTTCGGGGAACACGTGGGGAAGGATGGCGGGGAAGATCAGGAGGAAGCGGAGGAGGAGGTGGATGAGGAGGAGGTGGAGGAGGAGGAGGAGGAGGAGGCATCTTGGGAGCCTCTGGGGACACTCTTGGAGCCTCCTGGGAGTTTCCTGGGAGCCTCTTGGAGGCATCTTGGGGGCCCTCTTGGAGGCCTCTTGGGGGCCTTCGGGGGCTTCTCGGGGGCCTCTTTGGCCATCTTGGTGGGCTCCTAGCCCGTCTGCCGCCGTCGGAAACCGTCTTGGGGGCCACTCTGTGCCGAATTGGGGCCCTCTTGGGATGCTCCAGGGCCATCTTGAAGGCCATCTTGGGCGTCTTGGAGACCTCTTGGGCCGTCTTGGGGCCCTCTTGGGCCATCTTGGAAGCCTCTTGGGGCCGTCTTGGAGGCCTCTTGGGCCTTTCTGTGGCCATCTTGGAAGCCTTTTGGGCGATCTTTGGGGGCTCTTGGGCCGTCCCGGGCCGTCGGAAGGCCGAAAAGAAGCAAATGCCAAAATCCTTCAAAAACCAAAGGGAAATCCATGTTGTTGGCCTCTTCGGGCCTTCCTGGGGGCTCTCTTGGAGGCCTATTAGGTCATCTTAGAGTCATCTTGGGCCGTCTTGGTGGGCTCCTGGCCCGTCTGACGCCGTCGGAAGTCGTATTGGAGCCATCTCCGGGCCATCTTGTGGCCCTGTTGGGCCGCTTCAGGGCCGTCTTCGAGGCCATCTTGGGCGTCTTGGAGGCCTCTTGGACCGTCTTGGGGCTCTCTTGGGGCCGCCTTAGGGCCTCTTGGGCTGTCTTCGGGCCATCTTGGAGGCCTCTTGGACGATCTTGGGGCGACCTTGGGGGCCTCTTGGGCCGTCTTGGGCCGACGGAAAGCCCCAAACGCGCAAATGCCAAAATCTTTAAAACAATCTAAGGCACATCGATGATTTTGGCCTCTTCGGGCCTTCCTGCAGGACCTCTTGAAGGCATCTTGGGCGCATTGGAGGCCTCTTGGGGGCCTCTGGGCCCATAGGGCATCTTGGGCAGTCTTGGAGGCATCTTGGAGCCATCTTACCCGTCTTGGAGGCCATCTTGGCCGGCTTAGACGCATATTGGAGGCCACTTTGGGCAATCTTGGCCGTTTTGGACACGACAGGGGGAACCACCCGGGCAGGTTCGGCAACTTTTCGGGTGGCCGGCGGGACGGGCCGAACCCCCAGGGGGAGTTCTTTTGGAAAAAGAACCAAAACCAAGACCGAAAGGGTTCAGCGCGCCAGGCATCCCTGTGATGAATCAACAGGGGGCGGCGGATGTAAGAGTTTTCGGCCTATCCCGCCACCGTGCGTGGGTTGGGTCTTCTCCTATTGGATGGTCGTTGGGATCTCGTCGGGGCCTCGGGGGCCTCCTGGAAGCAGTTTGATGCCTCTGGGGGGCTGTTTTGGGGCCTCTTTGGGGTCTCTTGGGGGCCGTTGGGGGGCCTCGTGGGGCCTCGTGGGGGCCTCTTGTGGCTTCTTGGGGGCCTCTCGGGGCCTCCTGGGCGCCTCTAGGGGCGGAAGGCTCGGATTTTCGGTTCGTGATCTCCCTCTTGGGCCCCTCTTGGGGCCGTCTCGGGGTCCTCTTGGGCCGTCTTGGGCGCCACTTCGACCGTCTGGGAACCCTCGTCGGAATTTAGAACAGTGGAGAACCCCAGAATCAATGAAACGCACATAGGGCAATGAATGATTTGGGCCTCTCGGGGCCCTCTTGGGAAGGCTCTTGGGTCTCCTTTGGGGTGTCCTGAAGGCTTCTTGGGCCGTCTTGTGGCCATCTTGGTCGTCTTGGACCTATTGTTCGGCGACTCGGGGCCTTCTTGGGCTGTCTTTGGGGCCTCTTGGGGCCCTCCTGGCCTGTCTTGGGGCCCCCTTGGGCCTGAACAATCCATGCGGGAAGCCGCGACTGGGCCCAGGGGGACCGCGCCAAGCCCCGGGAGATTTGAGAATTTTGGGCCTGAGCCCCCAAGAAACGCTTCAGGACTCAGGACGACGGCTCAGGGGAATAGGAAAATAACCCGAGGACCCGCACACTCCATGCCCAGGGTCACGGTGGCGGAGTCTCCCAAACTAGGCGATCGGAATGCCTTCAGGCTACGAGTGAAGCAGTTGTTGCTCTCGCACTGTTTTCGGGTTTACGCGTGACACCCCAGTGCTGTTTCACATCCCTACGGTCCCAGGTTGGCGTCCAGACTATGGGTAAGACGATTGTTTTTGATCCCACACGGTTTTCGGGATGACACGTGTCACCCCAGTGTTGTTCCACATTGTATGGTCCTATGGTGGTTCCAGAGTACGAGTGAAGCGATTGCGTGTTTCCTCGCGCTGTTATTAGGATGACACGTGCCACCCTTGTGTTGGTTCACTCTGTTTCCCATGCTGGCGCCCAGGATACGACTGAACCAATTGTTTTTTCTCAGACGGTTTCCGGGGTAACACGTGACACCCCAGTCTTGTTTCACGCCGCAGGCGTCCAGAACACGGCTGGGACAATTGTGTGTTTCTCCCGGTTTTGCGTGTTGCACGTGTCATTGTTGTGCCGATGTGCATTATATTGTCCCACGCTGACGCCCAGAATACGAGTGAAGCATCGGATGTTGTACGGCAATCTGGTATTTCCGCTGATCTACCATACAATGTACGCCATGCACCATGCATCAGATACCACATTTGACACGATGGATTTCTCTATGTTGTTATACGATTGCTACGCGTATTTCATGTAGGACGCAGTTGTTATTGTCATGCCGCTTTTGGCATGGTCTTAGTGTGAAGTGTGCGACCTGCCATCCTTGTGGGCGTTTTCTACGTGGAGTTGTTTTCGCAGTTCCGTCGTCGTCGTCGTCGTCGTCGACGCCCATGGGGCATCCTCAGTTCGTCGTCGTCGTCGTTGTCGGCCCGATCCACTCCTTCTGGCGAACATGCATCGGGGACCTGTGCTGATTTGTGAAGTGACCCACCCTGGAGCCACCGCCAACTTCGGGGCCCGCCGTCAGCGTCTGGGAAACCCGTTCCTCTTTCAACTTGTCGAGTGTTGAATTGAACCCACCCCAAGACAACGTGGCGTGGAAAAGGGTAAATTGGTGTATCATTAGTAATCGCCCTTCCTGGGCAGCGGAGCTGGCGACGGGTCCTAACATGTGTCCTAATGGGGTTGTATTTCTCAATCCCGCCATTTTTTAGAAATTGGATTTGCCGGGAACGAGGGTGCTACAATAGCCCGACCCTCTTTTTTTCATCTATGTGGTGCAATCTATGTCGAACCATACATGGGGTGCATTCTATGTTGTGCAATCTATGTGGTGCAAGTCGCCCTGCCGAACTTGAAGTAGTCACCTCCACTGCCCGCGCAATCATCTCACGACCAATTTGGTTTGCAAAGCCCATGCGGCGGCGATTGCGGTGACTGCTCGGCTATGGCTGACGCATCGCCGCAGTCGCGCTACCGCGCATGCTCGCGCGCACAATGAATAGCTAGTTTGGATCGAGAGGCGCGGCCGCGGTGGCGCTGACCGCTGGTCTCTTCCCACCTGGCACTCCAGTGCGAATCGGCGACTTGGGTCGGCGCGGTACCATGGCAACGTTGACAACGGTACATGCGATGATGATAGTAGCGATGTTGGTGACGATGATGACAACGACGTGCGACGGCACGGCCCGTGACGGCGACGATGCTTACCATGCCGACGACGATGACGGCGCCCTCGCATCGGTGATGAACGTGTTGGAAGGAGTTCGACATGCGCGCGCGGCCGACGCGCGAAAGTTGCCCGCATGTCGTCATTTGACACGGATCGTGCCCCCCCAGCACGCGCACATGGGCGTCCGAATGATTTCGACATGCGGCGCAAGAGGCCCGCTTGGCAGAATGTAATGGACATGTTGAACACCTGCGGTGTTCTTCAGACTTCGCAAGACCGCGAGCGCGGGCTTCTTTTGAAAATTGATATTGCGACACCAGGTTTATTTGAAATGGTCTTGGGGCATTTGATTTTTACAGCCCTACGAAACCTAAAGCTTTTCAAGCATGCCTGCATTCGCGCGCGACGACGCGCGCGTGTGCACATCGTCTTTTTTTGCAATGGATTCTTGCGACAGCACGCGCGCAAGGGCGTTTTTGCGATGACGACCTGCTCGCGTGAGATGCCCGTTTGGTACCATGTTATGGCTTCGTTGGCAAGCGATGGCTTTTACACGAATCCGCAGGGGTCCGAGCGCACGTTTTTGTTTGAACATCCTTGTTGGGAATGTGTCTTTTTATGTGCTTGGGGACCCTCGATTTCGAAATCCCTGCGAAACCTAATGTGTTTAAGGATTTCGGCATGCGAGCGTGTTTTTTTTTGCTGAGGATGAGGGGAGCGACATTGGCCTGGTTGGCGTGGTATGGATGCATATTTCGGATTGCCGATGGGGCAGAATCATAAGTAAATTGTTCCCCAATCAGAGCTTGCCTCTGTAGGGGTCCTAGCGGATTCATATGGTTAGGTTAGGTTAGCCGCCGATTTTCGCTGCACGCCCGGGTGCCCGGGGGTGCCCGGGTGCCCGGGTGCCCGGGCGTGTCCGGGGGTGCCTGGGGGTGCCCTATAGCCCTATAGCCCTGTAGCCCTATAGCCCTACAGCTCTATAGCCCTATAGCCCTACAGCCCTATAGCTCAATAGCCCTATAGCCCTATAGCCGTATAGCCCTATAGCTCTAGAGCCCTATACCCCTATACCCTATAGCCCTATAGCACTGTAGCTCTATTACCCTATCGCCCTATAGCCCTATAGCCCATATAGCCCTAGAGACCTACAGCCCTAAAAAGATTATGATTGGGATTTTTCTTTGGTATCATACTATGAAAAGGGGAGCGTTAAGTCTGGGGGGGGGGGTAGATCTTAGTTTTCTTCAAGAGCGGGGAAACAATGTTTTATGCGGAAATGATGCGGCGAAGGGGCGGCAACGGTGACAACATAGCCGCCAGACCTACAGACATGCCCAGACGACGGGCGGCGACGAGGCGGCAACCAGGCGGCGACGGCGGCAACATAGCCGCCAGACCGGCAGACAGGCCCAGTTCCGTAGAGGAGAAGTCAGAGCCCCTAAGTGCAAACACTGGTGATTTAGCTCAGTTGGAAAAGGTGTTTGCGGGGGATGGGAGGCGCTGTGCATTGAAAGGTTGCTTTGGCATGATTTCTGGTGGGCTCCTTAAACATCGAGTCGCTGTTCTTGAAACTTGGCTTGTGGTTCGTGCGAAGCCGACCGCTTGCTCTTGCCATCATAGCATCTCGCGCGCGCGGAGATCAACACAAAAAACGAGCTCACTTAATTTCCAAGTGTGCATTTTCCGAAGTCAAGTTCCAAGCACATTTTCGCACCATAAACATAATAAGCACACATCTATAACATAATGATACCAGAGAAAGCCCCAATCATAATCTTTTTAGGGCTGTAGGGCTACAGGGATATATGGGCTATAGGGCTGTTGGGCTATAGGGTGATAGAGCTACAGGGCTATAGGGCTATAGGGTATAAGGGGTATAGGGCTATAGAGCTATAGGGCTATACGGCTATAGGGCTATAGGGCTATTGAGCTATAGGGCTATAGGGCTATAGAGCTATAGAGCTGTAGGGCTATAGGGCTATAGGGCTATAAGGCCCCCCCGGGCCCCCCCGGGCACACCCGGGCACGCCCAGGCACCCGGGCACCCGGGCACCCGGGCACCCCTGGGTACCCGGGCACCCGGGCGTGCAACGAAAATCGGCGGCAAACCTAATCTAACCATATGAGTCCGCTAGAACCCCTACAGAGGCAAGCTCTGATTGGGGAATGTAACAGCGGCGGCGCGCTTGAAACTGCAAAACTCCCCGGTCGGACATGACACCGCGCGCATGTGCCCCCAAGCTACGCCCCAATGCCCCCTGACTGTCACAAGGACCTTGGATCAAGACATCGCGGGAGGTCATTGCGAAAGGTACTGGAGAAGAAAAAATTCGAGGAGGAGGAGGACGACGAAAAAAGGTTGATAAAACATGGGGGAGAAAGAAAGGGAGGGCGCAGCAGCAGGTGAGGACGAAGAGGACTGCGGAAACAGTGGGGGCATGAGGGGCACGGGAGGACGGGGAAGGAGCAAGATGGGGGCGGGGACAGAGGACGGAGAATTGGAAACGACGGACGGGGAAAAGCACGGGCCCGCCGACCGCGCATTTCCCGATGCAGCTTGTCTGTTAAGATCCCATCTGTAAGTTTCAAGGCCGTCGGGTGCGTTGCCCGGTGCCGAACCCGGGGCCCGTGGTCTGTGGTCTGGATCTCGAGTCGTGGCCCGCGGGTCCTGGTCTCTGGGCTTGGCCCGCGGTCCCTGGTCGCGGCCTCTGGTCGTGGTCTCAGACGCTGGTCTCTGGTCCTGGTCTGCGGTCTGCGGCCTCTGGTGCTTGGTCTTTGGGCGTGCTCTCTGGCCTTGGCTTCTCTGGCCTCTGTTCGCTGGTCGCCGTGGCCGAGGGAAGGGGGCGCTGGGCGCGGACTCTGGCCGCGGCGCCTGGCCACGACCAGAGGCAGGGACCAGACACCGCGACGGGAGGCCAGACGCCAAGGCGACAGACCGCGGCAAGAGGGCAAGACCGGAGACCGGCGACCTCGGCCGAGAGCCACAGCCGGGGACCACCACCAGGGCCCCTCGGGCCACGGCCAGAGACCATGACCGAGCACCACGGCCTGAGGCTGGAGACCAGGGGTCAGAGATCGCGACCAGAGACCATGACCAGCCCCCCAGGGGACGGCGAGGTCTCGCGGTGAGGAAGAGGAGGAGGAGGAGGAGGAGGAGGAGGAGGAGGAGGAGGAGGAGGAGAAGGAGGAGGAGGAGGAGGAGGATTGTCAAGGCGATCTCTTAGGACACGGGTCAAGTATTTCCATGATCGTGCCCTACGAATCTGTATGATCCAAGTGGGTCTGGGTCATTGCCCCTGTCAACTGGTACGTACGCCTAGTGAAGTATGAGTTATAACATAGCCCATAAACTGTCGCCCCAAGGGCTGTCCCACGACTGTGAGGCACAAGTTGCAACTGGCCACTGGGTCGCCCCACGGCTGTGAAGCATCACTACCAGCTATAGGCTATGACATGGCCGAACCGCTTCCGCCCACATGGATAGGGCTGCCCCACGACCGCGAAGCACAAGTTCTAACTGGTCCCTGAGTCACCCCCCGACTGAAGCACGCCCTCAGCTCCTCGATCACCCGCCCAGCATTGGCACACCAAGGCCGCCCAGTTCGCCCCCGGCAAGACTGCCATGAAGCCAATGGGCCGCCTTCGGCGTCAGCGAGCCTCCCTTTGGCCAGACGGGACGTCCCAGACAATCTGTGAACAAAACGCTTTCCGGGGAGCAAGTGTTCAGAAATTGACTGGGGCCACCCGCCTGGCCAGGGTTCGGGCGAGGGGCGAGGGAGGTTACGTAGAGGGCGTCTACAAGGTGGGAACGGGGATTATTCTTTGACCTGTTCCCCCACGCAACACTGCCGCCCCTGGGCAGGCCGCGGGATTCTTTGAATACCTCGCTGGGAACATACATATACCATCTGGGCGCAGCCCGCCCTGCAGCTGCAAAGCACGGAAGAAGCTACTGCATCGGCAGGAGGAGCACCAGCAGTAGGGACATGAGAAGGACGCGGGCCAGGAACAGGAGCCATGCCGAGAGGCCTCGCAGCGCCAGACGTGGACGTTCGGCTACATGCGAGCAGATCCGCGAGCCCGGCCGTCCTGCGCACTCCTCCTCCCGCTCCTCTTCAGCAGTTCCCTCCTCCCTGTTTTCCTGTTGCCGATGCCCACGCTGCTGCTTGGCAGCATGTATGCAGATTCTTCTTGGAAGCCCGGCCCAGTGTTAACCCAAATTCTGTGTATCACACCCCTGCGGCCCTGGTGCTGCTATAAGCCTGCGTGCGACAGTCTACTCAGCACGCGCGGGGGGGGGGTAGCAATCGCATGCTGGTGGCACGAACGGGTCTTAACGAAACTGTCCCCCAATGCTTTGCTTCCAGACAGTGTTCGGTTACCAACGCCGTCTGGCTCAAGACAGCGGCCCCTCAGCGTAGGATCGGAAAGAAAAACATCCCTCTCCATTCCAACTCATGTCCAATCATCCTTCAAACCTTTGTCCGCAACACTCCCAACCTCTTGATACTCAGAGATGCAGCAGGTGGCAATACCCGATGGAGAGCTACCCAATCCTGTGAAGCACAAGTATCATCTACAAACTAAAGACATTCACCCAAAAGGCTGCCTCACGACTGTGATACATACCTTGCAACAGTCTCTTCGGTCGCCCCTCGACTGTGGAGCATGCGTTGCAGCTGTAGGCTGTTCCATCGCCTATAATCTTACGCCCGCAAGGCTGCCCCACCACTGGGAAGCACAAGTTGCAACTGGCCTCTGGGTTACCCCATGACTGTGGAGCACAAGTATCAGCTACATTCACTTGAGTGCAGCATGGCCTGGTTGGTTTGGGTCAGGACTCGTGGACAACCTAACATACATCCCTACATCGATACAGAAATCTCCAATCTCGTCGGGTCGGCCCCCCAATTTCGGCCACGTTTGCGAAGGTACAGCTCCGTAGCAACCGAACTGGCCCCAAACGGATTTCGACATAAGCGTCGAAATCCGTTTGACGCATTGCTGCTACTCCCAGCCACGTTCGCGGGACAGCCTCGTGGGTCGAGAGTTCTGGGCTGCTTGTGGCGAACCGCATCCAGTGCAATATTGGGGGTGCCTGCCCGTCGGGCTTGGTGGCCTCCGCGCGCGACGGCGGCCGGCCGGTGTGACGGGCGGCTCGCGCCGGAACCTCCCGTGCAGCACAAATCGGGGGATGCCAGCCCATCCTCGCGGGAGGCTCCGCGTGCGATCGGCCCGGAGGTCTCCGTTGGCCTCCGGAAGTTTCTTAGGGCCTCCGGGGTCCCCGGTGACCCAAAAACGGCCGGCCCGTGCAGCCTCAACGCGTCCGTCCGAGCCACTGTGGCTCGAGCGGTGGGGCGTCTCTCCCGAGTCGCCGCCCTTGCACGGCGCGCCCCGCGCCGCGTTTCCCCTCCCACCTCCCCTGCGCCGTGCGACGCATTGGGGGCGTGAGGGCAGGGCACCCACCTGCAGGGGGGTTTCCGGCGCGGTGAGCTTGCTCTCGGTGCCCTTTCCCCTCCTACGCCCAACTGGCGTTAAGTGGCGCTTCCGGCATTGGGGGTAGCGTGCAGTGCCTAGGCTGCACCAGGCACTGAGGGATCTGCCCAATGCCTTCCGCTTGACTCTTTTGGGATTCTAGTGGGCCCCGGCGCATTGTCTGATTGAAGGCTGGGCACTTCACTTGTCACTGTGCTGGGGGGGTGGTCTGAGTGACACCCCGTCCCCCAAAAGCCACTGTGGCTCGAGCGGTGCAAAGACTATGACATAGTCCATAAGCTTGTTTCCAAAGGGCTGCCCCCACTTTCGCGCAAATTTCGCGCCGAGGGCTACCCCGCGACTTTGAAGCTCGGACAACAATCTGCCCCTGCATTATCTAAGACCTAGATACTGAAACCCAAAGCCTGCACGACTGCAGCTGGCCCCCGGGTCGCCCCACGACTGCAAAACACATTTTACCCTCGTGGCCCCTGGGCCGAACCTTGGCTTTTACCGCCCTGGCCCTCCTGGCGAACGGCCGCCCCACGACTGTGAAGCACTATTGTCGAAAGCAGGGAGGTGTGTAGCATACAGATGCTGCCTTCTCCACGACTCAACCCTCGCTGAAGCGATGGCAAATGGGGGCGATGATTTGTTTTACGCACCCCTCTGCATTGGTGCCGCCGCAGCCCTAGAAGGTGGCTTATTGCAGTTACAGAAAATCACGCAAAGGCACTAACTCGTCAAGTGAAATCGCGTTCCCACGCCTGTGGGACGGGTGTTCTCCGTTGCAGACCGGCCTTTCATTGGACCGAGGGTGGTCTTTGGCGGGGCGGTCCTTGCAGTCCGCGCCGAGCTAATCCACCCGCACTCCTTCTGATATACAGCCGCGTTTCATGCAAACAAACAGAATGCCGTCGGGCGTGGCTGTCACGAAAATCGAGAGCCCCGTCGGCTCCGTAGCAAGTGCGTTGAGCACTTGGTTGTGTCCTGGGCACTGAAAAGGCAAGAAGGAGGATCGCGCAGCGTGCGTCTGAGGCACCGTTGGCACGCCCATCTTCTGCGCATCCATTGGCAAGCGGCCGTGGCGCGCAAAGGCTGCCTCGCTTGCGCGCGTCCTGGATTCCGCGTGCGCTGGCAGAGCCGCTGCTGGAGGAGGAGGTGGAGGCAAGAGCGGGGGATGGTGCGCGCGGATTAGGCGCGGCCCCTCCCTGGTCTGCTGGGTCGGCTGGGCCACCGCTGGCAGCGCATCTTTGTCCGCCGACGCGCCCGCCTGGAAACCTGGGTTCCGCCTTTCCTTGTGGAAGGCTTTCCAGTTCTTTTTTTGACGGCGTCTGCCTAGGGTGCAGTAGCAGCCGTTTCGCCGCGTAGCAAAGATGCCGCTCCAAAGTTGCGGCGCTTTCATTGTAAATCTGGCGCTCCCCCAGCGACGGCTGTGCTAGGAGGAAGTTTCCCATCTTCGCAAACCTATATGCAAAATTGCTATATTTGACCAAGTGTCATTCCCACGTCTGAGGTTCTAGCATGTCAGCATCTGCGTGCACCGCGACCGTCTGGATGGTACATTCTCGATCTCAGGTTGGATAACATCTGATCTTAATTCGCAAGCCTGCGTAGATGTGGTGCCTGAGGGCAGCTTGCGCACACGGCAACAAGGCGAACTGCGCCCCCCAAGAAATTCGAGTGGATGGCGTTTACCTCTGGGCAATGTCCCATGCGCGCTGGTCATCCTCCTCCCCTTCCTTCTCCTCCTGCTCCTCCTCCTCCTGCGCATGGACGACCTCGCATCACATGCACGTCAACCCTCACAAGAAGACCTGTTTGTTCGGCTGCGACAAGGACTTGCAGGCCAAGAACACGGACGACATCAGCCACTACATCTCGTGCCCACGGATGTGGGCGCTCTTGGCACAACCACGTGGACGACCTGCTGGCGATGCCCTCACGCGCCTGGGCCTCCACCAGAACGACATCATCGACGACCACCCGAAGCACACCATAACGCGCATGGCCGTTGCCTACCGCAGCTACAACACCATGCGGGTCCGCTACGTGAATGGCATGCCCGCCGACTACAGCGACTACATCTACCACAAGGAGGTTGTTGCCGCCGCTCGCCGCGCCTTGAGGCTCCCCCGTTGCCTCGTGGGCGGCGCGGGGCCGCAGCGCCGCTGATCGACAGACGAGCGCTCTCCCCAGCGTGTCGTTTGCTCCTCCTCCTCCTCCTCCTCCTCCTCCTCACCCCCTCTGATTCCGCGAGCGCGGGGGGGGGGGAAGAGAGAGGCAAAAGGGATCCGAGTGAGAGAGACGGAGGGCGAGCGAAAGAGAGAGAGGGAAAAACAACGAAATTCCGAAGGAAAGGCAGGAACCGACACCAACATCGGACGCGCGGGTCTGCCCGCCGCGGCTTCGAGCGCGCGGCAGGCGGCCACAGTGCAGCGCAATCCTGCGGCGAGCGCTCGCGTTGGCAGTGCACCCGACCCCCTGGAAGTGCGCCTGGCGGGCAGCCCCGCCGAGGGCGCCTGGCAGGAGGCGGGCCCGCCGCGGAATTCGGGCCTGAAGCGGGCGGCCTTGCGGCCGTGCCAGGCCGTCGGCGCCGGCGGCGGCCGGAATGGACGCCATCAGCGCGGAGGAGGAGGAGGGGGAGGAGGAGGAGGAGGGGGAGGAGGAGGAGGAGGAGGAGGAGGAGGAGGAGGAGGAGGAGGAGGAGGAGGAGGAGGAGGAGGAGGAGGAGGAGGAGGAGGAGGAGGAGGAGGAGGAGGAGGAGGAGGAGGGAGAGGAGGAGGAGGAGGAGGAGGAGGAGGAGGAGGAGGAGGAGGAGGAGGAGGAGGAGGAGGAGGAGGAGGAGGAGGAGGAGGAGGAGGAGGAAGGAGGAGGCGGCGGCGGCGGCGGCGGCGACGGCGGCGGCGGCGGCGTCCCCGTAGGCCTGGAGCGCAGCGAGACGGCGTTGGGTGGAGTCGAGCCCCGCCCCGTAATGTTGCTCGAGGGCGGCCAGCTGCGATGACGGCGGCGCACGGCTCGGGGCCGTGGCGGCCACAGCAGTGAGATGGTTGCTCACGGCGCCCCGCCGGTCTCGAAGGACCGCGGGGGTCCACGTGACGGCTGGGGGGAAGAGCCTGCGTGGTCGCCGGCCGGCGCGGCAGGGCCGCGCGGGGAGGCTTCGGGGCGGTTTCGGCGTGAACGCCGCGGCCGGGTGGCCTGGCCACCACGGCAGGCTGGCCAGCCCCAGGAGCGGGGTGTTCGCGCGCGCGCGCGTCTGGTGAGGTGGTCGTAAGAGGTGCAGCGGTGGTAGGGACGCTGGGGTTGCTGTGGAGCGGCCTCGCGTGACCCGTCGGGGGGTCGTCGCCACCGTCCCTGTCTCCGCCCAGGCCGAGGAGATCGTCTAGGTCGGGCGGCAGGAGGCCACGACCCCAGGCCGGCAAGAAGAGCGTCACCATGAGGCTCTGCAGAACGGGCCTGGGGGGCCTGGACCAGCGTTGGGATGGGTTCCCGCGCGGCCGCCCTGTGCACGGAGAACCGCCGCGACAGCGTCGGCGCCGCCAGCGTCGTCACGCTGGCCCATGTTTCCGCCAAGGCCGAACGGGCCCCCGCCGTCCAGGTCGAGCCATTGGTCGGCCCAGCCGTCAGCGGGATTGTCGGGCGGCAGCGGGCGGAGGCAGTGAACCTTCGTGGTCTGGATGAGAGCGTTTGCGTTTGAGCCTGTGCTCCTCCGGGCGCAGCCCTGCGGCGAGGCCGGCAGGGGCAGCGGCGCGGGCGGCCGCGGCGGCAGCTGCGCCGTCCGACGCGGGGCACGCGCGCGAGGCTTCGGTGGCGGCGCATCAAGGTCGGCGTCACCCCAACGTACTAAGACTATGCGTACGTCGCCCCCCCAGGGGCGACGCGCGCACCGGGAAATCTTCTACAGGATTTGCGCCGTGGCGGGCGTCTTCTGGCCACGCCGCTCGGGAAACGACATACCACAAGATGGGTCTACTAAACGTTCGGGTCGGACAAGCGCCTCCCAGGAGGACATATAGTACTAGTATGTCCCTGTGCGTCCCAGAAGAGATACCGATACGCCTATCCTTGCTGTGTGTGCACCTTTTTGAGCCTCCTGGGAGGCCCTCGTCCCCACCGCTGGATTCGCCCCGAGAGAGGTCCAGGGAATAGCAGTACCGATGCCTTCTGAACTCCTCAATGATTAATTTAGCCAGCGCAGCGTTTGCTGTCTGTGATTGCTTGACCTTTCTGTCTTGCCCATGCGCTGGACGGCGTATGGCTTATGAGTGGGTGAGTGAGTGAGTGAGTGAGTGACAGGCTGCAGCGTGGCCAGTCTGGCGGATCATTGAGACCAGCGCCACTGGTCGCGGTCGAAATGCGCAGCCGTATCCGCGGCCTCGCGGGCCGGGCCCTTGGGCCGCGACCCCGCGGGTGCGGGGCGTTTTGTCGCGGGCGCCCCGCGCGAAACGCATCCGCGCGACCGCGCATCCGCCGGATCGAGCCCCGGAATCCAGGCAGCGAGGGCGGATGCGGATCCGCTCGCCGCACGCGAAAGGGCTGCGGCCTCAGACTCTGACCTCACCGTGAGTCTGGCGATGGAGGAGACAGGCAAGGGCGAGTCGTCGCAGTGAGTCCCTGGAACGGACAGGGGTTGACGAGCCCAGTCGCAGTCCAGGGGCTCTGCTCGCCGACCGACCCCGACGGACAGGCTGCTGCCGGGGTGGCCATGCACGGCGCGACGGCGAAAGGTGTCAGAAGGCAATGAAAGAGACAGCCCAGCGTTGGCCCAAGAATCTCGATGACACGGCTGACCAGGATGAGAGTCCATTTCGGTGGGCGTGAACGACCGAGTGGCTGCTGCATGACATTTCTGGCGGCTCCTCGTTGGCGATCTAGTTATCGACCCGTCGGGGATCTCTGGCGAAGTATGTGGACGGATTCCACCGTCGTCGTCCTCGTCGTCGTCGCCGTCGTCATTGCCGTCCTCGTCCTCGTCGTCGTCCTCGTCCTCGTCGTCGTCCTCGTCCTCGTCCTCGTCCTCGTCGTCCTCGTCGTCCTCGTCGTCCTCGTCGTCGTCGTCGTCGTCCTCGTCGTCCTCGTCGTCCTCGTCGTCCTCGTCGTCCTCGTCGTCCTCGTCGTCGTCGTCGTCCTCGTCGTCGTCGTCCTCGTCGTCGTCCCGACGGACGGGCTGCGACCAGGGGCCCGGCCTTCGACGCCCGCGGCGCAGAGGCCGTGGCCCGCCGCGGCCGCGTGTCGGGCGGCGGGGGGGCCGCCGAGCGCGGGGGGCTCCTCGGAGGGCGCCGCGCTGCCCCCGGAGGTCCGGAGGAGGAGGAGGAGGAGGAGGAGGAGGAGGAGGAGGAGAAGAACAGGAGGAGGGGGAGGAGGAGGACAGGAGGATGAGGACAGGAGGAGGAGGAGGCCCCGCACGGCGAGGCTGGGCGCGCGTGCTTTTGTTGCTTGGGACCTAATGGGCATCGTAGCCCCCCCCCCACCCTCGCCTCCGCGACGCCCCTCCGCCCTCCCCCCCCCACAGTGCGCTCCTGGCACTGCCGCCGTGCGCACGGCGGGGGGGGGGGGGCGTTACGTCATATACCCCCCCCGCCCCCCCCCCTCCGTATAATGCTTATTTACCGCCGAAAATCAAGAAACGCGCTCCTGGCGGGACCCGCGGCGGCGGCACGACCGGCGAGAGGGCCGCGCGCGCCGACGGCGAGGCGACGATCCCTCCGATTCGACTCGACCTCGATCGTTTCCGAATCCGATTCGATTCGATTTCGGGTTCCGATTTGGTATCCGATTTTGGCTGGAGGCCTATTCGCCTGCCGATGTCTGCCGATTCGACTCTTCCCGACTCGGCTGCCGATATCCGTCGATCCGACTCATTCCTGCAAGCTGCGCCAAACCCCTGGACCAGGCGGTGCGCAGCGCAAAAGTGTTTGGACCCGTCTGGCGGGTGAAGTCTGCTGAGCCACGCGAGCTGCCGAGCCTCGGTGTTATGAGGAGGGGCCCGATGAGCTGAAGGAGGAACAGGGGAAGCCCTCCATGCAACGTGGTGCTGGTTGTGAAGGCGTCGCCCACTGCGTGGCGCGCGGGGTGCGCGACGACGGGGGCAGTCAAGTCTCCCAGGTCGAGACTGAGGATAGGGGCGTCTGCTGCCTCAGAGGTACCGCCGCCCTGGGCTGGGGCCAGCGCCCCACCAGTGTGAGGGCCTTTGGTGCGGTGGGGGTGGTCCTGGGTCCAGCTGATCTTGTGTTTGCCGTACATCGACGGCGAGCGAGGGGGGAAGTGAGGAGGAGAAGGCCTGTTCAGAAGGCGGCGGGACTTCTCAGAAGTCCTCGCGTCTTCAGGGAAGGCAGGAACACTTCTCAGAAGGCTTGGGGACTTCCAAGCCTTCTGAGAAAGCCCGCCCTTTCTCACTTCCCCCCCGCGCTCGCCGCCAAATGCAAGCACCAGAAGCTGGTCTGAGGCTGGCTGGTGTCCCGGCTCTTGCGCCGAACGACCGTTGCCAGCTCGTCGGGGACCTTGGTGATGAGCTCGTCGTGGGCGCGACGGGACGCGGTCGGCGCCGCCTGCACGGAGGGCAGCACTGCACGCGCCCCGCCGTGCAGACAGACGCGCTTGCTCGAGTGCCGTGGGCCCCTTGCCGAAGGCGCCGTGGACGGGGCATGGTGGCGCGGTCCCATGCCCATGGCGGCGCGCGGCGCGGAGGGAGCAGGGAAAGGCTGGTGCCGCTCAGTTACCCCGACGCAAGAAGATCCTCGGGGAGGTGGCACCTGCGATGGCTGTGTTCGAATCATGAACAAGTGTTCGAGGAGGCTGCAACTAAACAGAGAGAGAGGTGTTTATATGAAAAGAAGACACACGTATCGATGTTTATATCGAGAGAGAACAACAACAAATTCATATGCCTATACCTATATACATATAGAAAACGAAATAAGTATAGGGAAACATATAATGCGCGAGGGAACGAGGAGCGCGGGAGCGCGGGAGCGAGGGAACGAGGGAGGGAGGGAGGGAACGAGGGAACGAGGGAGCGAGAAAGGGGGAGGGGAGGAAGGTGGAGAAGGGGGCAACGATGGAGGAGGAGGAGGAGGAGGAGAGGAGGAGAGGAGGAGGAGGAGGAGGGGGAGGAGGAGGAGGAGCTGGCGCAGCAGCGCCGCGAAGAGAGAGGGGCCCGGCCGGGCGGCTTGCTTTTTTCCTCCTCCTCCTCCTCCTCCTCCTCCTCCTCCTCCTCCTCTCCTCCTCCCCCCCCCCCTGCCCGAAAGCGCGCAGGCGACGGCCGTGCGGCGTAGCGGCCGGGACCGGCCCGAACCCCATTGCCTGGGGGTCCCCCTGTGTGATGGGGGTGGGGACCCACTCGGGTGCCCCCAGGCCGAGGCGCAGGAGGAGGAGGAGGAGGAGGAGGAGGAGGAGGAGGAGGAGGAGGAGGAGGAGGAGGAGGAGGAGGAAGGTGGAGGAGGGGTCGACGTTGGAGGAGGAGGAGGAGGAGGAGGAGGAGGAGGAGGAGGAGGAGGAGGAGGAGGAGGAGGAGGAGGAGGAGGAGGAGGAGGAGGAGGAGGAGGAGGAGGAGGAGGGGGGGGAGCAGCGAGGGAGCGAGGGACGGGAGGACGGAGGAGGCCAGGGGCCTCGCGGCCCACGCCCAGGTGCCCGCAAGGTGTCGGGGAGCCCGCGGTACGGCGGCGCGGAGCAGAACGACTACGACGGGCGGGGCCGCGGGGGGGGGGGGGAGGGGCGGCACGAGCGGCGTGGTGGGCGCGAGGTTGGGGCGGGGCCGCCAGGGGGGAGGGAGGGAGGTCCACCTCACCTCGTCGTGCCGAAGTCATGGCGGGAGGCTTTTGGCAGGTTTCGGCCTCTTGGGGCAGTTCCCCGGGCCCCGAGCGAAGCAAACAACCTGGGGTGGAGAGAGTCGGTCCCGAGGAAGTGGTCCAGACCTCTCGGGGTCCAGGATGTGACAAAAATGAAAACGTTGGAGTGCTGGGGATGGGGGGAACAGGGAGGAGGGAGGCGGGGGAGGAGGGAGGAGGATAAGGAGGAGCAGGAGTAAAGGATTATGCTGCTGATGATGCTGCTGGTGCTGCTGACGATGCAACCTGTGATGATGAGACGAGGAGGAGGCGGAGGAGGAGGAGGAGGAAGAGAAGGAGGAGGAGGAGGACCCCATGATGACTCGAGGAGAAGGAGGACGAGGAGGAGGAGGAAGAGGAGGAAGAGGAAAAGGAAGAGGAGGAGGAGGAGGAGGAGGAGGAGGAGGAGGAGGAGGAGGACCGTGTCAGCCCAAGACTCGTCGTCGTCATCGTCGGAGGGGCAGGAGGAGGAGGAGGAGGAGGAGGGAGAGGAGGAGGAGAAGAGGAGGAGGAGGAGGAGGAGGAGGAGGAGGAGGAGAAGGAGGAGGAGGAGGAGGAGGGGCAGGAGGAGCTGGAGCAGGAGCTGGAGCAGGAGCAGGAGGAGAGAGCGCCCTGTGGTCGGCACCCAGGTGGAATGCCGCCTTCCACCTGGGTGCAGCGAAACCCTCCTGGATGGGCACGCCCCATTTTGTTGTGCGCCCTGGGCTGTCGGCCGATACGCCCAGCCCGGCGGCCACGCACCTCAGAGTCAGGCGCGCGCTGGGGCTGCGGATGCAGAGGAGGAGGAGGAGGAGGAGGAGGAGGAGGAGGAGGAGGAGGACGACGACGACGAAGACAAGGAGGGAGAGGACGACACAGAGGAGGGTGAAGTGGACGGCGAGGAGCCCGATTAGGAGTAGGAAGGGGACGACAAGGAAGAGGAGGAAGGACGAGGAGGAGGAGGCGGAGGAGGAGGAGGAGGAGGGGGAGGAGGAGGATGAGGAGGAGTAGGAGGAGGAGAAGAAGGAGGACGAGGACGAGGACGAGGACGAGGAAGACGAGGAAGACGAGGAGACGAGGAGGAAGAGGAGGAGGAGGAGGGACAGGAGGAGAAGGAGGAGGAGGAGGAGCAGCAGCAGCAGGAGGAGCAGCAGGAGCAGAAGGCGGAGGAAGAGCACCAGAAACACGAACCAGGAGCAGAAGCAGGAGGAGTGCGCGCTACCCAGTCCTCCTTCTCGCCGCTGCCAGGTACGCTGGCGGCGAGGGCGACGACTGGTGGGACGACGGCGGCGGCTGGGGCGCCCCGTACGGCGAGGACCGGCCCTCCTGTGTGGGCACCGCGGCGCGCCGCCGCAGACACCGCGGGCGCTTGCGGAGGGGGGGAGGCACGATGAGGCGGAGGAGGAGGAGGAGGAGGAGGAGGAGGAGGAGGAGGAGGAGGAGGAGGAGGAAGATGCTTGAAGTGATATGGCTTAGGGGCGCCTTAGGCCCACTGGTGGGGCCAGGGACCTGGTGCACTGATGTGCCACCTTGCTGTGCCACCCGAGGATAGGACATGTCCTGCCGCGAGGCAGTGCAGCCAGGGGGATCAGAAGGAGAAGGAGGAGGAGGAGGACCAGGGGTAACATTACGAGTTGACATGCTCAGAAGAGATGCATCGACCCCCGATCGCCCATTCATTGCCGATGCGGGCCCGATAGTCCACCCCGCAACGGAACGAGATGTATCGCCGATTCCAGCTTGATGTTTCCCCCCTGAGCCGGTCCCCCCCGAACGTTCCCCTCAGAGGAGGTGGAGGACGAGGATGACCGAGGGCCGTGTCTTTTTTTGTGCGTGGCAGCCGCTGCGGAGACACCGCTGGCCGCTCTGATATTGCTCTCGTCGCGCTGTTTGCTCTGCGCGCGCGCCCGATATCGTTCCCATTCGGGGCTGCTTCTGTCGTCTCCGTCTCATGCTCCGGTCACTCGCTTGCCGGGCTCCCTGCTGGATGCGGCGCCTCTTGGGCTTGCCGTCCAGCGTCTCTCTGTCCTCTTCCCCAGATCGCCCCTTGGAGCTGCACAGATCTATATTTGCTAGAAGACCACTGAGGCCGAGTGATTTCCTTTGGCTCTTGATTTTCGTTCATGCCCTGCAGGCCCTGAGGCTTAGAGTCACCAGCTGAGCACAACTTCCTGTCCATGCCACCACCCCTGCTTGCTTTCACTGGCTCTATTTTCTCTTCTCACGCCATTCTCTTCCTGCATGCATGCGTCTGTCTTTGCTGCCTGGAGGCTTGGCATTCGCTGAACTGGCACCAGGGTCTTTCAGCTTCATTCGTTCATCCCACGGAGATTCAATTCGTATCTAACGTCACCCGTAATTATCGGTCTAGTTGAGCCTCACTATCGGGTCCGAGAAGTGGCGCGTCTATGTTGGACTGTGTGCACGCAAGCAAACATGTGTGTGTTGACTGTCTGCCCATGCGCATGTGCTTGCGAAACTGCTTTTCTTGTTGTGCATCATGGCGCCCGTGTGTCTGCGTGGATCGGCGTGCGCGTGCGTCTGCACACGAATCTGCATGCGTATGCGCGTGTGTGTGTGTGGCTATGCGTATGCGCATGTCGATTTCTTACGTGTGTCTGCACGCGACTGGATGCAGATGTGCGTCCACGTGGAAGTGTTTACGAACACGGGTATAAGTACACATTGTTCACTTCTCATTATTCGAGAGTTCTTTGATTGTTTGGGGGCCAAGGTCCTTTCATTTCGAATTGCTCTATCCTGGGCCTCTTCCTGGCCACTGGGGGGCCAGGAACAATTAGAAACGAACACAGTTAGAACTGAGCACGAGTAGAAATGAACGACGCGTATGCGCGTGCACGTGTCAGGTTGGCTCCCACGAGTGTGCGGGGGCCCCGCCCGCTCTCTCCGCCTCTCCCTCCCGCAGCCTCAAGCTCGGTGCGAGCACAGCTGGATGCTGGGACTGCCTCGCCCTCCCTCCTCGCGGACGGGAGGCGCTCGTGCGCGCACGAGCCCCGCCTCCCGCTTGCGAGCCCTTTGGTGAGGAACGGGTACTGGGCCGCGCAGAGGCGGGGGACCAGACTCTCGGAGAGTGCATGCGCGGCGCTTCGGCGAGAGCACCTTTCAGCCATCCCACGCGCGTCCACGTCCCCGACGGGACTGGGCAGAACATGCGCCGCGCCGGATCGGGAAAGCCACTCAGTGGCGAGCGTTGCTCGACGATTTGGCGAGGACGACATACATGCCGCTCGCGGGCCGCTTCCAGCGACTCAGCGATCGGAAAATGCGCGCCGCGCCCAAACGGCAGCTTCACTTACAGGGGAAATCTGCAGGGTGCTTCACCACATCGACATTTTTGCCGCTCGCGTGCGATCCCGCCGCCGACGAAGTGGTGAACGAGACATGTGCACCGAAAGGGACCGCAACTTCTAGAACAACGAATGGGCGTGGCGTTGAGGCGAAGGCAACCCACACATCCCGCAATGCCGACGACAGCATGTTGATGCCAAGAGGGCAAGAGTATACGTTGTAACGTAGCCGATGAACCGCACAGAAAACAAAATTAATGTGTACGGGCACGTGCATGTGTATGTACGCGTAGGTGCATGCAAGCGCGCGTAGTTATGTGTGCGTGTGTCTGCATGTGTTCATGTGTGCATACCTGCTTGAGTGTACCTGCGTCCATGTGCTCGTGCATGTGCACACGTTTGTGAGCACGTGCAATGAAGCATTGGCGAGAGAGCAGCGGCATGCTTTCTGCCTGCTGTGGGCTTCGACCGTATTCCTAGCTGTTTGGCTCGAGTCTGTGCTTTTACGGAGATTCCCTCGCGGCTGCTTATTCGAAGGCTTGGCGGCCGACTCGTCAGAGTTCCTGCTTTCTGTGTTTCTCCCTGCTTATCCTGCGCTTCATTTTTCGGTGGAGCCCAATCTATGGAGATGCGCACTCCTTGGACTGCCCTGCATGGCCGGAGGGTCTTATCCAGCTGCCTACGGCAAGTCTGCCACCGTGCCAGCGAAGCTTCTTGCATGGCGATCATTCGATCATCGGGAGGTCATCCCGTCTCGACCCTCAGGGGGCTCATTTTGGCCTCCTGTTTCGGGGCTGTCTGGGGCACCTGTGGGGCAGTTTTGCGGGTCCCCGGGATGCTCTTGGGGCCTGTTGGGTGCCCTCTTGGTGCCCTCTTGGTACCCTCTTGGTGCCCTCTTGCGCCATCTTGGGGCCGTTTTGGCCGTCTGGAGGGTCTGTCGGGGCCGTCGTGGGGCCGTCTTGTCTCTTGGGCCGTTCGGGGGCGGCAAGGGGCCCTCTGAGGGCTCTCAGTGGGAACTTGGGCTATCGGAGGCCGCAGGTGGACCGATCTTCGACCGAAGAGCGTCGAAAACGAACAGCATCTCAGCACCAGAGAGCAAGTTTCTTTTGCATCCCCGGTGCCTCAAGAGGAGCGCTCTGTGGGGGGTTTAGTACATGTTGGATGCCTCTTGGGATCTATTCAAGGCTCTTGGCTCCTGGGGGCGTCGTGGTCAGCACTTCCAGAACGTATTTCTACTGTGTGCGTCGGCCCCGCACGGGTGACATGCACGCCCAGCACATCTTCTGACATGAGCTCCGTGGCGAGCGCTTTCTGGCCATACCGCTCGGGAGACGGTGTGCTGCGAATTTTGTGCAGCATAGGTTCGTATCGGATGTGCGCCTCCAGCAGCAGCATCTAGTACTAGTATGTCCTCCTGCGTCCCACATCAGGCGACGTGGGGCAATCTAGGCATCCTTGGTGGTCTTCCGTTTCCGTCTTCGAGTGGGAGGCCATGGAGAGCCTTGGAAAGCGCCAGGATGGCGTCGGGCGTCCCAGGAAGCTTCAAGAGGGAGGGGTGGTGCATGCAGCACCGCGCTGGAAGGAGGTGAGGGGCCCTAAAGCGCTGTCAGAAGCCCGATCAGACTCGAAGGACAACAAACCGCAGAAACATAAGCGTTTAACGGTCCGCGCGGATTTACTTGGATCGGGCGGCGCCTGAGGCGCCGCTCCTGGCGCGCTCCGCGCGCTAGGATCATCTGGCGCAGGTCCCAGACATCCGCGCGGACCGTCGAATGTTTATGTTAGTGAAATTGTTTTTTGTATTCTAGAAGTCTTCAGCAGGCAGCATTTGGTATTCTACTGCGCCTGAACGTGCCGGGGGAACGGTTGCGAATCTAATACAGGGAAAACGTGCAGAAGGCACATTCACGGGGCCAGGCTGTTGGATCGGTCTGGACGTGTATTCAGACCCTGGACCTGGCGCAGGAAGTGTTTCCTGACGATTCTTGTACCCCCACCAGCCCATCCAGAAAGGATTTACAAACGAGTTGCCATTTCAAGGGAAATCGGTTAGAGCGTGACGCCGAGAGGGGAGACACCAGTCCAGGCGAAGCTAGAAGCTGGAATCAGCCATATCGGTCCTTGACGTGGAGCTTCGAGCACGGACCTGGTGCCAGAATTACTTTTCGGCAAGTCGTAGAGGCTGGCAAGTGCTTTGTGGGTTCACAGCCCGTGCTGAGAACAAGGAGGACTGCGCTCTCAGCAGGTGGCTCACTGAGGCCACTTCGACAGCAGGCCCAGGAACGCCAGAAGTCGTGTCCCGCCCCGTTGGATCCTATTCGATCCCGTTCCGTCTTCCTCTGTCCCCCGCCTTGACGGCGGGGGAAGCGGAAGAGTACGGAGGAGAAGCAAGGCCTGCCTCCCCCCAGGCCTCACCTGCCTCCCCGCACTCCTTCAACACACACACACACACGCACACACACACACACACACACCCACACACACACACGCACACGCACACGCACACGCACACGCACACGCACACACACACACACACACACACACACACCACACACACACACACACACACACACACACACAACACACACACACACACACACACACATACACACACACACACACACACACACACACACACACACACACACACACACACACACACACACACACACACACACACACACACACACACACGCCCCCCCCCCCCCCCCACACAAAAAAAACGCAGCTGGCCTCTAGTCTCTTCCCTCCTCCCCTCCCCTCCCCTCCCCTCCAGCCCCCCCCCTGCTCCCCTCCTCTCCCTCTCCCTCTCCCTCCCTCTCCCTCACCCTCCCCTTCTCTCCTTCTCCATCCCTATCTCCCTCCCTCCCTTACCTAACGCATCTCGTTTGTTCTCGGTCCTCTCACACCCTGCATGTTTGCTAACTGGCTTTCTTAGGGAGCGTGGTAGATCATGCCGTATGTGCATGTAAGCAAAAATAGCTACACTTAGAGGGCGCTGCGTGCAGCAAGTACCGTTCGCATTCGACATTGGCTGTACATTAACCTGGCAGCACGGGGGGCACTGTTACGGCAGAATGTGGAAATTCCTGTTGTACTGAGTTTAAACATCTTCTCTTCTGCTTGCGTTCAGGCACAGGTGTTGTTCACTGGGTCAGGCCAGTGCCCAAGCCCAAACAGAACGGGCGCGCACGCGTGTGGGTTGGTGAATCTGCGCCTGAGACAACAAGATAACCAAGGGACCAAGAACACGGGACGAGGAAAGCAGTACAGCATCTTCGCATAGTTGTTCATTCTTCCTTCGCTTCGTCTCTCTGCTACTCTTCCAGATGAGGGAGGGAGGAGGAGGAGGAGGTGGAGGAATAGGATAATTGGCAGGAGTGAGGAGAAGGAGGAGGAGGAGGAGGAGGGGAAGGATTAGGGGGAAGAGGAGGGGGAGGAGGAGGGCCATAAGACAAAGGACGGGGGCATGATGAAGAACAGGATGAGGATGATGATGATGAGGAGGAGGAGGAGCAAGAGTATGAAGGGAGGAAGAGGGGGAGTAGCAGGGCTTTGTAGCGTTTTGCTGTCATTATCATTCTTGTCGGGGCCCTCGTGGCCACGGCTGGGTGCAGCTCGAAAGATCGGTCAGGCTGGTCCTTGAGAGAGGTCTGGGGAGTAACTTTGACATCCAGGCGCCGCGAGGAAATTTCGACGGGCCTCTGGGGCCCGTTGCTCTTTCCTCATGGCATGAGTTTTCTGCCGATGCGCCGTCTTCTGCATGTGTTGTCTTTGGCTTTCCAAACTACCATCGTTTCTGCCGATGCGCCGCCTAGTCGCGGCTGCTTGTGTGTGTGTGTGCGTGAACGTGTAAGTGTGTGGGCATGAGTTGACGCGCCATCTTCTGCATGAGTTTTGTTTGGCCTTCTATACTACCATCTTTTCTGCCGATGCGCCGTCTAGTTGCGGCTGCTTGTATGTGTGTGTGTGAGCATGACTTTGCTGCAGATGCGCCGTCTTCTGCATGAGCTTTCTGTGGCATTCTAAACTACCCTCGTTTCTGCCGATGCGCCGTCTAGGTGCGGCTTCGTGTGTGTGTGTGTGTGTGTGTGTGTGTCTCTGGGGGCTGATTTCTGGGCCCTGAGGCCGCAAGAAGACGACCCGCGGCGAGAAGCCAGTCCTCGGGATCATGTCCAGAGCTCCCGGGGCCCACGCCGTGAAGAAGCCACGGCGCGATCCTTCCTCGACGCGCTCATGCTGGGAAGATCGCGTGCCCGGTCATTTCGCTGCGTCGTTTGTGCCGACGCGTGGCTTTGCGTCTCGAAGGGGGCGCCGCGGCCACCGGCGCCTTGGAGGCGGTGGGCTCGCCGATGGGCTTGCCGCGGTGCCGACGTCGTCTGCTTGGGCGCGAGACGCAGGGCTTGCCGTGGGTTTGCGGTGGTGTCGGCGTCGTCCACCTGGGTGCGTCGAGAACAAGCGGCGCGACGACACGTGCCCTGCTTTGCCAGGCTTCCTGTCCCTTGGGGCGAGCAGACCGTGCGAATCACCGCGTGGGACGCTCGATGTTTGGAACCCGCCACTCTCGTGGGGGATCGTGTCGCCGGGAGGAGGGTCGAGCATCGAGACGAAGGGCCTCACGTTCTGAGCGCGACCCCCCTCCCTTCTCCCCCCTCGGGGCCGCCCCTGGCGCTTCCTCCGCCTGGCCCCGTGCTCGACTGCACGAAGGAAGCGCGCCCCTGGCCGGAGGAACCTTCGGTACGGGCCCATTTGGGGCCCCCCGATCGCGGAACGCGATGCGACAGCAGCGGTCTGCACGCTTGGGGTTCGGCCCCCTCGCGCGCGCCCCGAAAGCCACAGGGTCACTCCTTACAGCCAGGGCGCTGAAACAAGAGCCGCTTTGGGTTCGGCGGGGGCTCGTTGCTCCTTGGGGTCACTCTGGGCTTGCGCCTCCCGCCCTCCTCGTGCACCCAGCCGCTGTCGGCGCCAAAAAAGGGGCCTCGTTCTTTCTATTTTTCCGGCGCTCGGCCTTACGTCTTGGGCGCTTCGGCCACCAGGGCAAGCGCCCCTCTCGGGCGCGGTGGGCTCGCCGCGGGGCTTGCCGCGGTGCCGACGTCGTCTGCTTGGGCGCGGGACGCAGGGCTTGCCGTGGGTTTGCCGTGGTGTGGGCGCCGTCCACCCGGGCGCGCTCCAGACAAACGACGCTGCGACATTTGGCGTTCCTGATTTCAGCAGCCCTTTAATGCGCGGGGACCACCTTGTGGAAAAAAACAGAAAACACGCACGGCACCGACAATTGCACGGGGAGTGGACGTCCGAGCGGTGGCAAGGTGTTTTTTTTTCCGCCAAGGACTTATCGAGGAGCATCTCGGATCCGGGGAGCACCTAGGATCACCTTGCGACTTGCGAGAAGATGGCACGCTCGGCACCGAAACATGCACGGGGAGTGGACGTCCGAGCGGTGGCAAGCTCTGGGGGGGCCTTCGGAGGCCTCCGCGGGGACCTTTCGGGCGGCCGCCCGGGAGGCCCCGGGGAGGTCCAGGGGAGGCTCCGAGGGGGTGCTGCGGGGAGCTCACGGGAGGCTCCGCAGCGCGCAGCTGCCGTGCTCTCGCCCACGGGGTGCCCCTCTCACTCGGAGGAGGCAGCCCGCCCATGCCGCTGCCCGTCCCCTGTTTTCCCCTCGTGGGGCTTCCCGCGTGGCCCTCGTGGCCGCCGCTGGGTTCGCCTCGAAGTTCTGGTCCGGACGCGCCCCAGAAGAGGTCCGGGGAGCAGCGGCATCGGCACCTAGCGGGTTGCCCATGCGCACCCACGCACACTCCCCACCTGGAGTTCACGGGCGGGCGTCCTGCGCAGCACCATGAACAGTGAGTGCTCGTACCCGCCTCGCTCTCGGAGTTCAGGGGGAACTGCGATGGCATTTTGCGAGGGTTGCACCCCTCTAGGCCTCCCAGATGGGGTCAGAGTAGATAGGGGTCGGAGGATCGCGCCGCATCGCCGATGCATCGCCGATGCGGCTTGATGTGGAGCCCGATGTTCGCCACGCCGACGACGCCGATGCGTCGCCGATGTATCGCCGATGCATCGGCGAGGCATCGCCGATGTATCTCGGGGAGGCTGCGCGATCCTCCGACCCCATCTTCTCCGGGAGGCCTCGAAGCCCTCCTGGTGCTCTCGCCCTGGCGCGGGCCGCAAATCCGAGGGGTGTTGGAGGCGCCCCTGGCCCAGGCTGCCCCCAGCTCCTCGCCCCCCTTGGGGAGCCCCCCATGGGGCCCCCCTGCGCCCCGCGAGGGCTGCTCTGGAGGCCCGGGGGGCCTCCTTGGGGATCCAGGGGGCCTCCTTGGGCCAGGGGCACCTCGAGCAGCACCCGAGCCTGGGCCCCGCCAAGCCCGACCCGACCGCCCCACCCGCGGGGGGCGGGCGGGGGGGGGGGGGACGCGCCCGCCCCCCTCGGGCAGAAGCGGGCGACGATGGAGCCCAACGGCAGAGGGAAGCAATTACGGAACACTCCCCCTCCCCCCCAAAGCTCAACGTGGGGCACGCGCGGGGGAAGCCGCGGTCGAGGTGCCACTCCTCGAGCCCACCGCCAGCTTCGAACACCGGGAGGGGAGGGGCAGCTGTTGACAGCCGACTGCGGCAGGAGTGCTCGCCACTGTCTTCCGAGGCCCGCGGGTAAACTCTCGGAGCTCCGCGTGGGCCTCTCGGATCGGAGGGGGGCCCCTGCCCCCCGTGGCGCGCGGAGCTCGCCAGGGGCAGCGCCAGGGGCGCCGCCGCGGGCTCCAGCGCCGATCCGAGAAGTCCGCGCGGACCTCCGAACGCCGATGCCGATGCTCATGCCGCCTGCTCGTCCCCCAGCGCTGGGCCGCAGCGGCCGCTCGCTTACGCCGCAGCTTCCGGAGGACGACGACGACGACGACGACGACGACGACGACGACGACGACGACGACGACATCGAGGACGCCGCGGACGATGACGACGACGACGACAACGACGACGACGACGACGACGACGACGAGGACGAGGACGACGACGACGACGACGAGGACGACGACGATAACGACGCGGACGACGACGACGACGAAGACAACGACGAAGAAGACGACGACGAGGATGAGGACGAGGACGACGACGAGGACACGAGCACAGAGGGGGGGACGAACGACGAGGCGACAGGGGAGGGGGCGCTCGACAGGCTGCCAGGCCGGCGAGAGGCGCGCTGGGCTCTCGCGCCAGTGCGTTGGTATCCCTGCTTGCGCTCGGCTGGATTCGGGGAGTCGAGCAGTGGCGAAGTGCCCTGGCTTGTCTATAGGCTCACCAAGAGGGGAACGAATAATGGCATAAACATAAAACCTCTGAGGTCCGCCCGGATTTCTCGGATCCGCGCGGACCTCCGAGTTGTTATGTTTATGTCAATCTTCGTTTCCAAACCAAAGAATTGTCTAAGAACTTGTTGTGGTCTGCACGAGATGTTCTTAGACCATTTCTGGCCGAGACCATCTTGTTTTAACATATCGCCCTTGTGTTCTGAGAACGTTGTCTTTCTTCTTAGAATTTTTTGGGTTCTAAGAACATATCGTGGTAGTCCAAGAGGAATGCCGGGACGGTCGGTCCCTGCTCAAGAGAGGTGGCGGGGTAGGTAGGAGTGGGTGCATCGAGGGCTTGGGAGAGAAACGTTTCAAAGACAAGTGCACCAGTCGTGATCGGCCGTGTTTGGTGGGGATCGTCGTTGTCGTCGTCGTCGTCGTTGCCGTCGTCGTCGTCGTCGTCGTTGTCGTCGTCGTCTTTCCCCCCTTCCTCCTTCTCCTCCTCCTCCTCCTCCACAATTACACAATATGAATACTACTCTCCCACTTCCCCTGATGGCGTCCGGAAGATATTCGGCCCCCCCCCGCGTACTGTTTTTTTACACACAGGTTTCCCCGGAGTTGGGTTTTCGCTTGTGTTTTTTTCTAAAATGCTGCTCTCGCTGAGGCGCCAGCCTCATTTTCGGGCCCCGCTCGTTCCGAATCGTGCTCCCGCTGCAGCGCTGGCATCATTTCCGCCGGCGCATGGGCTGCACGCCCGAGCCGGCGCCCGGGCCGGCGCTCGGGCCGGGTCCGGAGCCGGTTCCGGCCGCCCCCAGAAAATGGAGTTCCGAGGCGGCGCCGAAATAAGGCCATTCTAATACACATTTTTCTTTTGAAAATGCTCAATCTCTGCTTCCGGCGCCCGGGGGGCCTCCCGGGCCGATTCCGACGCCCGGGCGAGCGGGCGCCCGGGCCAGACGCCCGAGCCGGTGCCCGGGCCGGCGCCCGGGCCGTGTCCGGAGCCTGTTCCGGCTGGCGCCGGAAAATCGAGTTCCGAGGCGGCGCCGAAAAAAAACCATTCCAATACACATTTTTCTTATGAGAATGCTGAATTTCTGCTTCTGGCGCCCGGGAAGCCTCCCGGGCCGATTCTGGCGTGCTTCCGCTCGTTCCGAATCGTGCTCCCGCTGCAGCACTGGCCTCATTTCCGCGCTTCCGCTCGTTTCCACTCGTGCTCCCGCTGCAGAGCTGGCGTGATTTCCCGTGCCATGCCACGGCATGCAATGCAATGCTAGGTTGATACTACGCTTCGCGGTGCTCTTCTACGCCATGCCATGCCGTGCTCTACAATGCATCGCGTACCCTTTCGGGATCATTGCCCTGCTCGACATCCGACTGTGCGAGTAGAGAGGGGATCTGCGCCATGGTAAGGGATGGGAGGGAGGGGTAGGATGTCAGATATGACGCGAGCGCACCTAGCTTGTCCTCCTCCTCCTCCCCCTCCTCCTCCTCCTCCTCCTCCTCATCATCATCATCATTATCATCATCATCATCATCATCATCATCATCATCATCATCATCATCATCATCATCATCATCATCATCCCGCCTCCTACTTCTGCTCCTCCTCCGCCTCCTCCTCCTCCTCCTCCTACTCCTCCCTCCTCCTCATGTCGGCCCATGGACTGCTTCGTAGCGTCACGGAGCGCTGTGGTTGCCGATCGTAGAGCTCCCTCGTTTGAGTGCAATAACCTCCAGACAAGCCCCCGACTCAGTTCGCCGCTATCCTCTTCCTCCTCCCGTTCGACCTCCCTCTTTATCTTATTATTAACTGTTATGTGCATTACGTATTCTTCTTGTTATGATCATTCGTATTCCTCTTCTGCTTCTTCTGTTTCTTCTTCTTCTTCTTCTTCGTCTCCTTCCTCTCCTTCCTCCTCCTCCTCCTCCTCCTCCTCCTCCTCCTTTCCCGTGTCCTCCTCCTCCTCGTCCTCACGGTCCTCGCCCGAGCCTCCCCTCTGTAGCCACGTCGGTCCAAGGACAGCCTCCTGCCAGGCCTCCGAGACGGTCCCCCGGGAAGCCCCCCCGGAGGCGGGTGGGAGGGCCCCGCCGGGACTCGGCAGCCTCGGGGTGCGCCACAATCAGGGGCAGCGATCGGGGGGGACAGGCATACGGTGGGGGCTTTCGTTGAGGAATGCGCCCAGGAAGCCCCAGACCCTGGAGGGTTCCTTATCTCATGAGGGCGGCGGTGAGATCCATGGCCAATCCACGGCTGGAGTTCCACTGGCTTCCAGACCCAGGATTCCTTATCTCAGGGTTCCTTATCCAATGCCCCCACCGTAGGGACGGACCGAGGTATAAGATCGAGGTCGGTTCGGGGACGGTGCCCCAGTGTTCTCCGCGTTTGTTGGGTGTCCTTGCGCCTGCTGGGGGAGGGCATCCTCGAGTGATCTTACTGTTTGGGGTGTTTGACCGGCGGAGGGTCCCATGTCCTTGAAGGATGTTCTTCTGTACTAGGTCCGGCCGTAGGGGGGGATTGCTGGACCCCGAATCGGGCCCGATAGCCCCAACCTGCCTGGAAGCGTGCGGATTCACCGTCGTGTGCCTATCGCCGATCTATTGGCGATGTACCGCCGTTTCCACGTCGATCTTCGTGTAATTAAACCCAAGACTCATTGACGATAGTGCAATACATCCTCCCCCAAGCTCCCTCTTCATAAGCCCCTGCACGGATACATTTCCACGGAGGAAAATGCCCCGTTGGAAGACAACCGTTCGAAAATCCAGAACCGTATCTGAAGACCATTCTTGAGACCTCAATGCCTCAATGCCGCGAATCACCGTTACTGTTGCGTCTTGACGATTTTGGGATTCCGAACCCGAGTTATCCCGGACCCGAGTTACCCCGGATATTTCGGGCGTCCAGAGCCCCGAATCATCAGGGGTAACTCGGGTCAGGGCTAACTCGGGTTCGTTTTTCGGGAACCCAAACCCGAGTTACCCCGGACCCGAGTTACCCCGGATAACTCGGGCGTCCAAACTATGCCAATCCCCCCCTTATCCTTGCCCCTCACCTATGGCCCAGGCAGGCCAGCCGGGCTCCGCCTTCGACGTCGTCGTCGTGGGCGCGGGGCCCGCGGGGGTCGCGGCCGCGCTGGCGCTGCGGGGCCGGGACGTGGCCTGGGTGGATCCGGAGCTTCGAGGAGGAGGAGGAGGAGGAGGAGGAGGAGGAGGAGGAGGAGGAGGAGGAGGAGGGGGAGGAGGAGGAGGAGAGGAGGAGGAGGAGGAGGAGGAGGAGGAGGAGGAGGAGGAGGAGGAGGAGGAGGAGGAGGAGTTTTTTTTCTTGTTTCTACCCTTGGGGCTTCCTGGGTGGCCCTCGTCACCACCTCGCCGATGCCGCCCCGGAACTCTGGTCCGAGCGCATCTCCCCGGAGAGGTCCTGGCCGGAGCAGCGGTGTCGGCACCAATTGGTTTCCCCAGGAGTTCTCCGGCGGCCGGCTGGCTCGCTTGCGCAGCGTGCCGTGCAACACCAAGGTTTGGAGAGGCCCGGGCCTGCGCAGACCCAGACCACCGACGTCATGATTTTTTCATGACGTCGACCCCCCGAGGTCTCGACCCATTCCCTGGGACCGGCTTTTCGTCCTGAGTCGTTTTTTGACAGTCCCGAGGGCCGGTAAGGGCCCCCAAAGGCCAAAAAGAATGAAAAACCTCCCGTCGTGATTTTTTCATAACTCGAGGGGGTCTGGGGAGGCAGGAGGCCGTTTTTAGGGTCTGGCGACGGCCCAGGCCAGCGGGCCCGCCCGCCCCCCCACCTCCTCCTCGGATGGCCTGGCCTTGTCGGTCGCACGGGTCCGAAGGGGGGACTCGGTGCTGGTGCGCGCAGGCACGCGTGGGGCTGCCCGAAGCGAAAAAAGGTCAGGTCACCGACTGGCCCAGAGATCCGACGTCGTGATTTGTTCAGTGCGGGGTTCCTCCAAGTCTTCACCCATTCCCCAGGACCGGTTTTTCATCCTGAGTCTTTCTTGGACGGCCCCAGGTCGGCAACGCCCCAACATACTTATACTATATGTGCGTCGCCCCCCCAGGGGCGACGCGCGCACCGAGAAATCTTATAGTATATGCGTCGTGGCGGGCGCTTTCTGGCCACACCGCTCGGGAAACGATATACTACAAGATGGGTATACTATATGTTCGGGTCGGACGCGCGCCTCCAAGGAGGACATATAGTACTAGTATGTCCATGTGCGTCCCACCAGGGACCGGCGAGGGCCACGCGAGGCCGAACATTTCGAAAAACCTCCGTCTTGATTTTTTCATTACGCTGGATCTCTGGGAAGGTCAGGTTGCCGACTCGCACCTCCCCACCCTCCCCCCCACCGGATAACCCGCAGGTCTTCGCTGGAAGTCAGAAGCGGTCTCCAGCTCCCGTATAGGTTCCTCCGGGCTGGCCCCTGCAGGCCCCCATGGGGCAGGCCCGATGGGGCCTGTTGAGGCCAGCCTGAGCTAAGCAGCTGCGCCCAGGTGCGGTCTGTTCGCGCCCCACCAGGCGTCCTTCCGCGGCCCCGGGGATCCCGACCCCTGCCCTGGGGCACGGCTTGCGCCCCAGATCCGTTTGCCATGTCCAGGGAGCCCGACAGTCGCCGGTCGTTGAGAGAAGGTGTTCTGGGATTTCCAGATCCCAGTGTGCTTCAAGCGCCCTCCCACTTCGAGAGCCCAATCCACTGTGTCCTCATTCCTACTTCATGTTTCCACCTACTTCTTCCGACTGGCGGGTAAAGGGCCCTGGAGGCCAAAACCAAGGACAGTTGTTTCCCAACCCTCCTTCGTTGGCCACTGGTTTTGAATGGAGCACTGCGGTCGCACACCTTCCTTCCTTCCCGCCTCCTTTCTCCTCTTGCCTCTTGCCTCTTGCCTTAACCTCGCCACTTTCGAGGGCTGCTGGGGGGTTCAGCGGAGTGAGGCACAACGCAGATTCAGATTAGACCTCGCCATCCTTGGGGGGCTGCGATCTGCGAAATTGTCGCCACCTTCGAGGGCTGCTGCGGGGTCCAGTGGAGTGAGGCACCACCCAGGTTCAAATTTGACCTCGCCATCCCTTGGGGTGCTGCGATCTGCGAAACTGTCGCCACCTTCGACGGCTGCTGGGGGGTTCACCAGACTGAGGCACCACCCAGATTCAGATTAGACCTCGCCATCCTTTGGGGTACTGCGATCTGCGAAACTGTCGCTACTTTGGAGGGCTGCTGGGGGGTCCAGCGGAGTGAGGCACCACCCAGGTTCTGATTAGACCTCGCCACTCTTGGGGTGCTGCGATCTGCGAAATTGTCGCCACTTTCGAGGGCTGCTTGGGGGTCCAGCGGCGTGAGGCACCACCCAGATTCAGATTAGACCTCGCCACCCGTAGGGTGCTGCGATCTGCGAAACTGTCGCCACGTTCGAAGGCGGCTGGGGAGTTCAGCGGAGTAAGGCACCACCCAGATTCAGATCAGACCTCGCCAATCTTGGGGTGCTGCGATCTGCGAGACTGTCGCCACTTTGGAGGGCTGCTGGGGGGTTCAGCGGAGTGAAGCACCACCCAGATTCAGTTTAGACCTCGCCACTCTTGGGGTGCTGCGATCTGCGAAACTGTCGCCACCTTCGAGGGGTGCTGGGGAGTTCAGCAGAGCGAGGTACCACCCAGGCTCAGATTAGACCTCGCCTTCCCTGAGGGACTGCGATCTGCGAAACTGTCGCCACTTTCGAGGCTTGCTGGGGGGTCCCGCGGGGCGCTGTCGCGGGCCGCCCGCAGACGCGGCGGTGCGCCTTCGAGTGTTTAGTTTCCGCACTGTAAAGTGCAGGAAGGAAGCAGGGAAGCTGGCGGGCAAGCTAAGCCTCGCTCGCTTCTTGCGCTAAGTGTACGCCGGTTTGATTATGTTGTCGAGCGCCGCGGCGTCATGGCGCAGGCAGCGTTGCATCGTTAGCGTACTACCGACAAGCAACACTCTTCGGTTTCCTCCCATCACTTTCGTCATTATCCTCTGCCCGCTGCCACCTTCCCTCTGCTACTGTCGCGCTGACGGTTCGCCCCCCGCGCGTCTTTTGCATGCCCATCGTTCCCGCCCCCATGTCCTCCTCAAGCCTACGCCCTCGCTCCTCGTCCTTTGGTCTCGTCCTGTGGATCGCGCCACGTGAGCCCCCCCACGTAGCCTGCACAACATATAACGGCCCCTGCACTGTCATTTTCTTGGTGGGTTTGGGTCCACTCCTCTTGTCACTCGATGCAAACGGCCTGGGCACTTTGCGGGGTATCTTACAGCAGCAAGGACAGACGCCAACGCGTTGTTAAAGCCAGTGGGGGCAAGTGCGAGTAGCGGAAGAGGTGGGCGGTCGCGGAGGCGGAACGCGGGAGGAGTCTTCGCCACGAGGGATGTGCAGGCGGCCTCGGGCACCAGAGGGTGGCGAACCGGGCGGAACGCAGTGGAAAATACACGGATCTGAATTCGAATGGGGTTGTTCGTGCGGAGTGTGGTTTCCACGGAGGTTGGTTTCGGCGGTTGGAGGCTGCGTGTGTGTGTATATATACATATATCATATATCAGAGTGAGGGGGCCGAACGGTCATTCACTCTCCCTGGGTGCGTGGCTGAAGTGGAATTCCGCCGTGCGGATTCTCGTTGTTGTTTGTTGTTGTTTGTTGTCGTCGTCCCACCCCGCGACCCACCCCGCGACCCACCCCGCGACCCACCCCGCGACCCACCCCGCGACCCACCCGCGACCCACCCGCGACCCACCCTGCGACCCACCCCGCGACCCACCCCGCGACCCACCCCGCGACCCACCCGCGACCCACCCGCGACCTACCCGCGACCCACCCCGCGACCCACCCCGCGACCCACCCCGCGACCCACCCCGCGACCCACCGCGCGACCCACCCGCGACCCACCGGCGACCCACCCCACGGACCACCCCGCGACCCACCCGCGACCCACCCGCGACCTACCCCGCGACCGACCCGCGACCCTCCCGCGACCCAAACCACGTTCAAGGTACAAACCACCACTTTCGGCGCCTGCGGCGGGCGTTTTTTGCATTCCTTCCAGGTGGAGAGCCCGCGACCCACCCCGTGACCATTTCGCGACCCAAACCACGTTCAGGGTACAAATCACATTTTTCGGCGCCTGCGGCGGGCATCTTTTGCATTCGTTTCAGGTGGAGAGCCCGCGGCACACCCGCGACCACGTGCAGGGTACAAACCACATTTTTCGGCGCCTGCGGCGGGCATCTTGTGCATTCGCTCCCGGTGGAGAACCCGCGGCCCACCCGCGACCCAAACCACGTTCAGTGTACAAACCAATTTTTTTGGCGCCTGCGGCGGGCTGCTTTTGCATTCCTTCCAGGTGGAGGTGGAGAGCCCGCGACCCACCCGCGACCTAAACCACGTTCACTGAACAAACGAATGCCGCACAAGCGCGGCGGCGGATTTTTGCATGCCGTCTGAGCCCGCAAGGACCTCTTCAAGCCCCGCGCATCCACACCAGCCCGTCCAGCAACTCTGCCCTGGCGAGTTGCCTTGATCAGAGAAGGCGGGGAGCATAAAGTAGAAAAAAAGGATTGCGTTGCAGTGATCTTGGGAAAGGAGGGGGAGGCAGGAGGAGTAAACAGGGGACGAGGAGAACGCGAAAGAAGAGAGGATGTAAGGAGAATGTGGAGAAAGAAAGGAGGAGGAGCAGGAGGACGAGGAGGGGGAGGAGGGGGAGGAGGAGGACGAGGAGGGGGAGGAGGGGAATGATGATGATGATGATGATGATGATGCTGCTGCTGCTGCTGATGATGATGATGATGATGATGATGATGATGATGATGATGATGATGATGATGCTGGACGACAATGGGTGGACGATGATGGAGGCCGATGAGGGCGAGGACGACATTGGGAGGACGATGATGAAAGGACGAGGGGGGGAGAGGGAGGACGAGGAAGAAGAGGAGGAGGAGGACGAGGTGGAGGAGGAGGATGACGATGACGATGACGACGAGGACGAGGAAGAGGAGGAGGAGGAGGAGGAGGAGGAGGAGGAGGAGGAGGAGGAGGAGGAGGAGGAGGAGAGCGCCATCAACAGGGAAGGTGGGGGCCACGAGGTCCGACGGCTCGACGACGCCCGCGTCGCCCGCGCCCGCCCCCTCACTCTTATCCGCAATTGCGGGGTGCTACGTATCTATGTGTGTCTGTGTGTGTGCCAGCGCTCCCTTCCCTACCAGCTCTCCTGCTGTAGGGGTGTCAGCTTGAATCGAGAGCCACTGCGTAAGCAGATCGTCGAGGAATTTCTTTCGGCGGCGGGCGAGGGGGGGAAGTGAGAAGGACAAGGCCTTCTCAGAAGGTTTGGAAGTCCCCTGGCCTTCTGATAAGTTTTCTACGCCTTCCCCGAAAACAAAAAACTTGTTTCAGAAGGCGCCAGGGCTTCTGAGAAGTCCCGCCACCTTAGAAGGCCTTCTCCTTGTCACTTTTACCCCTCGTTCGCTGCCAACTGTCTGCTCGAATCATGCAGAGAAGCCGTTTTATCGGATTGCAGAAGTCATCTCGTCGGGGGTCTGAACCTGAGCGCTGCTGCCAACCCAGACGTGCGGTGCCTTGATTGTTCTATTCACGCGGCCCCAGGAAGTCCCGACCCTTTTCCCAGAGCCTGCCAAAATGGGAGGTGAAACCGCATGCGCAGCAAAAGCGAACGCACTGGGGCCTTCGGTGGAGCCCCCTATGGGGCCACGACAAGTGTGAGGGGTGTGCCGAAATGGGGGGTGGAACCGCATGCGCCGCAAAAGCGAACGCAGCCACTGGGGCCTTCGGTGGAGCTCCCGGTTCTGCATTCCGAGTTTCTTTTGTTGACGGCCAGCGGGCCCGGCGAGGGCCTCGGAGTCCGCACACGGCACGACACTTCCCGTCGTTTTCTTGGCGGCGCGAGCATGTCTGGGAAGGTCGACCTGCTCGTCGGGCCCGCCTTCTTCGGCCACCCTCTGCTCCTGCCGGTGATGGAGCAAGTGGAGCCTGCGCTGCAGGCGCTCGTGTCTCGCGCGCACCCGCTGCCCGGCTCGGTGGACCCGTCCGAGCGAGGGTTCACTTACTTGGGCGACTGCAAGGCTCAAAGGGGGAAAGTACGCATCGAGGTTCGAGGTCTTTGGGGGGTTTCGTCGTTTCTCGGCGGTATTCAGCCTCGGGATGCCTTTCAGCGACTGCACCTCGCCGAGAGCGCGCCGGGGGTGCCCGGATCGTCCCGAACAGCCGCCAGAGGCACCCAAAACAACGCTCAGACGAGGACACGGTATCGATAACGCTGCCTTGGCGTCGTTTTCATTATTTGAGCCTCCTGGCAGGCCCTCGTCGCCTCCGCTGGATTCGCGTGGGAGATTTCCTGTATTAGCACGGTGGGTGCGTTTGTGAAGGAATGTGCCCAGGAGGCTTCAGACGTGGCCAAGCCGATACCGCTGCCCTTGCTTCGTTTTTGCCCTTTCGGGACTCCTGGAAGGCCCTGGTCGCCACCGTTGGATTCGTCTCGAAGTTCTGGTCAGAGCGCACCCCGGAAGAGGTATGGGGAGCAACAGTATCGATCCAGTGGGTGCGTTTGTTAAGAAATGTGCCCAGGAGGCTTCAGACCCTGGAGGATTCCTTATCTGATGAGGGCGGCGGTGGTATCCATGGCCAAGCCTCAGTTGGTCTTCCACCGGCTTCCAGACCCTGGGTTCTTTATGCAAGGTTTCCTCACCCAATGCCCTCACTGTGCGGTCAAAGCGCATAATAGGGATGAGCAATTTTCCAAGGTTGCCCCTGCTGCCCCCTCGGCCCATCCTCCGCACCTGTCGCTGGCCAACCCTGATCGAAAAGCGTCAGCATGGCCCTCCAAGGCCCTTGCATCCTTATCCTTATGCGTTTAGACTGCATGTTCTGGCTGCCAAACAGGCTGTTTTTGACGCTGCCACCGCGGGGATCCTTGCTGGGGGCACCGCTCCGATCCATGGCTGCGTGGAGAAGCTTACGCCGGACGGCGGGGGCTGGAGGGCGACGGTCACCGACGCAAGCGGGACTTCGAGCGAGGTGTGGGCCCGGTGTGTCGTGCTCGCCACTGGCTGCAGGCCTCGGGGGAGCCGAATGGGTTGCGCAAGCAATGGGTGCGCAGACTCGCAGCAGTTCCAGTCCATTTTGAACAGCACCCGCTGTCGGTGTCGTCGCGAACGTTGCCCATTCGAGGCAAAAAAGCACCAGCCCAACAGTGGCCGCTGTCGGCGTTGGACAACGTCTGTTGTTGGGCATCGTGCCCATTTTTCCCAGACCCGTTTCGTGCGTCCACGAGGCCGAAGGATTCTGTCGAAGGGGCCTGCCTACCCTTGGAGGACGCATTCGTCGTGGAGAAGCTGGCGTCCAGGCTGCGTGCGCGCGACAGAGTTGCGGTGATCGGCAATTCGCACTCTGCTGCGATCGTGCTGTCGAACCTGCACGAACTGAAGCAGTCTCTGTCTTTGCACGTGGGGAACTTCGCACGCCGTCCAGTGCGTCTTGCAGAATGGATGCCCGACTTAGGGACTTATCGGTACACCTCCACAGGGTTGAAGGGATTCGGCGCGGTCTTCGGGCAAGAGCACATGACGCATGACTCAGCCTCTCTCCAAATCTCTCCCGCGAGCGCTTTCGACGGCAGCGAGTGGGATTGGACGATTGACTGTACCGGTTATGTGCCCAATGTGCTTCCAGAGGTGCCAGGTGTGACACACTACCTCGATCGCTGCGAGGCCTCTGGGCAGCTGGGCGTGGAACGAGGGATGGCGGGGGTGTTCGGAGTGGGCGCCCCCTGGCCAGAGCCCCCAGGGCGCCTCTGGGGCACGGGACTGGAAGATGCCGAAGGGTTCAAGTCCGAGGTCAAAGGAGGAAAAGGTACTCATGCTCCTACCCTTGCCTCGTGTTCTACTTGTCGTGGCCTCCTGGGAGGCCCTCGCCGCCACCGCTGGATTCGCCTCGAAGTTCTGGTCAGAATGCACCCCAGGAGAGGTCCAGGGAGGAGCCGTATCCGTACCTTGGTTTCCCCGCGAGGGGTCGTTTATCGGGTTCCACCTGTTCTTCGCGAGGGCAGTGCTGGTTGCTGCCGAGATTGATCGCATCCTTAGAGAGCGACCATCTGCTGAGTCACATTCTGCTTCAGAGCCGCAGGGAAAAGTTGTTTAGCCTATGACCGTTGTAATTGAATCATCATGGGGATGCGCACACAACGCTTTATTACATCCGCCCTTGCCTCGTTTTTGCCCTCTTCTTTCCCCTTCCTTCTCCACTCGTTTTTTTTCCTCCGTCTTCGTCCCTCTTCCTTTCCCTTAGTCGTGCCAGCAATCTGCAGCACGTCGTCCATGACAGGCGCTATCATGGGTAGCTTGGCCACTCCGAATGGCCAGCACACTTTGTCGACTCATCCTTGAAATGGCAGCTGCTTGCGTGGTCGCTCGCGCGGGTCAATTTATTTGTCTACTGCTGCGAGCACCGACAAGCCATCACGGCTTACACTATCGTTATTTTTCTGTGCTGCCATTGTAGAATGGATCTTCCCTGCCCTCGTCTTCGCTATCATCCTTTTCATCCTCCTCTGTCGTCCTCTTTCCTTTCCTTTTTCTCCTTTTCTTCCTCCTCCTCCCTCGTTCTCCCCGCCCTCACTCCTACCTCCTTCCTCGCACTCCCTCGTCCATCCTCTGGCCTTGATCCTCCTCGTTGCCCCGCATTCCTTCTATGTCCTCTCTTCTCCCACCTCCGTTCGCCCTTGTCGGCATCGGTGTCATTATCGTCCTTGTCCTCCCGATCCTCCTCCAGATCTACCCCTCCACGCTGTCGCGGCGGTACTTCTCCTCTCGCCAGTTGGGTCGCGAGCCGCAGCGGGATCTGGTGACAGGGGCACAGGGCGTAACTGAGGCGACGACCAAGGAGCTGGGTCGCCTCTCGTGTGTGCCCCGCACCACCTGCTCCCCCACCGGGTGAAGAGCCAGGAGTTGCAACGAGGGCCGAACAGATTGCGTGCCCAAAGTAGGAGGATATTGAGCCCAGTTACCCCCTGGGTACGGCTATATGCCTGAAGAACACGAGCAGTTCGAGCCAAATTAGATGGGCGCCCCGCTTGCCAGCTACCTCAATGACGACGTTCGTTGTTGCTTGGCGCGCAAAAGATCGTTGGCTGGAGCGACCAGCTGGGTCGTGATTTCCACAAATCAACTGGCCAATTCATCACAGATGATGACCGTGGCCACTTGGACCTCTGAGTCGGATCCATGTACGGGGACACGTACATAATGTGACCTGCAAAGCTCTTTTGGCGGTTTCGACGCATGGAAGGGCGTTGCTGGTGAATGCAGATGCGAAGAATATGGCCACTCGATAGTATAGGGGCCGTCCCCACATTATATAGTGGGCTATCCAGGTCCCATGTCACCGAACGACTCTCCAGGTGAACTCGTCGACTGGTACTGCCGTGCTAACGCGCAGGTGCACGTATCCAATGTACCTGAAATCTAAGAGCACGAGTGTTTAAGCATGCTAACGCCATGGTTCGGCATTCTCTGGCCTGGCCACTCAAACGCGATCGGCATCAAAAGCCTGCGCTGTGGTCATATGCGACAGGTGCTTTGCCGTTACGCTTCCTCGCGAAAGAACTTGCCGCCGAACTTCTACGATCTCCAACGGCGTGGAGGTATCTGGCACAACTTTCGGCACAAGAGAAAGGTCACCCTTCTATCCAAACCGAGCGACGGTGAAATCACCAGAGGTAAACTGGTGCCAAACTGTTTTGAAGACACATTTGCATGATGATCACAAGTTCGAGACGATGACGTCCAGGCGTGGCAGCGAGTGGCAGCACCCCAACGAAGGACATGCAATCTTCGGTGTGACGAAAAGATCAGTTGGCAAGGGCATCTGCCAGGACTTAAGCGCCCGTTAAGGCTCATGGATCACATGTGGGCGGTGTTTCCTACCTCCGGTGAGGAGTATGGGAAGCGCCAAGACAATGAGGGCAGTCGCCACACGTCACATGTGTCACCCAGGCCGCGCGTGCTGGATAGCCGCCGGTTGCCACCATCCAGTGCAACACAATTGCATGAACATGGTTACGCGCGTGACCGATGGTCTCGTTAGGCTGTGTGCGTATGGTGATGGGGACGAAGAGGAATCTGCAATTGACGATGATCAGATCTGGCTGCGACGTGTCCAGCTGTGCATGGGTGAGCGTCGGGCCCATGCCAAGGGGGCTGGCACGGGTAGCTGGCCGCGCGCCAGGTCGCGATCGAACCGCCCATCGGACAGGTGAGCGTAACATGTCCTCTCTGTTCTTCAAGTGTAACCATTTGCGCCTGATGACCCCGCAGGGGTGTAGCAAGTCATAGTACGGAGATCCCGTCAGAATCGAAGCCACGTTCTCGATCAGAGCAGGCCTTCGTTCAATTCTTTAATTTTTTCCACATTTTTCTTACACGCATGATCCTTTCAAGGCCTCCACCCGGGACAGCTTCGACTTCTATAGCGAGGTCGAGTTGGGGGTGCGTTTGAGTCAAAGGGTACATGTCAATGAGCAAGTCGCCATTTGGCTCAAATGTTATCTCGCTGTCATCCCGCAGCAATTGTCTCAATACTTATCGATGCCTTGTATGCCCTTTGTACAAGAGCGCGCTATCCTCATCAATTATTTACGCTTCGCGTATCCCCACCAGCCCATCTCACAGCAGCAACTCTTGCGAAGCATGCCGACAGTCGTGTTTTTCAGGCGTGTGTCCGCTTGGCCCCGCATATCTCCCCTGTTCCTCCTTCCTCCCGCCTCCTTGTACATCCTCCTTGTGGGGGGAGCGGGAGAAGGACGAGGCGGAGGAGGAGGGAGAGAAAGCGCTCCTCGTGATTTGAGTCGTTTGGGGTTTCTCGTCCTGGTGTGAGTCGTTCGGGCCCTTCTTCCTGGTGTGAGTCGTTCGGGCTCTTCGTGGTGTGAGTCGTTCGGGCTCTTCGTCCTGGTGTGAGTCGTTCGGGCTTCTCGTGGTGTGAGTTGTTCGGGCCCCTCATCCTGGTGTGAGTCGTTCGGGCCCCTCCTCCTGGTGTGACTCGTTCGGGCTCCTCGTGGTGTGAGTCGTTCGGGGCCCGCGTCGTGGTGTGAGTCGTTCGGGCTCCTCGTGGTGTGAGTCGTTCGGGCGCCTCGTCCTGGTGTGAGTCGTTCGGGCCCCTCCTTGTGGTGTGAGTCGTTCGGGCTCTTCGTGGTGTGAGTCGTTCGGGCCCCTCGTCCTGGTGTGAGTCGTTCGGGCTCCTCGTGGGGCCTCTTGGGGGCCTCTTGGGGCGTCTTGGGGCCTCTTGGGGGCCTCTTGGGGGCCTCTTGGAGGCCTCTTGGGAGGCTCCTGGGGGCCTCTTGGGGCCATCTTGGGGCCTCTTGCGACCTCCTCAGAAGTGCAAATGAGCGCTGCCTTCTGAAAAGGACAAAATGAGGCCAAAACCTTTTGTAAAATCAATGATTTTGCTATGATGGACGATGAGCGCTGCCCCCTCAGAAGGCCAAAATGGGTCCACAACCGTAGTAAAATCAATGTTTTTGGCTTCACAGAAGAGGAGAGGGTTTTTTCTCCAGCCCCCCGTCGGGGCCAGAATCCTCGTGAGGGTCGTCGTTTTTTAGCCCTCCCAGGAGTCGAAGTTGACCCCCCTGACGACCCGCGGGGCGCCCTCTCCAGGCCCAGGGGGAGGGGGTAGGGGGAGGGGTAAACCCCTCCCCGAAGGGGAAGAAGGGGGGTTGAGGACAGAGGGGGCTCGCTAAGCCACTCACGCCCAAAAGGCTGGTGGGATTTCGTTCTGGGGAAGTTGCGGGACGAGAAGGAGGAGGAACATGAATACGACTAACAGGGCGACAAGGCCTCTCAGTGGGACGAGGAGCAGGAGGAGAAGGATGTGGAGGAAGAGGAGAAGGAGGGGGCATGAGGCAGGCAAACGGAAGGGGGGCGTGTGGAGGGGGTGAGAAGGACGGGAGGGGATCATAGTTTGACGACGACGGCGATAGTTGTGTGATTTTGATGATGACGAGGACGATGATGATGACGATGATGAAGGCATTGCCGTTGAGGACGGACAGGGACATGCGGAGGACAGCGAGGATGACGAGTAGAGAAGGGCGCCCTTGAGAAGGACGCCTTTGTCCCTGCCACCTGGCAGGCGCCATTCGATGTTCCTACGTTTCGTGAGGGGAGCAAGGAAGTGGGCGGAGGAGCAGGGGGAAGAAGTTGGATGAACAGGCGGAGCATGGTTCTCATGAAGAGAGGAAGAGGAGACAGCACGGGAAAGAAACTATATCATGATACGGTATGGTCTTTCATGGTTAGTGAGGATGATGCTGTGCGGGCGATGATGATGGCAATGATGGTGATGATGATGATGATGATGACGTGTGCTGGTGACGCTGATGATGATGATGACTGATGCTGTTGTTGATGATGATGAATGATGATGATGATGATGTGAGGGGAGGAGGGAGGGGAGGAGGAGGAGGAGGAGGAGGAGGCGGAAGAAAAGATGCATATATCTTATATACAACAGGAGGAGAAGGCTGAAGCAGAGGGCGAGCCTGCCTGTCACCTGCTCTGACCCCCCCTTTGCGCACAAGGTGGACGGCCGTGTCTGTTGGCGTCGGCGACCGACGGACAGGGATCACGACGACGACAGGGGTATCACGACGACGGACGTCGACGGAAAGGCGACGACGGCGAAAAGACGAGACGTCGAAAGACGTCGACGACGACGACGACGGCGGCGGCGGCGACGACGCCGACGATGAGAGGGACGACTGACGGCGACGGCCACGGCAGGCGACATGGTCGATGTTCACCCGCTTCGTGGGGAGACTGGGCGCCTGGCCCTCATCACCTACGGCCCCTGCGAGGCCGATGGACGCACGGCGCCCGCGTTGCCGTCGTCGTCGCCGCCGAGCCTTCCGTCGCCGCGGGCCGTCGTCTCGTCGTTCGTCGTCGTCGTCGTTCGTCGTCGTCGCGTCGCCGTTTTCGTCGTCGTCGTCTTTTCGTCGTCCGTCGTCTCTTTCGTCGTCGTCGTCTTTTCCGTCGTCGTTCGTCGTCGTATTTGGTGACGTCGTCGTCAGCGTGGACGTTCGTCGTTCCCGTCCCTGTCACGCAGTCGTCGTCGTTTCGTCGGCGGCGATGAGCACCACACGGAATGCATTGCCCCATGGTGGGTATTTCCGTGCCTGTTTCCCGCGAGCGCACGTCGGTGTACGTGAGTCTGGTACAGGACGCGCCGTAGCGAGCCGCAGGAGAAAGCGAGCAGCAGGAGGAGGAGGAGAGAGAGGAGGAGGAGGGGAGGGGGAGGAGGAGGAGGAGCATGGGAGGAGCATCGGAGGAAGAGGAGGGGCGAGGAGAGGAGGAGGAGGAGCAGGAGCAGGAGGAGGAGGAGGAGGAGGGGGAGGAGGGGGAGGAGGGGGAGGAGGAGGAGGAGGAGGAGGAGGAGGAGGAGGAGGAGGATCGAGCATCGGGGAGGATCCAGGTCCGGGGAGGATGCGCTGGCTTCTTGCCGCACGCACGGTTTGAGATGTTGGCTCGGAGTGTCGCGCCGCCGGCTCTGGCCCACCGCGCGTCCACCGCGCGTCCGACGCGAAACGCCAGCCGCGGCCCGGTCCCGAGGCGTCGACGCCCCGAGCCTCCCGCCGAGCCTCCCGCCCCGCGGAAGGGGGGCACGCTGCTCGCAGTGCACGGCGTGTCGCCGGGGCCGCCGCCGCGAAAGGCTGAGCAACGGTTCCCGACCGCAACATCAAGCAGTGACGAAGCGCCCTGGCGTGCCTACAGGCCTACCAAGCAGTGTTCTAAGCACCGCTTGTGGTTTCCAGGAAGTGTTCTTAGAACATCTCTGGCCGAGACTGCCTTGTTTTGACACATTGCGTTTACGTTCTAAGAAAATTGTTTTCGTTGTTCGAGAATTGCTGGGCTCTAAGAACATGTCGTGGTAGGCCTAAAGAAAGGCCGGGACGGTCGGTCCCTGCTCAACAGCAGGCGCAGCCCTCCCGCTGTGCCTTCCAAGAGGCCCGAGGGGCCACGGGCCTCTCCTGCCCCCACCGCCAGGCGCCCGCCGCGCGCGAGCCCGCACGCTCTCACGCGCAGGGTCCCCTTGCGCCTGTCCCCCGTCTCCTCTCTGCCGCCCCCCTCCCTCGTCGTCGTCGCCCCCCTCGTTCTCCTCCCCTCTCCCCCGCTCGTGCTCGCGCTCCTCCTCCCCTTTCTCCTCTCGGTCCGTAGCCATGTTGGCCCAAGAGGCGCCCGAGGATGAGCGATTAGTTTTGGACCCTTCCGCAGCAGTTGGCCCAGACTGCTTGGGGCAAGTGCCCACAGACACATTTCGATTCCAGCCCGGCGACCGCACAGTCTGTCTCTTTCTCTTTTGCCATGGTGAAGAAGAAGAAGAAGTCACGGGCTATCCAAGAGTCGAGTGTCGAGCCGAGGAGGTCAGTGTCTAAGTCATCGAGGAAGCCATGTCGTTCGAAGAGAGATGTGTCAGAGTCGCCTTGGCGAAGAGCTATGTCGAGCGATTATGATGAGAGTAGAAGATCGTACAGTCTGAGAAGGAGTCTGACCCCCATCGGCGGTGACCCGACGCCTATCATGGGTGTTTCTGCCAGCTGCACTCGCTCTCGATGTGAACGTGGTGAGAGCGGTGAAAGTATGGTCATGGCAGTCTTCTCAAAGATATGCAGGGGATGTTGACAACTGTGCATGGCGGCACCGTCACGACATTGGACAGCCAACGCGAGAAGATCCAAACGAAGCTGAGCACACGTGAGGAGAGCAGCATCGCACTCACAACCAAGTCTGCAGCGCAGCAGTCTAGCATGGCTACGCAGCAGACACAGATAGACAGCCTCATCACGACGGTCAGTTACTTCCAGACCCACAGCGGGACGAATACAAGCGGCAACAGCCATCATGGCGGTGGAGATGCAGGATACAGCATGGAGGTCGAGAGCGGTCGTGCTCATCGCGGCGGTGGTAGTGTGCACCACGGGCGTGGAGCCAAGGATTGAGGCGGTGGACATAGACGGCAGGCTCCAACAAATGCCTGTGTGATATTCATAGACACGGTCCCCAGGCCCTTGCTGAAGAAAGCGCACGGGCAGCACTACACGGAAACCATGTGCATCAAGTACAGGCACTTCTTGGGGGGGGGGTCCCTTCGTCCACGGCATCGCCCAGAGCTGCGAAGTCACGTTCCCGACGGCGGTCGCGGCCAAGACCCTCCAGCAGAGGTGCAACGAGGATTGGGGTCATGAGTTCACCGACGGCAGGACTCACAAAACGTCCACCATAGATGCCGCATCGTTCTGCCCGTAGACGTAAGGATGCGCCAGCGCGCGTTCAACGTTTTGTTAGAGCCGTTTCCTTGCCGCAGTGAAGCAGTCTCCACGCTGGGGTCCCACATGCTGCCTTGGGGTCAACGGCTTCAAGGGGGTGCTGCTCATCCGTTCGGATGAGGACGTGTTGGGGATGGTCCAGACCGTCGGCGAGAACAGCTGAGTTGAGGAGCTCCAGCCGATGATCGAGGAGTGTTCGGAGTGGGGCATCAGTACTGAGAAAACCCTAGCCATCACTCAGGCAGCCCAGCAGGCGGTTGGTTTGGATGCACCACCGCAGCATTTCTGTCCAATGCGTCCTTAAGAAACGGTGGTGTCGCCTCCAACGGCTCCTACGCTTCTACGCCACGCTTCTGCCGTGCGTGGATTGCTGCCGTTAGCTGCATGCGGCCGCAGGGCCGCATTCGCCAAGCCTCCATGTCCGAACTCGAACCGCGCTGTCGCTTCCCACCAAGCAGCAAGAGTGCCTCCTGCTCCTGCCACATCCGAGTTACATTGAGAAGCCACGGCAGAAGCCACGGCAGACGCCGAAGATACGCCATCGCCGCTTTACTTCAGTAAGCGAGTAGGAGTGATTAGTGTACTTTTTTAGTGTGTTTAAGTGATAGTTTGGATAGTAGTTTGTGTTATTCTAGATCAAGTAGTGATGTATATTAGTGATAACAATAAGCCATGACTTTATTTTTTTTTTTCTTTTTTGCTTTTTTTGTTTTTTTTTTATTTTTTTTTTTTTTTATTTCTATATTTTTTATTTTTTTATTTTTTTCTTTTTTTTTGAATTTTTTTTCTTTTTTCTTTTTTGTTTTTTTTTTTTTATTTTCTTTTTTTTTTATTCGCCACGGCAGACGCCGAAGATACGCCATGCCCGCAGTGATAACATAAGCCATGACTTCTGTCGCGCGCAGTGAGGAGGCGTTTTTCGACGCGGCCGGTAGTGTCGTAGTGGTAAAGTGACGTGTGATTCAACTTCCACCCCCACCCCCTGATATTCATATTCGGATATTGTTATCGTGATTTGGTAGCCTCGCCGCTTTTTTTGTTGCGCATATTTGCCTCCCGTTGCTCACATCGTCGTCCTCATCAGGTCGGTTGCAAGGTTTCTAGGATGTCGCTGAAGGCCTTCCGTGGCCCCCAAGAGGCGCGTCCTCATTTCTCTTCACCTCCACTTTCTCTTTATCTGACCTTCACCCGACAAATATTGCGTTTCTTACGCGCCCGGCGAGGCAAGATGTGCACCGTGGTCGACATCGTGGACGAATGGGGGGGGCTGCGGTACAGTGGTGGTGACGGTCGTTGCCGCCGCCGTCGAAGTTCGAGGGGCGATGGTGGAATTTCTTTTGGAATTTGTCGGTCCGTCATCGGCGTTTGAAGCCTTCCCGAGGCTTCTGGGGACTCCGGAGGCCTGCACCCAGGAGGCCTCCGAGGAGGAGCATGGAGCATGGTCGCGAAAAAAATATGGGTGGAGGCGGCCCTGGCAATCGGGGGGGAGCGTGCTTTATTTAGCTCCAGTGGCCGCCACTGACATTTTCTACCTATCTGTGTCTACACTTTATATACACATGTAAGCCAGCGCTGGCCCCAAACAGTTTTACCTAGCATGTTACGTGATGCGATCTACGTAGTGCAAACTACGTGATGTTATCGGCCCCGCAACTTCGAAGAAGAGTCCAAGAGGGGCCCAAGCGGGCCCCAAGGCCTTCAGCCCAAACATGAAGATTCACAAGAGACCCGTACATTTCAAACCAGCCCACTTCAAATTGAATATCTTCCCACGCCGGCCCTGAACAGCTCGAAGCCCACGCATAATCCCAAGCAAGAGGAGGCCGTCGATAAGAACGAGAAGCGACATGCGAGGACAACCGAGAGAGGCTGGAGGGTTAACGAGGAAGGACGTATAAGGCATATTGGAGGACGAGGTAAGGCAAGGCGTGGAATGAGCCTGTCCGAAAAGCACGCGCAGCTAACAACGCCATGGCATGCGCTACCCAAGCGCACGCGAAGCGCGCGCGCGGTTCTATATAATATAGATAAATACCCCCCCCCCCCACCGGCCCTGGGTCCCACACCTCCCCGCCACATCTCGGGGACGCTCCCGGTACTGCTCCCTCGGCCTTTCCGGGGAGCCTCCACAGCGCCCCAGGAGGGCCCAAGACGCCTCCCAGGAACCCCCAGAATTCAAAAGGATGGTCCAAGACGCTCCCAAGCAGCCCAAGTCAGCCTTCCGACGGCTCTCGAGGCTCCCAGGTGGCTTCCAAGAGACCCCAAGAGAGGTCCGAGAGGCATCCCGGGACGGCCCGAGGAGGCCAGAATCGTAGATTTTCCAATGTTTTTGGCTTCTCCGCGATTTCGAGCTTCCAATGGTCCGAGAGTGCCGAAGAGGCTCCCAAGACCGCCCCAAGACCACCCAAGAGACCCTCACGGCGGCCCCAAGACGGGCAGACCACCCCAGAACAGGCCCAAGATGGGCCCACGAGCGGGAGCAGGAGGCTTCCAGAGACCTCCGAGAGGCCTCCGGGACCACCCAGAGGCCCCCAACACCCCCCCGATCTTTGAGAGGCCCCAAAAGGACCCCGACGAGGCTCCAAGAACAGCCCAAAGAGGGTAAAATCGTTAATTTCCAAAGGTTTTTCCAATGTTTTTCGCCTTCTCACGTTTCCCGCTTCCAACCTTCAATGATCGAGGATTCACAGTGGAACTCCTACTCGGGAGTCCTACACATCCCCTGACATCTGGCCCGTACCGCGCCTCCCGGCTTCCTGGGGAGACCCCAAGACGCCGAAGGACAGCCCATGACGACCTCAAGGAGCCCGTAAAGAACAGCCCAACACGCTCCCACGCAGCCCGAGACACTCTTCTGACGGCTCTCCAGGCCTCCAGGAGGCTTCCAGAACCCCCAGGGGGGCTGGAAGATTCCACACCCCTGAGGGGCCCGGCTAACAAAACCCGCGAGGCACAAACAAAAAACAGCGCCGAACAGCGCCGAGGAACTGGAAAAAATTAGAATCCCACAATTCTTTTTTTTTTCCCAACCATCCTGTGGTGCTGGGTCCTCGTTTTGAAGAGACAGCGCCCCGCGTCCCACCTTCCTTCCTCCTCCTCCCCCCTCCTCCTACCCCTCCTCCCTCCTCCCCCTCATTGGCTCTGCTCTCGGCACACCCCTCACACGTTTCGTAGCCTCATAGGGAGCTCCACCGAAGGTCCCAGTGGCGCAGCCCGCATGCGGTTCCCCAGCCCAGGGCAGCGCTTCGTAGCCCCATAGGGAGCTCCACCGAAGGTCCCAGTGGCACAGCCCGCATGCGGTTCCCCCACCCAGGGCAACGCTTCGTGGCCCCATAGGGAGCTCCACCGAAGGTCCCAGTGGCACAGCCCGCATGCAGTTCCCCAGCCCAGGGCAGCGCTTCGTAGCCCCATAGGGAGCTCCACCGAAGGTCCCAGTGGCACAGCCCGCATGCGGTTCCCCCACCCAGGGCAACGCTTCGTGGCCCCATAGGGAACTCTACCGAAGGTCCCAGTGGCACAGCCCACATGCGGTGCCCCCACCCAGGGCTGCGTTTTGTGGTCCCATAGGGAGCTCCACCGAAGGTCCCAATGGTACAGCCCGCATGCGGTTCCCCCACCCGGGGCAGCGTTTCGTAGTCCCATAGGGAGCTCCACCGAAGGTCCCAGTGGCACAGCCCGCATGCGGTTCCCCCACCCAGGGTAGCGTTTCGTGGCCCCATAGGGAGCTCCACCGAAGGTCCCAGTGGCACAGCCCGCATGCGGTTCCCCCACCACGGCAGCGGTTCGTTGACCCCATAGGGAGCTCCACCGAAGGTCCAGTGGCACAGCCCGCATGCGTTCCCCCACCACCCAGGGCAGCGTCTCGTGGCCCATAAGGAGCTCCACAAAGGTCCCAATGGCACAGCCGCGTGCGGTTCCCCACCCAGGGCGCGTCTCGTAGCCCATAGGGAGCTCCACCGCCCAATGGCACAGCCGCGTTCCCCACCCAGGGCAGCGTCTCGTGGCCCCATAGGGAGCTCCACCGAAGGTCCCAGTGGCACAGCCCGCATGCGGTTCCCCCACCCAGGGCAGCGTTCGTAGCCCCATAGGGAGCTCCACCGAAGGTCCCAGTGGCACAGCCCGCATGCGGTTCCCCCACCCAGGGCAGCGTTTCGTGGCCCCATAGGGAGCTCCACCGAAGGCCCCAGTGGGGGTGTTCGCATGCGGTTCCCCCACCCAGGGCAGCGTTTCGTAGCCCCATAGGGAGCTCCACCGAAGGCCCCAGTGGGGGTGTTCGCATGCGGTTCCCCCACCCAGGGCAGCGTTTCGTAGCCCCATAGGGAGCTCCACCGAAGGCCCCAGTGGGGGTGTTCGCATGCGGTTCCCCCACCCAGGGCAGCGTTTCGTGGCCCCATAGGGAGCTCCACCGAAGGCCCCAGTGGCACAGGGTGTTCCATCGGTTCCCCCACCCAGGGCAGCGTTTCGTGGCCCCATATGGAGCTCCACCGAAGGTCCCAGTGGCACAGCCCGCATGCGGTTCCCCCACCCAGGGCAACGCTTCGTAGCCCCATAGGGAGCTCCACCGAAGGTCCAAGTGGCACAGCCCACATCTCCACCGAAGGTCCCAGTGGCCCAGCCCGCATGCGATTCCCCCACCCAGGGCAGCGCTTCGTGGCCCCATAGGGAGCTCCACCGAAGGCCGCAGTTCGCATGCGCCCCCCCACACAGGGCAGCTTTTCGTGGTCCTATAGGGAGCTCCCCTGAAGGTCCCAGTGGCGCAGTTCGCATGCGCCCCCCCCACCCAGTACAGCGTTTCGTGGCCCCATAGGGAGCTCCACCGAAGGTCCCAGTGGCGCAGTTCGCATGCGTCCCCCCCGCCCAGTACAGCGTTTCGTGGCCCCATACGGGGTTCCCCCGAATGCGATACCCACAACTGCATATGGTTGGGTCCTTCGCCAGGCTAATTTCAAGTTTGGCCCCCGGTCCACTCTTGCACAACAGACCACAATCCAGACCCCCTCACCTCCCAAAGAAGAACCCAGGAAGCCTCTTGAGGGCCCAAATCGTTGAATACTTAGAAAGGAGATTAATGATTCCTACGTTTCCGCACTTCCCCTTCTATACGATTCCGAGGCTTGCGCAGGGCCTCCAGGGGATTCCCTGGACGCAAGAAGCGACAAACATGATATTACATGAGTTAGCCGATCAAGCCGAACTACAACTTGAGCGCGCGCGAAGCGCGTGCGATGTTTCTAGTGTGTGTGTGTATATATATATATATATACGTATGCAAGGCAATCTCGTCATATTTCTACACACGCGGTTATACACATATAGCTATGCGCTTGACACGTTCACGCGTGCTTGCTTACTGCCTATATGCAGTCATATAGCGGCGCGTCTGCTTACAAATTCATGATACACATACATGGGAGATCCCGGCCCCAGAGCCCCAGGCCGCACCCCCCGGAGGCTCACAGACCGCTCGAGAGCGCTCCAAGAGCGCCGAGAGGGCACCAGGAGCACTTCAAGACGGCCCAAGATGGCTTCAGAAGGGCCAAGAGGCCCTCACGACGTCCCAAGAGAGGTCCAAGAGGCCCCCCACGAGGGCCCGGGGAAATCTAAATGGCCCCATTCCTTTTGTAAAACGTTTATTTTTAGCAGATCCGCATCCTTGGATATCCGAGCGCCCAAACAGTTCCAAGAGGCGCCCAAGGACGCCCCACGACGGCTCGGGACAGCCCCAAGACGGCCCAGGAAGGCCCCAAGACAGCCTAAGTGAGCCCCAAGCGGGCCCCTAGGGAACCCCAAGAGGGCCCCAAGAAGGTACCAAGAATGGCGAGACGGCCCAAGATGGCTTCCAAAACGGCCAAGAGGCTTTCAAGACGCCCCAAGAGAGGTCCAAGAGGCCCCCCATGAGGGCCCCAGGAGATTTATTTTTAGCGTATCCGCTCCCTTGGATATCAGTGCGCCCAAACAGCCCCAAGAGGCGCCCAAGGACGCCCCAGGACTGCTTAGGACAGCCCCAAGACGGCCCAGGAGGGCTCCACGACAGCCTAAGTGAGCCCCAAGCGGGCCCCGAGGGAGCCCCAAGAGGGCCCCAAGAGGGCCCAGGAGCGTTTCAAGACGGCCCAAAATGGCTTCAGAAGGGCCAAAAGACTTTCAAGACGCCCTAAGAGAGGTACAAGAGGCCCCCCCCCGAGACCCCCAGGAGACCAACATGTCCCCATTCCTTTTGTAAAACGTATATGTTTAGCAGATCCGCTCCCTTGGATATCCGAGCGCCCAAACAGTCCCAAGAGGCGCCCCAGGACGTCCCACGACGGCTCGGGACAGCCTCAAGACGGCCCAGGAAGGCCCAAAGACAGCCTAAGTGAGCCCCAAGCGGGCTCCAAGGGAACCCCAAGAGGGCCCCAAGAAGGGCCGTGGGGCCTTATCTTGGGCTGTCTGGCCCCAACATGCCGCCAAGAACCATCTGGAGGGCCTCCAGGACGTCCCCAAGAGAGCACCCGAAGCTCCCAAGAGGCCCTGGAGGCCCCGCAGGGGCGTCCAAGAAGTCCCTGAGAATCGTTCCGCGAGGCACCGAAAGGCATCCAATCTGTCCCTGACTCACGACCCGCGCACAAGTATTGTTTGTACGTGCCTATGTGTGTGTGCACATGTCTGTATGTACGCGTGTGTCCTCCTCGTCCCATCTCCTCCTCCTGCTCTTCCTCCTCCTCCTCCTCCTCCTCCTCCTCCTCCTCCTCCTCCTCCTCCTCCTCCTCCTCCTCCTCCTCTTGCTCTCTCCTTCTCCCTCGTCCTCGCTCCTCCCTCGCTCCTGCTCCCTCCTTCTCCATCTCCCTCCCTCTCCCCACATCCATCAGATTTTCTCCTCGTCCCTTTCCGCCCCGAGCGGGAGCTCTGGGCGAGAAGGCTCTGAAGGACGAGCCAGATGAGGAGTCAGGGTGTTTCGGTCAAGGTGTTGAGCTATAACTGGGTAGGGGGTCCCAGGCCAGATGTTCTTGAAAACTCTGGGGGGGGCGTTTTTTTGTTCTGTTTTCGAGATCGGCTTTCTTTTTGTTTCTGGAGCAGTTTTTCCCCGTTTTTGAGTTGTCGCCTCGCCGTTTTCACTTCGTTTTGCGATCCGTTGTCTATCGTTTTCAACTGCCGTTTTGCGCCCGTTTTCGTCGCGGCGTGGCAGTAGAGTGCTTGTCCATTGAAACACGGGCAATGGTGCAATGACCTCCGAGTGGCCAGAAGCACCAAGCAAGCATGCAAGAGGCAAGCCAGCGCGCGCAACATCACCTGGCGTCGCAGCGCCTGTCCTGCGAACGTGGCCGAAACGACGGCCCCAGAGGCATCCAGATACGGATTCCTTTTGTTTTCACGGCACGGCGCGCTGGTGCAGAGGCGGCTTTTCCAAACCCGCGCCGTTTTTTTTCTTCCTGTTTTTGCTCATCGTTTTTTTGTTTTCTGTTTTGGGCCGCCGTTTTTGTTGTTTTGGTCCCAGCTGGTGTCGTTTTGTGCGCGTTTTGGGCTGCCGTTTTTTTGTTTTGTCTGGCCGCAACACCAAAAGTTGAAAACGGACAAAAACGCCCCCAGCGTTTTAAGAACAACTAAGGCCCCCAGAGTGCACTGATTTGTCTTCGGGCCGTTCCGGGCCTGGCGGGGGGCGCCAAAAAACGTCAAAGGGGGCCGAGGGACCTCCAAGAGGGCGCCAAGATGGCCCAAGAGCGCTCCAAGAGAGCCCAGGACCGCGCAAAAGCGTTTAACATTGGTCCAACTTAGCTTGAAGACAGCCCAAGAGGGCTTCAAGACGGCCAAGATGCCCTCAAAAGGACTCCCACAAGGCACTAAGGAGGCGAAAAAGGTAAGCTGTTCGATGGTTTTTGAAGGCTTTTCGTGTTCTCCCTGTTTCGTGCTTCCGACCGTCCAAGACAGCCCACGAGGCCCCAGAAATCAGCTCAAGCCGGCCCAAGAGGCACCCAAACAGGGCGCCACGACGGCGCAAGAGAGTCCCAACACGGCCCAAGAGGGCCCCAAGACGGCCCCAAGAGGGGCCCAAGAGGGGGAACACGAACCGACAATTCGAGCCTTCTGCTCCGCGGGCTCGGAGGAGCAATGCTTTGTGGTGCAGAGTGCCGCGAGGGTCGATCCTAGCTCCTAGCCGCAGAGGAAAATTCGATTGTTTTTCTGCTGATTTGCACGTGCTGGCTCGTTGACACAAGTTTCATTGATTGCCCCAAGTGCTCCGCAGCCACGCTCATAGCATAGCGCAACATGGCGCTGTAGCGCTGCATTTTTCCTGGCCCGTAGCTTGGCGACAGATCTCCGGTCGACCAGTCGATGAGAGCGGAGGAGGAGGAATGAGGAAGGGGCAGGAGGAAACAGTGAATGTTGACCTCATTATGCATGAACGGCTTGTTGTCTCAATGCGGTCAGCACTCGACCAGCTAGAACCTGATCGCGCGCGAAGCGCGCGCGATGGTTTGAGTATAAATATATGTGTATATGTATATGTGCAAGTATGTGTAAGTTTGGGCGGTGCGCTGGTTGAGGCCGAAGTGGCCAGGGACGATGGAGAGAGGGATGGGCACAGCCCTTTCTCCCTTCACCATTTCTACACATGCTCTTGGCCTTCCTCTGCGGCCGCGAGCGCTTTCTCCCCCTCCCCCTCCTCCTCCTCCTCCTCCTCCTCATCGTCATCATCATCGTCCGTAGCCATTTTAGCTCAAGCCGCCTCAAGCGCAAGGGGCCAGGCCCTTTCTCTTCCTCCAGATTCCAGGTCTTCCGCGCGCCGCCCGCGCGCGTTCCGGTCGCGTCCCCCCCATCATGCTCCACAATGCGGCTGGCAACAACAAGAACGACGAAGCAGCCAAGCTGCGCCCGCTGGAGATCCTCACAGTCTACATGTCGCTCGGGGCCACGGTTCTCAGCATCATTTTGTGGATCGCCATCGTCTCCATTGGCGACGAATGGATCAAGAAACGGAACTTGTTCTACAGTATCGACACGGACTTGCTCCACGTTTACGTGGGGCACGGTTTTGTTGGCAAGGCGTTCCAGAAGGCGGCGGAGCACCTGTCAGGACATGAGATCGCAATCCTGCAGGCCTTCCCGCACAAGAAGTTCTATCTGGAGGAGTTTCGCGAGTTCATCTGCACACTCCCGAAGATCCCTGGCTACACCGTCAACCTCTGCCTGATGTGGACAGGAGTGCAGTATGGGTCTTGGATGATGCTGTTCGGCGTGGTGCTGGGGACCATCTTCATGGCGATCGCTGGTGTCCTGCTATACTGGTACGCCTTCATCAAGGCGCGCAAGATCACCCGCGTCTTCTACAAGCTGTTTTACATCTTAGCCCCTCTTGTGCAAATTACGGCGACCGCTGGATATGTCTCGGCTACCATTTTGGTCGAGGACATGCTTCCTGCGGGTCAGGGTGTCAGCGTGGGATCCAGCGTCATGTTCTCCTTCGGCGCGTGCCTTCTCTCGGCCGTTCCGTGCGTAATCGTGTCCTTTATGCTGGGCACGCTGCACGTGGAGAAGGTGAACGAATTCCGGTCTGACCAGAAGAAGTTCGCGAAGGAAAACCCCGAGTTGTACGGCTCCACTGACACCCCCACGCCCGTGGCCTCGGTGCAGGGCGCAGAGTTCGGCCAGCAGCAGGGGCCGTGGCAGACGCAGGGGCAGTGGCAGCCGCAGGGGCCGTGGCATCCCCAGGGGTGGCAGCCTCAGGGGCAGATGCAGCCGCAGCAGGCGTGACGCCGAAGAGCTGGCCGAGAGGGCGGGCGCTGCCAGGCCCCCGCGGGAGCGCAGACTTCGTCGGACGCTCAAACAAATCATCGTCATCATCATCGTCATCGTCACCATAATCGTCATCATCATCGTCATCATCCCCATAATCACCATCGTTGTCCTCCTCCTCCTCCTCCTCTTCATCCTTTTTCTCCTCGCCCAAGCCTATGCGGAGGGCGGTCTCGGCGTTGAGGACGGCGGTTTCAAAGTGTGGCTCCGGCGACAGTCCCGCGCACGCTCGTACTGAACGATTCCCAGATTTTCACGGACGGATGCCGTGTGGTCTTGACAATGTGGCTCTGGCCCCAGTGGCACGCACTGTGGCCTTGGAGCTTCCAAGGGCTGCACGGATGGATGTTGGGCTGGTTCCAAAATGCGATTCCTCGCACTGCTGGGCCATCTGGGGGATCTAAATCCGCTTGGAAACCCACCGTCGGATATAGAAAAGATCTGCTCAGTGGTCGGGGATGGGTGGGAGGAGTAGCATGTCATGTACGTATGGCGCGATCGCGCTTAGCTTGCCCTCCCTTCCCCTCCTGGACCTGCCTCTACGGAGGCAGGCAGCTGTCCCACTCCCCTCGCCTCCCTCTCCTCTTTCTCCTCCCACCACCCTCCCACCACCCTCCCCTTCCCCGTCGCCCCCGTCCGCTGCGTTTCCCTCCTTCGTACCCCCTTCCCTCCGCTTCCACCCCTCCTCTGCCCCCCCTGGGAGCACTCCGAGAGGCATGCCGTGACGCAGAACATTGCACCGTGGAGGGAACACGAGTCCCCTCCCCCCCTCCCCCCTCCCGCTCCTCACCTCACCCCACATCCGAGGCGGGGATTGATCCAGGACCACCGCCCGGGGGATCGATCCTCGGGATGACCTCGGCAGGCAGTGGACGTGGACATCTACATTCGGCCTCCGGGGGCCGACGTGTATCCAGATCCACCGCCCGCCGGGGTCAAGGGCGTCAGTTATCCGGGCGGTGGATCTGGATAGATCCCCGGGAGGAGGAGGAGGAGGAGGAGGAGGAGGAGGAGGAGGAGGAGGAGAAAGAGGAGGAGGAGGAGGAGGAGGAGGAGGAGAAGGAGGAGGAGTAGGAGGAGGAGAAGGAAGAGGAGGAGGAGAAGGAGAAGGAGGAGGAGGAGGAGGAGGAGGAGGAGGAGGAGGAGGAGAAGGAGGAGGAGGAGGAGGAGGAGGAGGAGGAGGAAGAGGCCTTGCCTCGCACCCCCCCACCTGCGCGGTCTCTCCCGCGCATCGCCTCGCGCGATCGCGGACGGCTGCGCCAGCGGAGGGGCCGCGCGCGACGGCGCTCGCCCAGGACCAGAAGCGCGTGGTCGTGGTCGGGCCGGCGTCGGCGACCGGGCCCGTCCGCGATCGACGCACCGATGCGTGTCGGGGGCGTCTAAGAAGGCATAGCATCGCTCGGACGTGTGCATCTTGTTGCTAGGCGAGGGCCACCGAGGAGCACACCGGATCATCTGGTCAAGGAAGCACGCGCGAAGCCGAGCAGAAAAACGGGGAGCGGACGTCCGGGCGGTGGCGAGGAAGGGGGGGGATGACCAGGCGGGGCGGAGATCGTGGCGGGGGCCATCGTATCGCCCCAGATCTCGTGGCCCCATCTTCTTCTGTCATTGCGTCCGCCAGGCCCCCCCGTCCACGCACGTGCCCCTCGGCCCATGATTTGCTGCCCCCCTTGGACGCCCCCCTCCCAGACAGCCCTGATGCTCGGATACTTGTTTTGTTGCTTTGCCTGCTCATTATTTTCGTCCTCAGGAGTTTTCCGGAGGTCAGTCATTCGGGGGACCTCATGAGACCTCGAGGACGAGGGAGGACGGAGGAGAGAGTCGGACAAAAAGAGGCGTCGTCCGAGAGCGAGAGCATCCTATCGAGGACCGCCACTCTGGTGAGCGACAGAGCCCACGGCACATCGGTGAGGCAGGGCATCGGGGTAGTTTGCTCCAGAGCTGTCCGGAACGCTCTGAGGGCGTTCCGGGACTCTGTAGCGGCCGCGGCGCCCGATGCATTCTCCAGGATCGCCTGATCTCCGAGATCCCCGATGTATCCCGATCCGATTTTGCCCCGTTTTTGGCTCCGCTTCAGGAGGCCTGCGGCGGCCTCCAGAGGAGGCATCGGGGGACCTCTTGGGACCTCCAGAGGCCTCCGGAGTCGTCGGTAGTGCCAAAGCCACGAAGTGGGTGCAGATGCTGCTCCATCGTGGAGTGAAGCCAAGCGTTGGTGCATTTCCGGATCGTCGTTGCTCCCCCGTTGTGTTTCTTCGAGCTAGGTGCCAGTGCTTTCCAAATGTTTCGAATTGCATTGTTGGGCAGTGTGTAGGAGCCCTCCGAACCGACCACAGGCCTCCAGAGTCGCCGGCATCTCTCGAGCTTTTTACAGTAGTAGGTTCGCGCCGCCTTCAGAGGAGGTATCAGGGGAATGGCGGAAGCATGCCCCGTGGGAGCAGGAGGGAGGGAGGGAGGGAGGGAGGGAGGGAAGGAGGAAGGGACGGATGGATGGATGGAGAAGGAGGAGGAGGAGGAGGAAACGAGGAGGAAACGGAGGAGGAGGAGGAGGAGGAGGAGGAGGAGGAGGAGGAGGAGGAGGAGGAGGAGGAGGAGGAGGATGGAGAAGAGGAGGAGGGGAGGAGGGGGAGGGAGGGAGGGAGGGAGGGAGGGAGGGAGGGAGGGAGGACGGAGAAGGAGGAGGAGGAGGAGGAGGAGGAGGAGGAGGAGGAGGAGGAGGAGAAAGAGGAGGAGGAGGAGGAGGAGGAGGAGGAGGAGGGGAGAAAGAGAGGGGGAGGAGGAGGAGGAGGAGGAGGAGGAGGAGGAGGAGGAGGAGGAGGAGGGGAGGAGGAGGAGGAGGAGGAGGAGGCGGAGGAGGAGGAGGGGGAGGGAGGAGGGAGGGAGGGAGGGCGGATGATGATGATGATGATGAGGAGGAGGCGGAGGAGGAGGAAGAGGAGGAGGAGGAGGAGGAGGAGGAGAAGCAGGAGGAGGAGGTCTCGGGGGACTTCTGGGGACCTCCTAGAGGCCTCCAGAGCCGCTCGAGCCGTCGGCACCTCCCGAGCCTCCTGCCCAGCAGCAAGCTCGCGCCGCCCCGAGGCGGCGTTTCGGCGCTGGGGTGCGGGCGTTCGAGATGTGACCCTCCAGCAGGGGCCCACGGCGAGGAATGGAGGAGGAATGCAGGGATGGAGGAGGAGGAGGAGAAGGAGGAGGAGTAGGAAGAGGAGGAGGAGGAGGAGGAGGAGGAGGAGGAGGAGGAGGAGGCCGCCCGCAGGGCGAAATACATGCAAACGTGAGCCGACGTCGCCGAGGCAGGAAATTGACGTAGGGGAAGGAGGGAGGAGCAGCTCAGGAGGGGGGGAGGAGGTGAGGAGGATGCAGGCGGGGATGGTGAAGAGGGGTGAGGGAGGAAGCGGGACTGAGGAAGGAAGGGAATGGAGAGAGCGAGGGGGGACCACGGAGGAGTTGATATCTTGTGTGGGAGAGATTCAGCGAAGATGGAGGCAAAGGGACACGGGGAACAATGACGTGATGTGAGGAAGGTTTGAACAGAGCGAGCGCACAACCACCACTCTCGCCATCTTGCCTGGCTTTTTCCTGATTCGCATCCTCCAGCTATCACCCTGAAATGCCTCCTTCCTCTCAGCCTTGCTAGCTCCCTCTCATGCGACGAGACCACAGATGATTCAGCGTCCACTATATACCCCCAGATCTCGCATACCATCGATACTACCCTCCTGCTCCTTCCTCCCTCGTCTTTCCTCCCTCCCTTCTCGCCTCCATCCTGAGCTTCCTCCTTCCCTTCTTCTCCTCTTCATCCTCTTCCTCTTCCTTTGCCTTCTCCTCCTGCTCCCTCCGTGTCTCCATCTCTCTCTTCTCCTCCAACTCCATGTCGCACCCCTGGGTGTGTTGGTAGGGTGGGTCTGGCGGTTCGCTTGAGACGTCATCACAAGTTATGGTCGTGTAGTTTGACACTTTCGGCTTGCGATAGTTATCCGTACGGGCTTCGCCCCCTGCCGCCGGCCCCCTCTCTCGGAGAATGGGCCATGGAAGAGCTAAGTCATGAGGCATTGGCGCTGTCGTGAAGCAGTATCGAAACTTCATGCGAAGCCGATTCGCAATCAGCAAAACCAACTGATCACAAGAGGGGTCACCACACCTGGCGATTGGTAAGACGTGTATGGTTTACGGGCTTGGTTACCACACCTTGCGATTAAAGGGCCGAGGGAGTTCTCGCAGTTTGGGTTACCACGCCTTGCGATGGATGTGCGTGAAGGGTGGCACCGAATTTCAGAAATGTGGCAAATCCCCTGTGTTTTTGGACCCTGACCCCGCGGATCTGCGTGAGGGGTGGCACCGAATTTCAGAAATGTGGCAAATCCCATGTGTTTTTGGACCCTGACCCCGCGGATCTGCGTGAGGGGTGGCACCGAATTTCAGAAATGTGGCAAATCCCTTGTGTTTTTGGACCCTGACCCCGCGGATCTGCGTGAGGGGTGGCACCGAA